>JBAMBP010001399.1:0-297762 GCA_037044515.1 Phortica magna
ACTAAACCAGTAACAACAACGACAACAATTTATTTGGAATGTGTTCATGGCACGTTCTCACATACACACGCATGCACACACGTACATTTGAAGCGTGAAGCCGTATGCGTAAAGAGAGAGAGAGAGAGAGTGAGTGATTCAGTGAGTGAGCGAGTGTGAGATTGAGTCAGTGCAGCAAGGAGAGCAGGCAGTGCGCTTTCAATGAAAAGGGCCACTAAAATATCAAATAAAAAAAAATAAAGAAAGAAGAGAATAAAATAATAATAATAAAAACGCAAAATGAGAGCGCATTTATTTTATTAGCACAGTTTGTTAGTTATTAGCTTATGCAAGACCCAGTAGTGAATTCATTTTTATCTTTATTAAATTAACAAGCATAATTACAAAGGCAGTTACTATTTAAATAAATAAAACAAATAATGCGACGACACAAAAGTGCCAACTTTTGTTTGAATCATTTTATTTCCATTGACAACAACATTTAATCCAATTTCAAAACTATACTGACTCATGTCATAAGCACCTTGTTGGCAACATGTAATATTTTTATACTAACACATTTGTACCTTGTATAACAGCTGTGCCAATGCCAACTGTGCTACCATTGCAATTGCAATAATTCCAATTGGCACGACATATCAAAACGCTCTCGCGCTCACTGTTCTTGCTCTCTTTGTACGCGCGCTCTCTCTCTCTCATTTTGTTTCTTTGCTGCGCCGTCGTTGCTACGACTTCGGCATCGGCATCGGCATCGGCAGCGGCTTCTGTTTCCGATTCTCTGTTTTCCACTTGCATTCGCGCTCATTTAGCCAGTTTCACATTCAGTTCGCTACAATCCTCTGCGACCAACGAAATCTTATTGGAAACGTTGAGTAAATAATTTTCTTTTTTTTTATTATTATTTTTTGTTTGTACTGTTGTTCTTTGCTAACTGTTACGTGTTTTAAGCGTTAACAAAAATATTTTGTAAGAAGTTAGAAATAAAAAAAGAAAATATGTAAAATATTTTGATAATAAAGAAAAAGAGTACGAATGACTTTATTAACGTTTATGGCAAATAAACTTGTTTTATGCATTGCAACAATAAAAACAAAGGACGAAAAAACAACAATAGTAATATAAATAAAGACACGTGTAACGGTACTGCATGTGTTGTATTGTCGGAAAAGATACATTTTTGAATTGTTTTCTTTTATTTAAATGTTTATTAATGTGCTTGTGTATTTTCTTCTTTTATTTTGTTGTAGTTTTTGCTTTGTTGATGTTGTAAGTTGTGTTTAAGTGCCCGTGCTCCCAAGCCGCAACTCAACCGATATTCAGTAATAAAAGTTAACCGGCACGCATTTGTTGCCAAACATTAAAAATAGTATATAAGTCTTAATTTTTTATATTTATTTATTTGTTATTTTTTGTTTTTTTTTTAATTAAAATAAGACAACAATTTTTGTTATTATATATGTATGTATATTTTCCTAAGCCAACATTTTTGTTGTTCTTTTTCTTACTTACAGTTTTAAAATTGTTTGTGGCAATTCACCTCCAACAATATTGATCATTCAGTCTATTTTGTGTAAATGTGTGTGCGTGTTTTCTTATTAGAAACAACGTCAACAATAACAATAACATTAACAAACAACAGCAATTGTATAAAAACTAAATTTAATTTAAAATTAAATTAAAAAAAAAAGTAATCTTTCAAATATTATTCATGTAAATATCATCCAATACGTGAAAAGTGCTAACAACTTTCGTTTGTTTTTTTTTTGTATTTTTTCCACGTGTGTTTCCAACAATAACAAAATAAAACAACAAATAAAACAAAAAGTTAAATTTAAAGCGAAGAAAAATTAAAAAATAAAAAGAAAAGTGTTACCAATCAAACAACCAACCAACAACAACGCTACAAAAAGCGTCCAGCCCAGTCCAATCCTCGTTTCGCCTCGTCTCGCCTCGCCTCGTCTAACCCGTTCGCCTGTCCACAAATCCCTCAACGGGTCAACCGCCAACCGGCATTGGTCAAGGCCCGCGCCCGCATCCGCCACCGCACGATGTATCGCCACTGTCCAAAGTGATCCGATCGTTTGCCAACCGATACAACAACAAATACAAATTCTCTCAATCATCATTATGTCTGATGTGTTTATGATGAAGATGATCGTGAACGTGTTCTGTGTTCCTTTTAAATGTTTGTGCGATGCAATTTTGTTTTGATCCTTAACAAAAGAAGAAGAAGAAAAGTGTACAAAAAAGTGTCTTTGTTTTAAGTTGTTTTCTTCTTTCATTTTGTTTTTTTTTTTTTGTTTTTTTTTTTAAACATTATTTTTTTTGCTGCGCTATTGAAAAAAAATAATAATTGAAACGTTTTTGAAACGATCGTCAAAAAATAAAACAACAACAAAAATTGTACCCAAATAAAATATAACATTTGTCAACACAAAACATATAAAAAACAATATCAACCACAACAACAATAATAATAACAAAAACGTACTAAAAACAAACAAACAAACGAACAACCAAAAAAACATTCAAAATGGCGGACATCATGCGTCCGCCGTATAGCGAGATCAAACGGCCGGACGAAATAGTCAGAATGACGACCGCTGACAATTTGAAGTTTGCCGTACTCATCGGACTCATCGAGGTCGGTCAGGTGACCAATCGGGAGGTCGTCAACACAGTTTTACATTTGGTAAGTACACAAATTACCAAAATATATCGGTTCGGATGCGAATCCAATGTATTGAAATATTGTAAAGGAAACCCGTTTAAATAATGTACTTCATACAATGAGTAGTTTAACATAGTCCAACCCCCTCCCGGTAGCTGAGACAATGCATATATTTGTGTAAGCTAATTTCAACTTTCTGGCCCTGAAATTTGTACTTCACCTTTTGCGTGTGACATGTTGACCCTTGTGGCTTTTTAACTTCAATTAAAGTACATAAATTTCATTGAAGAAACAAAAGAAAAAAGTGATTCGTCTCTCTCTGTCTCTCTCTCTCTGCGTCTTCATTCGTATGTTGAAGAAGCCACAAAACAGAAAAGAGCACAAAAAATAAGGTGAAATAGCGTAGTAATAAAAACTATCATGCACTAGAAGTAAGAAACGACTTAATGACACACGTTGACAGTGGAAACATTTCCTGCTTATCAGTTATGTGCGTTATCATTGATGGAATGAAAGAAAACGAAGAATAAAAAATAGAAAAAAAACAGGAAAAAAAACTCATACATTCTTGTATTTTTTGTACGCACGCTTCATTTTATCTTATCAACGTTTTTTTTTCGTTTGTCGTTAGTTTCGTTTTGTTTGATTTTCTTTTTTTTTCCTTTTGTTTTTTGTCTTCTCTTCGTTTCTTTTTTCTTCCTTTCGTTTTCATATTTTTACGCTTTTTGCCGGTCTTTCAGCATTTGCCGGCTTGTGACGTGGATTCTGCTTCTTCTTCTTGTTCTTGTTCTTCTTCTTCTGTTGTGTGTGCTGCGTGCATGCATGCATTCTGTGTGATTGACAACTTGCATTGCTCAAAGAATGCTGTTTCTTCTTCTTCTTCACCTTTATTAACAATAGTAATCATATGTAATCATTGTTCCATATTGTTAGCTCATTATTGTTTTTGTTGTTGTTGTCGTTGTTTTAGCTTGATGCTTAACAAAGCCATAAATTGTCATTGCTGTTTGCACCGAGATAGCAAGCCTCTGCCGCTGCCTCTGCTTCTTCTTACTGATCTTTGGTCATGTCTTTGCTTGGCTTTGATAAGTGTTAATTTTGTGCTAATGAATTGTAACAATTGATAAATGCAACGGCAAACATACACACACACACACATACAAATATGTATGTATATGCAAACTAAAATATATAATATTTTTTATATTATATATATTATAATTTTATTACTTGTTTTTCATTTTCTTTCTTGTGATTTTGTTTGTTATTACTTTTCTATTAAGTTAAGTTTTGTTTGCTTGTCACTTTGAAGCCCACTGCCGCTGCCACCGCTGCTCTCTTTACCCTTCTCGTGCATAATGACGCAGTCGTTGTCGTCGGCGTTTGTCCGTGTCTGTTGCTGTTCAACGCCCCGATAAAGAAAGTAGTTGAATTTGTTTTTGTAGTTGTGTTGTTAGTATTTTGCCACATTTTATTTAATTTAATTAACGTTTACACTTTTGCGCGCTCTTTTCTACTTATCTCTTTGTTTCGCGATTTTCTTTACTTCATTTTTCCTCTATCTCATGACCAAACTGTGACGCTGCTGCCGTCGCTGCCGCCGTCGCTGTTGGCAACATTGCATTTGCATTCCGCCATTATTGTTGTTGTTGGAATTGCTCACTTTTTTCATATGCTACTTCGTCTTCTTCTTGCACGTTGTGCGTTTTCTCTTTTGTCACTTGTGGTATTCACTCTTTATTAGTCTTCCTCTTCTTTCTACTGCTACAACATTAACAGTTGAGTCAAAGTCCGAATTTGATTTGGTTTATTTATTATGCTGGTTTGTTCGTCTGCCTTCTTTGTTGCAGCGTTTGTTGTTGCAGTTGTCAGCTGATTTGCGTGTGCAAGGGACAGTGGCAAGAAAGGGAAAAGGAAGGAAGGAAGGAAAGCAAGGCAGCGAGGAAGCAATAACGGAAGTAAAGCCTTGCGGTTTGCGCTAAACAAAGCATATAAATACAATCAGTTACAGAGGAAGAGACTGAGGGGGAGAGAAAGGCTCAATGTAGAAGTGCAAAAGAGAAAGAGCATGCAACGGACACGAATATAGGGTTAGCGTGTAAAAGAGGGGGTGCGGTATTAAGGTGCGTTACGTGCTTGAATGGTCAAAGCATAAAAGGTCAAAGAGCACAAAAGAGTGTATGGCAGGAGACGGCAGTGTCCATCGAAGGCAGGCGATAAACGAGAGCTGAAAAGCGTTGCCAAACAGATTCCCTTATTTATTTGTAATATTTTCTGTTTGACATTCCTATTTACAAACAGAAAAAAAAAAACAAAAGAAAACATGATATTTTCAGTAAAGAAATTTTTACAAAACAAAGAAAAAAGTGTGATAAGATGGCAAACGACTTGAAGCGTAACGAATTCGCGTTGACAGAACCTTATACGATGAAGGTACGGAAACCGTAAGGATACCAGCACCATATTTACAAGTGTCGGGGTGTGGGCTTAGTGGAAACCGTATGCTGAAATCGAAAAACAAAATCAAAGTGGGCGAAACTCGATGAAACCGTCAAGAAGAAAAAATAAAGCCGAAAATGGTCGACATTGAGGTACCTTATAATCATACCGCTTCTTGGTGGTATTACCACGGCCATTATTGGCAGCTATATAATATACCCAAGAGTTATTCAGTGCTTGGCCACAAACTAAGTGGACGAGCAAACTTGCAAAGAAACTTAATTAAATTGAAGAAGAAAGAAAGTTCCTTCAAAGACTTTAGTCGCTTAATTAGAGATGATCAAGACTGATAAATAATATATATGTATGTACTGTATATCTTTTGTGGATCTGTTGTGTCTCTGTATATCATAAAACTAATAAACACTTGCAACACTTGCGTGGAGGGCATAAAAGAAGTACAAAAACGAAAATTACATTAATACAAAAACAAACAACAGGATGTGCTACAACCCTAAAACGGAAAATTTAACCAAACAAAACGGCAAAGAAGAAGTGTGAGCAAGTAGCAGCAAAGCTGATGATGACGACGGTAGCCAGTGTTGGGAAATGACGACCATGTCGACGACGACGAAGAACAAGAAAAGGCGGAAAGCATGACACAAACAAGGGGTGGGTGGTTGACTGGATTGAGGGGCGTAGGTGGGAAAGAGGATGCAGTGCGATGTTTTGGATAAATAGACGACGCGCCTCTCAAAGTGAGCAGCTTAAAGTGCGAGGAGAGAGGGAGGTAGGTAGGACGATGGGTGGCTTGATTATTTTGGTGTTTCTTTTTGTTGGGGGGGGCGCAGAGGGTGAGGCGTCGAGAGGATAGCGTGTATTATGGCTGCTGTAAGTGTGCGTGCCTGCATCCGTGCGTGCGTGCGTGCGTGAGTGCGTGAGTGCGTGAGTGAGTGAGTGACTGCGTATTGGGCGTGTGAGCTTACAATGAAGGGGCGCGACAAAACTGAGCGGAGTGGTGGTGGTGGCAACAAAGACGACGATGACGACGACGACGACGACGACGACGACGACGACGACGACGAAGAAAACGACGACGGCACAGGACAACCGCAAAAGATTTAACGAGCAATAAAATCAAATAGTGAAACAAAAATGGGCGACGACATTACAGCTCTAAAAACAGTAGTCAGATGAGCAGCTAAATGTGTGCGTGTGCGTATGTGTGTGTGTGTGTGTGTGTTAACCGCGTTAGGCGCATAACGGCACAATTTATGAGACGTGCCGCTATGCTCTGAAGAGCCTGAAACAGCGACGAAGGGAGAGGGGGTAAAACAGTAAATACTAGTAAAAGGAAGAACTGTAAAAATGAAAACATGTTTCGTAGAAAAGAGAGAGAGAGAGAGCGAGAGAAAGGGAAAGAAAGACAGAGACAGCAACAGTGTGTGTGTGACGGCGCCGATCTATGCGCATTGGCATGCAGGCAGCGTGCCATAGCAACAACAACAACAACAACAACAGAGGCAATACCAACAACAAACTGAATAAAAATAAAAAGGTTGTTACGATTTGGTAATGATGACAGAGCAGCTGACGACAATATGACAACAACAACAACGACGCTGATGATGATAAACATGATAATATTCATTATGACAATGACTAAAACAACAACAACAGCAATGAAGTATGCTAAGAATGACGATGTAAAAGAGGATATGTATGAATGATGACTGCTTACTTCAAACTTTTCGAAACAATACAAAAGTAACAAAAAACAAGAAACAAAAAAAAAAATGTCATACAACTTGCAACGAAAGCGAATGTTCATTTTAGGCATAATCGACGCATATGCAACCCCAAAAGCAACGAAAGCAAGAAAGAGGCATAAGTGCCGCCACCACCAACCAACCAACCAACCAATATATAACATTAACACGGCTGATATTACCACTAAAAGCAGCAGCAGCAGCACTGCCACCACCACCAACCAGCCGATGGGCGCTGCAGGGGAGCGGCAGAAGCTATTTTCAATATTCTTGTGCCTAGCGACAGTGACAGCGACAACGACAACGACGAGGACGTTGCCACTGACGCTGTCACCTCATGCCGTAATAATTTTCATTTCGATTTCACTTGAGACGCACACACACACACACACACACACCAACACAGTTTATTTTTTTTCTTCTTCTGTTTCATTATTATTTCGTTTTTTTTTTCTAGTCATACAACAACTTTGACTGTCATGTTGTTCTGTTCTGTTCTGTTGTTGTTGCTGCCGTTGTTGTTGCTGTTGTTGTAGCGATGAGAGCGCCAAAAACAAAACCCGAAATAAAAAAGATGAGGCACAACTAAAAAGGCAACGGCAGCGAAAAGTGAAGCGACACCGACACCGACACCGACAAAAATTACATTCAAGAAAAATCAATAAAATTCAATACGAGCGACGCATACAAAAATCTGTTTTGATTTTTTTCGCCGTTCTTTGATTTTTTTTCCTTTGCTTTTCTTTTTCTTGTTCTTCTTTTTTTTCGGCCCTTTTTTTGTACGTTTCGTTTTATACACGCACATGCACACACACACGCACACACACACATGCGCGCACACACACAAGCTTAACCACATTTTACATTCAGTTGCTGTTGTTGTTGTTGTTGCTTTTTTCTACCATTTTGTTTGAACGTAACGCGTGGGCGGTTCAACCGTACAAGGACGCAGGGGAGCAGCTGTTTAATGCTGACTGTCGCTGCCGTTGCTGCTGCCGTTGCCGTCGCCGGCGTTGCCATCAAGGATGACAAGGTCAATAGCTCTATGTGGACCAGTTTTTTTTTTCTTTCTTTCTGTTTGCTGCTCTTAACGCGTTTTATCGGCACATCTTCGTCTTTATTTTATTTTCTTTTTTTTTTTTGATTTTTTTTTTTTTGATTTTTTTCTCTCGTTTTTGATAGCCGTACCCGCCAACCGTTTGGCCGTCCGTCCGTCTGTCCGTACACTTTCGCTTGTGCCTGTTTTAGGTCCCTGGTCGTTTGCCATCATTAACATTACGGTTACCGTGCTGGCATTGTCTTTCTTTGTCTAACGTTTGCTGGTAATCCGTTATCAATTTCGCCGTAGCGGCTGCCGAGCCAGTAAGTCAGCGGCCTCGTCGTCGTCGTTGGCGTCGTCGTCATCGACAGCGACAGCGAGAGTCAAGATACGATAATATTAAAAGTAGTGTGGGTGGTTTGGGTGGGGTTTGGGTGATTATTGTTGCTTGGTTAAGGCGACGGAGAAAGTGTGAGCAAGTGTTAATGAAAGAGATTTGTTGTGTAAGATGACAGGAAGGAATTTTCGATTAGTTTGATTTTGCTATAGCTAAACTTGAAATTACCAAGTGGTCTGGGCCGAGCTGAGCTGAGCTGAGCTGGAGCAGGCTTGCAACGGAAGCGGAAAGTTGACTGAATCAGTAAATGAGTAAGTGACTTAGTAAATGAATAAAAGTCTGTATAGACTGTTGAGATGTGCGGGCGTGCGGGCAGGACGGGCGTTTGTTATAAAGAAGACCGGCCAAGTGATGATAAAAGGAAAAATTGATTGAAGGATTGGCATGGATTATTTAAGCAAATACATTCATTTAGCTTGCTTTGTTTTAACAAAATAATATTATAAAATTTCATTTTACGAGCACTTAAACTAGAAGATTAATGAAGTAAGCGGTAAAGAGCAAGTAAAGTAAATAGCTAAAGAGAACATGGCAACAAGAATAGCAAATACCCGAAGAGTAGCAGCAAAGTAAGTTATTTGCCTAGAACTTATATTCCATTGCAGGAAACTCAATTGGAGGTGTTCAATAAATGTAGCAATTGTGCGATTTGCAAGTGTTGTAAGCGCAAATATCACGTTGCAATAAGAAAGTGTGCAAACAAATACGCTAGTATGCTTTTCTGCTCTTCATATACTGGAGACTCTTTTGTTTGTTACAAAAAATTTGGACACGTTGCACTTTTTATAAATATTAACAGCTGATTTGCGTGCAAATATGGTTTATTTGCTGATGTTCGTTGTGGCGGAGCAGCATTTTTATACATTTATCATCTTTATATTTAAGCATTCTTAAAAAAAGCAAGCAAGTAATAGATAAATAAGCTCAAAATGCCAACGAAAAAGATTAGACAAGATTAATACTTTGCTAAGAAGGTTACACAAACAGAGCGGTAGAGAGAGACAGAAGTATAGAGAAGAGTGAGTGGGCGTGAGATTTAAAATGTTACTTTCGCAGCATTTGACGTCAAATAAGTCTTAAAACGAAATTTTATAATCATTTCTGAGTAAAAAGAAAGCAATAAAATTTAAATAAAACCAGTCAGCACGCTTTATTTGGCCTTGGCGTAGATTAAATACTCTTCATGTCTTTTTCCCAGTGACACTTCCATTTTTTCGTTGCAATCTTACTTCTCTTTATGTCAATAACGTTCATAGAAATTTTCACTGTCGCAGGGTTTTAGAGATATGGGAATTCCACATATCGTTTTTAGTATGGCGATACGATGGCCAATTTTTCATCAATATGTGCAATTTTAAGTCAATTCAGACAGAAACAGTAAAGTTACAAGGTCCCCTCTTTAAGTGGTAGCCCTTGTTCTGGGTCAGACATTGGTGTCATTAACATATATTAAGTCTGAAGACTTAAGCAAGAAGATTACCTTTAAAATTTCAGCTCTCTTTTTCATCTCCTTTTTGTATGGGAGCTCCTATTATCAGTGGTCCGGAAATCCAGATTCCGACCAACGATTTTACTACACATTCGGAAAGCTTGATAGCTTCCAAATTGTGGGTGCAGATCATGTATATACAGACAGACTGACACCGTAACTCAATAAAAGTTCCATATG
This sequence comes from Phortica magna, assembly GCA_037044515.1. Lineage (NCBI taxonomy): Eukaryota > Metazoa > Arthropoda > Insecta > Diptera > Drosophilidae > Phortica > Phortica magna. Next base: position 9,985 of record JBAMBP010001399.1, read on the forward strand.
TTCTATCAAATAACAAATAAATATTCTTATTAATCATATTAACTTTAATTTTCTAATTATGTATATTAATTATCAAAATGGAACATTCATGTAGTTCTCATAATATATTCAAAGGCAATGATTGCGTAGGTGTTGACTCACTACCGACGCTGACTGTATATGTCAACTCATGTTGATAAGGAATATACATATGTTTGTATGAATATACTTTGCATGTCTGCTTCGATGTGTTACAAACTTCATGACAATGCTATAATACCATACTCATTGTGTGAAGAGTATAGAAATAAAAATAAACAGAGCGCAAAGTGTTCGTGTAATGGCAATTCCCGTTGTAAGTCCAATTTCAATTGGATTATAGACGCCAGTTTTGCGCACAGAGAAAATCATACGCATATGTATGTATGTATACACACACACACACACACGGTTAAACACATACATACACAGATACAGATACAGATACAGATACAGATAAATGTGCGACCGTTGAGAAAGTGCGCCAATTGGCGCATTAAAAGTGCAAATCGCTGCGAACAACGATGCAAAAAGTGGCAAATGAGCACAAAGGGGGTGGCAAGTTGGGCGGTAGGAGCATAAAGTGAGTAGCGAGAATGGAGTAAAATATGAGAAAACGCGCGATTGACTGACTGAGTGACAGGAATCACACAGTAGCCGACATGCCATGCCATGCCACGCTTGTGTCATTTGCGTTTAACCAAATTGCCTTGACAGGATTTGATGGCGTTGGCGACAAGGACAACGACAACGGCAACGGCAACGACAATGACGAATACGAATACGAATACGAATGTACATATACGATGAATATGTATGCGTATACGTACGCGTAAACGTGTGCGATGCGAATAATCACGCTGGAGACGACGAATGACAATGATGATGATGACGATGCTGATGCTGATAACGATGATGATGATGACGATAACGATGATGATGATAGCGTACTGAATTGCGACCATTAAATTGGGAATATTTAAAAATTTTGTTCACTTTTTCTCACTCTTGCATACACTCGCACGCACAATTTCTTTGATTCTATCTCTTTCTTTCTCTAGCGCTCGGATTTTCATTTTATATTACTGATGTTGTTTACTTTTGTTGTTGGCATTTTTATACAACATTTATGCTTTGATTGAGATATTTGCATTTTTAATGCTTACGCAAAAATGTAATTTTCAAAGTTTGTAAATTTTTAATAATCTTTATATGAATGTGCATTTTGGCAAATAATTTGAATTGGCAAAAGGCAAACGTAATATCATAAATTTTTAACATTATTTTGTTAACATTTTTTTATAGAGGAAAGCAAATTAAGAAACAAAAATTATCTAAGCGGTAAACTTTCATGCACTCATATTTAGTTGAGTAAATACGACGATATTATGCTCTACAAACAAATTTGTCATCGCTAAATGAGCTGTTTTCTAGGGGTAAGAATGGGGTAGGTTAATATTATAAAATAGTTTGTTAGAGATCGTCTTTTATATTAAAGGCGATTTGCGTTGTAATGGTGGGGAGGACAGTTTTTTGTTATACGCTCTTTTGTTGGGTAATATTCATAATCCCATCCTTTGTTGGTCAACTCTATTATACACTAGTAATAGGAGCATTCTATTAAATGGTATGTAAATAGGATTTTAATAGCGGGTTTCCTCGGTTTTTAATACAAGCATTTTGGATCCAGTTATGATAGGAACGATGGATTTAGGCATCAGTGACTGAAATATAAAACCTATTAATTTTTCTATTAAGGAAACTATTAAATACAGATGAGAACAGCAGGCTCGAGGTCAGTGTTGGTTAGAAGTTTTAGTAACCAAAATGTTGGAAACTATTAAAAGCACACGATACATTTTTTAATAGAGTTGTCAGTATAGGCCGTTTAAAATATGTGGCCGCATAGGCAGAAGTGGGCGTGCCCAACGGTCGATTGAGCATGAAAAATGTATGGGAAACAGAAGACTATAAAAAAGTGTGTGAAGCGTACTAAAATAACTACAAAAATTTCGATTTAAATATATTAATTTTCAATTTGAATAATTGTACATAAAGTTCTTTAAACTATTTTCACTCCATTCACTATTTGAACTTAATATACACCAACATGTATACATGTATGAACACACAAACACACACACACACACATACACACATGGCTACGCACTTATTGCCGTCACTCCATCTGTATATTCATTCGGTTAAATTATTCAACCATGCATGCTTAATGTCTATCTTTTGCCTTGTTGCGTCTGGTTCTATACGACGTATGCGTAATATGAATAATGCGGTCTGCTATCATAAAAGCAGTTATTATTGTACTACCAGACGCAAAAAGCAGTGAGCATGTGTGTGTGTGTGTGAGGAAATGCGGCGGCGTTTTATGGCATAAAACTAACAATAAATGAATGAACATCACTCATACTTGCGCCGCAATAACAACAGCATAACAACATGCAAAGGTAAAACTAGAAATGTTCTACACACAAAAAATAAACGTATAAAACAGTGAAAAAAAGAGAAATATAATAAATAAATATATAAATTGAGAGGAAAAGCGAAATAAAAATGGCAAAAAAAAAAGAAAACTAAAAACATTTTTCAACTGACAGACAGTTTTAGCAGTCAATATGCAAAAGTGACTAACGTTTATTGCCAGCTCGTCGCATGCCATCTCTCTTACACAACCATGTGTGTCTGTTTTTTGAAGTTTTGTATATCATTTAGAATTTATAACATTTTAATTAAGACCATTAATAAGGATAACACAATGCAAATGTCGCAGAGAGAGTGAGAAGCAGTCAACGTGAGTGAGTAAGTGAGTAAGTGAGTGAGTGAGTCACGTAATGTACGAAAAAGCATAAAGGTGAAATAATAGATGAGAAGGACAATAGTAAAAGATAAGGTGATGAATGGGTTAGCATAAACAAAAACACATTTAGATACAATGTAACGCGAAGCAAAGAAGATATGATGGCGCGGCTCGCCTTAATTTCACTCGACTTGACTCGAGTCGACACCACTCGACTTTTGGGACAAAAATGAAAATTTGTTAATGAACACGAACACACACACACACACACACACACGTACACACGCACACATTGATACTTAAATGTACACATTTAGAGAGGTTTTATAAATGTTTGTTGTTTTTGTTTTGTCACTTTGTAGCCTTTATTTTTTGTTTCGGTTAGCTTGCTGGACAAAGTCTGCTAGTACTGACTGACTGACTGACTGAGTGACTGCCTGACTACTTGGCAGGTACTCTCTGTTGTTGTTGTTAATATTGTTGTCGTTTTTCATGTTTTGGTTTTGCCTTTGTTTGCTTCGTGCTTCTTTTTTTCACATGCTAAAAGGTCACAACACATTTACATACAAACATATACATATATATGTACATATATGTATATGTATGTGTATTTGCCGTGCAACAACACGTTGACAATCAATATTTCCGTTGTACACATCCGCTTGAGTATGTTTGTGCGTTTGGTGTGATAGCACGAAAGGACGAAGCACAAAGGACGTGTGGTGACGTTGGTTTTCGATGATATTAAAGCTGTTCGAGCGCATTGAAGATTCTTAACGGCGGTCAAGCTTACAACTTCTATTAGCGAAATACAACAGAACTTTAAACGCACACACACACACACACACACACACACACACACACACACACACACACGAACAAAGAGACACAAACACACCCACGATACAACACATGCACGCAACACCATTAAGATTAACATAAGCCAAGCAGAAAGGCCGAAAGTGCTCAAGTACAGTGACAGAGTGATAAGTCAAGGCATGCGAACTAAGAGTATAAGAGGACAATAGAATAAGAGAGAGCATGTGCATGAAGTTGTTGCTGTTGCTGTTGGTGTTGCTGTTGCTGTTTTTGTTTGACCAACGAGTGTGCAAAATGCAATGAAAGTGTCCTTCTTCTTTGTTGTTTTTGTCTTTTTTCCCGCCGGGTTTTCAATATGGGATTTTGTTGCAACACACATGACGGCATGATGTTGCTGACACGCCCACGTCAATATTGTTGTCTATGTGCGAGTGTGTGTGTCGGTTTGTGTCGGTGTGTGCGGCAATATTTCACTATTGTTCTTGCAACACTAAACAAACGAACAACTGCAACAACAAGCAACAACAATGTAACCGCTCGTTTGCGGTTTTCGGGCGCTTTGCTGCTTTGTTGACTTACCGTCTTTTTTGCTTTTGTATTTTTCGTTTAAATTCTCTCTCGCCTGCCACGTCTCGCCCTGAGCCTCAGCTTGCTTTACTGCTACTACTGGTATTACTACTTTATGGTATATTGCTAGCACACAAACATTTTGCATTTGAACGCACATTTGCGCTGGTTGTTGCATGTCACTTTGCCATATGACATGTTCATCCAAAATTGGCTAATAAGGTTTTGTTGGTTTGTTGGTTTGTTGTTTGCTTGTTTCTCTTGCCTCAAATGGAGAGTTTTTTTCATAGTTTTTTAACGCGTGTGTGCGCTTCATTTGTAGCACTACACTTTGTTTTATTTAGTAAAATAAATATTTAAAAAATTCATCATTTTATTTTTTCATTACATTGTTGGTCGTTTCTTTATTGTATTTTCAAGCAATTCAATTTGTCATGTTTTATTTTGTGGCTTATTCGTAATTGTGGCGCTTCAAGGAATTGTTTGCGCAGTAATACTAACAAGATGTTGCAAGTTCCTATGAAAAAATATTATGTAAAAGACATTTTCGTCACGAGGGTCAAACAATAAGTTAATGGTTTGTTTAAGCAAAGATTTTTGTAATATTTTCTGCTATACCCAACACCATTCCGCACGATGCTTGGTGTGAGACGTTTATAGGCTTCCAAATAGATCATGGTGTCTGTATGAGAAACTTCTGCTAACAGTTTAGAGTAAATTCGCCAAAATGATGATGATTCAAATCTGCTAGACTTTTAATAAAATCGCCAAAACATTTTAAACAAAGTAATAATTTTTGCTCTTGGCAAACTGTCAGTTATTTTACTGTTGGCAGAACCAGACATTCATCTGTTTCTTTAACGTCTTGTGACTCCCCAAAGTGGTTACTGATTACATGACCCTCGCCTAATCATTTGGCAAAGTGCAGCAAGGTGGCGAAGCACAAACGAAAAAAAAATATATAATAATAATAAGAAGAAAATTATAAGTCAAGAGTCACAGTCATATTATGTTTTGTGCTCTGTATTTTTCTTCTTCTTGGCGATGGTCTTTGTTATTATTGTTGCGCATAAAGCAACACCTTGTCTTAATACCTGGCTTAAGTCAAACTAGCAGCTGTCATTGTTCTATGCTCGTTGTTGCTGGTGGCTCCTGTTGCCGCTTCTGTGTCATTTCTCGTCCTGCTGCGCTACTTGTTTCACGTGCTGTCATATTAGCAAAGTGATGCGATGTCAGTTTAAAATTATACGATATTTTCTTACGTTGAACTTTGCGAAGCACAAGTCTCAAGCGTTTAACATGATTACAGGTTTGTTAGTTTGGCCAAGTAGTCAAATGAGCGTGACATAAATTAATTAATACCCATACATGTATAGTGTAGCATCGGTGTTTTTAGCCGGCCATGGCAAGCGCAAAGTAGAAGAGCTCGTGACTAGAGCTTTTGCTATATACATAAATATCTTTTTAATTGAAATGTAACACACATACTGTTGTTGTTGTTGCTGTTGCTGTTGCTGCTGCTGGTGATGTTGTTGTTGTTGTTGTTGACATTTTATATTGTAGTTGATTGCAGCTGTCACGGTTGCTGTCGTTGTCGTTGTCCTTGTTATTACGTCTTTTTCTGTTGAAGCTTTGCCGTTGCCGCTGTTGCCGCTATTGCCGGCAGTGTCCTCGCAACCTTTTGCCATCTTGGTTTACTTTTGCTATTGCTATTGCTGTCGTTGGCAGATGTCAATTATAAGTAGTTTTACACTTTGCTTACACAAATATTATGTAACAAGGTAACAAAGTGTTTTCTCCTATTGCCTATCCTTTGCTCTTCTTTACCTTTACACAAGTCTTTTGGCCGCAACTCAACTCAACTGAACTCGACTCAACTCAAGTCAGTTAACATAAATTTGTGCAACAGTGTTTTTTTTTTTTTTTTGTTATTTTTATTTTTATTATCTTGTTTCTTTTTCGCTTGCTTTCTTTTGTTTTGTTGTTGTTGTTGTTGTTGTTGTTGTGAAGCATATGTTTCTTATTTGATTTATTTAGCAGCTTAATAAATACGCGCCATCTCTTTTCGTCCGCTGGCTTTTCACACACTCTTACTCGCTCTTTCTTGCTTTGGAATTTACTTGTTAGTATGAAAGTTTGTTTGCTTTATTTTATTTTTGGGTTTATTACTTTTTGCAATGCTCACATGCTGTGCGCTTAACTATTCTTTTGAACTAAAAAGACAGGAGAAAACTAAGAAAAACAACAACAACAAGAACAAGAGCAACATGCGCATCGCTAACGCCGTCGACACACTTAAAAAGCAATTTTGTCTAATTACTTTAAGTACGACAATCTTGGCTGTCTTCGTGTGTGTGTGTGTGTGTGCGTGTGTTATCGATAATGAAGCAGAAAAGTTGAAAAGCCAAACACAAACACACACACACATACATACACATACACATACATACATATTGTATTTAAACAAAAATGACAAACAAAAATGGCAAAAACAAAAAAGTCAAACATGTTTTATGTAATAAAAGCGGCAACAACAACAACAATTACAACAATCGCCAACAGCAGCAGCAGCAGCAGCAGCTAGCAATAAATATCGCCTATACGTATGCCTGTATGTGTATGTGTGTGTGTGTGTGTTTATGTATAAAAATGTGTGCTTAGGCTATAATTACCTGACAACTTTTGCTCACTTCCGCTTCCGTTTCCGCTGCTGCTGCTGCTGCTGTTGCTGCTAGTGTCGTTGTAGCCATCACCATCACCGCCTCTGCTACCAACTCCTCTGACGCTTTCGTTTATGTCCTTTGGCGGTTTTTTTTTCGCCCATGTTGCCACCAAACTTTAACTTTTGCGTTGTCTGCTGCTTCTTCCCCTAACCGTTCTGCTCTCATCGTTTTCGTCTTCATCTTCTTTATTATTATTATTATTATTATTGCTATTATTACTTTTGTAATTTTTTGTATACCGCGTAACCCCTCACCCCCGCACCCGCCGAAGCCGACAAGATTTTTTGTTCAGCCGGTTTGAGTAAATAAATCAGTGGCAAAAGTAACTTTATACTTTTGCTACTTGCCCTTCTGCGAGTTTCGCTTAGCTTCGTTTTGTTTCGTTTCGTTTCGTCCTGGCGCTTATATGGTTGCTTGTCCTTCGGCTTGCAATTGAGTTGCTAAATTTCTCTAAGAAGTTGTTTGCCTTTATGTTCATCACTTCTGTGCTGTGCGGTCTTTGTTATTGCTAACTTTGGATTTGAAAATTTTGAGTTTTTGTTTTTGCTTCTTCGTCTTTTTGTTTTTGAAATTCAAGTCTCATAATGAGGTTTTCCCGCAAAAGTTGAAAACTTTTCAATGAAATTAATAAATGGAAATTCCTGCAGTTTATACATGTGATTTTTGTATTTTAATAACCGTCATTCGACGTGTTCTGCAGGCCTCAATTTGTTTTAAGCGCGTGTGTGTGTGTTTGTATGTGTGTGCCTTGATTTTTTATTCTTTTTATTTCTTTCCTTTTTTTGCATTTACGGCTTTGCGCTAATTTTGTTCTGAAAACTTTTATAGCATACTTGTAGGCTGCAAATGAAAAATTTGATTTGATTTTAGTGTTGAATCACAAAAAGAGTGTTTTCACTGAAGTATCCAATTTACATACAAATTAAAACAATTTCAACTTTAAATATTGTAAAATTGTTGCCCGCAAATATTCAAATTGTTTTTATTTTTGTATTTCTTAAGACCGATTTAATTTGTGTTATGCAAAGCGCATAGAGAATTTATTGAGAAAACAATTAATGACAAAGAAACAAATAAAAGTCATTAAAGAAGTAAATAAAAATAAAAATGAAAAATAAAATTCTTATTTGATTTTGGATAAGTGTATCTGTGTGTGTGATTGTGTGAAACAGGAAATACCGTTGCTCGGCAATATGAGAGAAATGTTGAGAAGGATCTGAAGTAATAAAATTGTTCCAAAAGCGTTTATTTATTTAACGTATTTTCATTAAGCTTTGTCGTTTTTATTTTTATTGTCTTCTTATTTTATTTGTGTCCTAAAAGCAAAGTTTATTTCATATCAAACAAGGCACTTACGCACACATACATACAAATGTATATATGTATATATACTATCTACATATATTTACAAATAAAGTTCGGTAGACTTTAATACAAAATCAGAAAGGGCGATATTTTAGGTTTTGCCGAAACTTGTATGCTCTTGCAAGATTAAGAGGCGTAGCCACGCCCATTTACTAATTTGTTTTAAAGAAAGCAATGCAGTCACACTACACTAAATTATGAGATCTTCTATCTCGTGTGCCTTAGAGATATCCCAAGTTTTTCTATTCGATTCTTATAAAACTTTGGAAATTAATCCCTTGACTTTATTTAACAAAACCATGAAATTACAAGGATTCATCTGTTTATATACAAGAACAAAAAAATTTTTCTAACAAAAACCTTATTTCTGACCGGTCGTTCCTATGGAAGCGAGAAGAGGTTTTTGTGCAGTGATATCTCCCTGACTGCGTTGCAAACTTCATGACAAAATTAATGTACGCTTTTTGCAAGAGTATAAAAATTGAAGTGAACAGAATAAGCAAAGAAATAAACACCGAAAAATAAAAATAAAACAACAACAACAACAACTCATAAAATATATGAATGCAACAACAAAGTAACATTTTTCGAGTTTAATTATTTTAAGTGGCACCATCATTTTATTTTCTGTTGTCTCTGTTGTCTTGACACGCGCACAATATAAAAATCAAGCCAAGACAAAAAAGCGGCGAGAAGAAAAAAAAAACCAACTGAATAAATAAAACAAGTTAATAAAAAAAACTAAGAAAGCGAAAATGGAAAAAATATATTTTACATGACAGCAACATGTGCACTAAAGCGGCGTGATCAAATCTCAGACTTGTGCATTTTTAATGAATTTCATTCCTTTGTTTTGAACAAAGAACAAAAAATATAAAAAATGATAAAATAAAACAACAAAAAGTCGCAAAAGGACGAAATGGCCGTTTTGTCATATTGAGCTAAAAAATTAGAGAAGCACAAATAAAGGAAGTTGTAAGGAAACTGTTGCCGAGCGAGCTCGACTTCGAAATAACCTACCCATTGCCACGGTCATTTTTCGATCTAACTAATTTAATGTTCATTTACTCTTGAAGACCAATTGATTTCAGAGATACCCATTTTATTTTGTTGATTTTCGTTATTTGTAGGCGTGATAATGCGTGATCCATTACTATATGTAAGCGTAGTCACGCCTTTTTCTTTACTTTTGCCCCTCATAAACTAACTATATTAAAGGGGAAATTAAAGAATAGCCTTAATGGAACTTTAATTGCATTGCTTGTAGACTCTGAGATCGATGAGTTCATTCTTTCGATCAGACATATACTTCGTAGAGTCTGTTGTGCCTTCTTTTGGGTGTTACATAAAAAACTAATTTACGCTTGTAACATAAAAAAACGGGATATAAAAATAACGAGTTGAAATAAAACGACTTCAAGGGACTGAAGGGTGGCAGTGTGGGTAAAGGGAAAGGGTGTAAGAGTGTGAAAAAGGAGTAAATAACAGGAACAGATAGTTTAGAAATTGTGAGACAAAAAGTGAGCGGTAATGTAAAAGAAGAATTGCTGATGCCTGGAAAGGCGCCGAAAAATGCACACTAACACACATACACATGCAAATACGTACATGTATATTTACACATTAAAGTCATAAATGCCAAAACAACAAAGGAAATAACAAAAAATCCACTTTTCTTTTTAAAAGTAAACGAAAAATTTAAAAAAAAAAATGCTAGAGTGGCGGGGTGAAGCAAAGCGGATGATGAAGTACATGCACTAAAGAAGCGCATTCGTGCAGAAGCATCAGTTGAGGAAGAACGGTGACAGTAAGCGTTGAACGGCACAACGTAAGGAAGGAAGGAAGAAGGAAGGAAGGAAGATAGAAGGAAGGAAGCGACGAAGTAAGGAAATAAGCGCAGGAATCATTTCTGGCAATGTCTACGAATGCAAGAGAGAGAGAGAGAGAGAGAATTGTACAAATCAGGCGGTGTGAAAGAGATGTAGAATAGCAGATTATGAATTAGTGCAAAAAAGAAGCAGCACGTCAAATCAAAACTAAAAAAAAAATGCCAAGGAAGAAGCCAAAAATGCGGCACATAAATACATATGTGCGTATGCGTGTGTCGCTTTTACACTCACACTGCTATGCTCCCACTTTTCGGCATTTGTCGATTTGCATATAAATGATAACAGAAATAAAAAAATAAAAAAAAAGAATTTAAAGTTGGCAACAACGCAAGAAAAAACAAAACGTAACAAAACAAAGCAAAGATAAAAAAACCAAACATAAAGTAATAAAACCAACAATAACAACGAATACGTCTCTTTGTTTGTTATTTCGTTTGTGTGTGTGCGTGTGCGTGTGTGTGCGCCTTATTTTCCACAGACTCCTCTCTTTTCGACTTACGCTTCCTTACACATTTTCAAGTAATGCAAATACACTCATTGACAGTTAAAGAGATTTTCGCATAAATTTCATTAAACAACAACAAAAATAAATATATATATAAAAAAGCAAATTATTTTACACAAATTAAATATGCAAAGAAGACAGCCAAATGTGCATTAATGCGTATGAAATTAAAATGAAAAAAAAAAAAATGTATTAAATTGTTTTTCGTTTTTCGGCAACAACGTATAAAAATAATAATAAGATTCATCATACGCCATGTCGCCTTTGATTTTTGTGTTACCATTCAAATACGCAAAATATAATAATGTAAGCAAATTCGTATTGAAATCAAAACAACAAGAGGAACACACACACACAGACGCACACAAAAGGTAGCAAGTGACATTGATGAATGATTCAACAGTGATGAATGATGGAAGCGTTCAAAAAAAGACTGAAACGCATTCTTAACTGATGCCCAAAATGTAGAATGCGTAGGGTGAAGCCAATGAAGGTCTCTGCGTCCATTGCCTGAATGCGGGAGCGCATTCAACCGACACTGACGTCACAGCATGGCGCAACACAGCACATGATTTCAATGGCGTGCGCTTAAAAGTCCCTTTTGGCCCTTTGCCAACGTACTTTAGACCAGTTGGCATTTGCCATTTTCCACTTTGGCTTTGGCTGCTTGTCTTCATTGTCATTGTCAACGTTGTTGCGTAAAAATCACGACATTGAATATGATTAAAGTAACACAAAGGACATAAGACAAAAGAAAGGTGCGTACTGAGACACGAAAACACGCATCTGCCCATACTAATATTTGTGTATGTATGAACATATATGTGCCCCATACAAAACACAACCCAAACGTGTCTCTTCGGTTATCCTTTGAATCATGGCTAAGATGTTATTCAAGCGTTACGCTTAGACTTTGTTTAACAAACTAAACTTTTGCTGCCTGTATTCGATTTAACTCAACTCTACTCAAGTTGCGAGGACTCGTGTCAACTTAACTCAGCTCAGCACAGTTTAGCTCAGTTCAGTTTAGTTCAGTTCAGTTCAGCTCAGCACATCTCTGTTTAAGTCAATGCATAACTTGGCTGATTAATTAATTTTGTTTGCTGGGCATAAGAAAATCGTTTGCTAATGTTGCTTAAGGCGTCTCGTTCTCGTCTGGTTGATAGTGTCGGTGTCGGTGTTTGGTGTTGGTGTTGCTGTATCTTGTATCTTATGCTTTGCGTCTAGTTAGTCGCTTAAAAAGTTTGTTGTTAAGCCTAAGTGCTGTCTTGACGCTGACAACGAGCGTACACTATAAGAAAATTGCGTCGGTTAGTTCCAAAAACAAAAAAAAAAAACATGATAGCAAATTGAAAATTCTCCAACGTTTTCAATTAACATTTTAAATAACAATTTCAGTAACGATTGCATTTTGTTTATTTTCGTAATTAACCAAGCAAACTTTATTGAATTTCGGCGAACCCTTTTGAATGTACTTCGTTATATATTCAAATCAGATGAATCTATTTCCGTGCCATGTTGCGTACAACATTTCGGCACGTCTTTTTGCATTAAAAAAAAGAGAAAGAAAATTATATCGACGATTTCAAAGACATGTAATTACATTGCCGAAGTGTAGAATTAAAATATGAAAGCAAACAAAAACAACAACAACCACAAGTACAAAACAGAATGGTGAAAGGATTTATTGAAGACAACGGCGGTCTGTCTAGCTTGTGTTTCTTATAAATGTGCTTACAGCGGCAGGGGTTGGCAGCGCCAATGAGTCGGTAATGAAAGAGAGGAAATGGCATGGGCTGGTGGGGCGTGGCGGTGCGGCGCGTTTCGTTACGTCAAATCAAGTAGAATTGACTTGAGTTGCTTTGCTTTGCGTTGCGCGTTAAGTTAAGTTGAATTGAGATCACGACGAACGCAAAAGTTTTTGCCCAAAAAGGATGCTGTATTTTTTTTATAATATTTTTTTTTTCTTTTTTCTATGTGCTTGTGCGTCTTTGTGTAACTTGCGTAGGTTGAGCGGCTGTTGATGGCGGCTAACTTTTAATTACTTACTTGCAATGTCTAGATATTATGCTAACTGACAATAAAAAGAGAAAATCTAAGACAGACCGGAAATGACTGAGCGACACACACAGGCAAACAAATAAGTAGAGTGTATAGTGAAATGGTAAGAAAAAAAAAAACGAATGAACGAATTAGTGTGTAAATGTTGAAGTCAGTAAGCATACAACGACGATTGAATTGAAAAACCCATTCGAGGTGTAACAGCTCGACTTGACTTGACTTGACGTTGCCGCTGACAGGTGGTGGGCATTTTCGTAGTAAGAGGAAAGCTGCCCTCTGGCATTTTTTTTTTGGTTGGTTTTTTTTTTTGCAATGAACGAAGAAGCGAACAAATGGGCGAAAAGTTTGCGTAAAGTTTTGTCGACTGCAAAAATAAAGTTAAGATGAAACGACAAGAGACGAGAAAAGTCGAGGCGGGACGAGTCAAAAATGGAACGCGAAGTTCTAAGTTGACTTGAGCCAAGTTGAATCAAGCTGACGCGATGAGACGATACGAGATGAGATGAGACGAGACGCGACGGCACAAAAAGTCAATCAAAATGGCATGCCCAAAAAAATATATATATGTATATACATATACATATGTATACATACACATACATATATATATTATAAAAATAAAAACAGAGGGCTGGTGAGACAGAGAGAGTGAGAGAAAAAACTGCCAACTTTAGTCATTTGACGTGTCTAAAGAGGTTGCAGAGCATTATTTTTTTTTCATGCTGTTTTTTTTTTTGTTTTCTACTTAAGTTGCCTTCATCTAATATCTGTGTGCCTTATGCTTTCTGCCTGTGGCCTGTATTGCGGTCATACGGTATGGCAAGTTACGGCTTTTCAACCTCTACATGAATCCGTAATGAGCATACGCTCATTAAAGTTTGCCTATTTCGGTCGACGGCTAATATTAAAATTCTGTATACAAACAACAAGAACAACATGAGCAAGAACAGCAACAAGAATAAGGTAAAAAAAAAAATAAAAGATGTTAGAAGTTTTGCCGGTCCAATAAATTGCATATGCCAACGGCCAAAGAAGCTTTCAAGAATATTTAGAAATTGAATACGAACATTTTCTAATAAGATAAGCGTTGACGATGACGACGGCGTCGGTGATACCAACGGCAACGGCAAAGGCAACGGCGACGGCTACGGCAGCCACGACGATGAGGCGAAGATGTTGCTGCTCAGGTAACCAAGTTCAACTATGAGAAAGTTGTGCTGCAATGGTTGCTGTGCTGGAAAAATTTCGGTTGATAAAGGACACCATTGGAGCCATGAAAGCGTACAGTGTATCTGACATACATGCCACCCACATCAATCCGTTGTATTCTCTCACATTCTCTCTCCTTCTTTTCGACACTCTCACATTCAATGCGTCTCGCTTTCTTCTTTCCCTTTCCATTATATATATTCCCCATTTTTTTTGTTTTTGTTTTGCCTTTTTTTTTCATATTTATCCTGCTGTATCCTTGTGCACATTCGATACGCTTTACGTTTTTGCGCGCTTATAAATTATTAAAGATTGAATGACTGAAGGCTATAAAGTTTGCTCTTTCTTCATTCTACATTGCCTCAACTCACACCAGTTTTCAAAATACACACACCCATACAAGCAGCTGCCTTGTCTTTCGGTTTTTTTTATTATACATGTCGGCTTTAGTCCTTTGGTGTTTTCTTTTTTGTAGTTGTTTTTGTTTCTTTTTTGTATTATGTTGGTACTGTAAAGTTACCCAAAACAGCAAACTTATACAGCCACGTGTAAGATGAAAGTAGAGGTTGGTAAAGCAAAGGCAGGACTTGGCAAAATAAAATGTAGCCAAGATGAAGCTATTCATTTCGCTTATTGAAACTTAACTGCAGCTTTACACTGAGAATGTTTTCTATATTTGTATTAACATCGCTTTGTCTGCTGTTCGTCCTGCTCCTTTAGATCGGCTGTGCTGATGTTAGTCCTGCTGCTGTCATCCAATATGCTGCTGACCACTTTGCGCTTTGCTAAAAATCTAATAAAATCTGTTAAGGTTCACTGTCGCCTGAAGTCGTGCTTCATAAAATTTGCCCAGTAAAGTTAACCTCTTCATAGTTGAGCCACTTGAGCATTGCCTTAGAACGGTTCAACGGTTTTGAACCTCATGTAAAATCAATTCAAATGAATTGTGTGCAACTATTGATTTCACTTCCCTAAAAAAGGAAACACTTAACAGGTGTTAACTGCTTGAAATGACACAACAACTGTTTACAAATTTATGTTTTAATTAGTGCTGCTAAAAAGTATGCTACAGTAATTTTTAGCAGCTTTTTGCTTTTCTTAATATATGTATGCGCTGCTTTAAAGCGTACTGTGGTTTTAGTTTTCTTATGACAACATTTTTGTCACAAATTGTTAACAAGTCACTTTCATATGCTGCTGCATACTTCATGGCTGCCTTTAATATAATTTGTTTTTGCGCCGTGGCACACCCAACGAAAACAAAAACAACTGAGCAACGGCAAGAAGTTAACTTTATTTCATCTGTTTTAGGTTTTCGTTTGTCTCACTCTCTTACCGCATCTCATTCTAAATTCAATTTGTGCGTGCTCTAAAATACTTTGAAACGTGTCTGTCTTTCTGACTACGTTCTTTATTTTGGGTTTTGTTTTTTTTTCTTTCGCCCAAATGAGTCGAATACAATTTCTTTTTTTGTTTTTTTTTCCGAACATTCAACTTTGTCGGTTTGTTTCTTCTTCTATATATCTATTTATTTATTTATTTTTTGTATTTTGTATTTTGTACACAGTTTGCATCAACCCGTTGCTCAAAACTTTAGTGCTTTACGTGCCCGTACATTACCTTTGCCGAATTCGGTTCGGTTCGGCTCGTTGTCTGTTCATAACTCATAGTCGAAAGAAACTTTTCTTTTGCCTTTTTCTTATATTTTTTTTTTTGTTTCTAGCTTTTCCTCTTATGTTTTCTTTTACTGCTGGTTGGGTAATGCAGCATTTTAGGCGCACACTTAGTTACATATTCAATTCAATTTAAAATTTGAGACTTTTTATGCTTGTATGCGGCTTGTTACTCATACTCTCAGCTGTAACTGTAAACGTGTTTGGCTTGTTCGTATTGCTTGTAAGTCATTACGAGATCTCAAGAGTCTATTTAAATTGCTGACTTTTCGCTTGAGTAGCAGAGGCACATGTTGAAGTCGAAGACGTTCACGTTCACGTAAACGAAGACAAAGTCAAAGATAAAGATAAAGAAACCGAACCAATAAAAGCACAAGAGACAGGAACAACATTTACAAATACTTGTATTATTTTGGTCTCTTTCTCTTGCTCTTGCTTGTTCTTGTTCTTGTTATTGTTGTTTTTTGTGCTTACACATTTATAAGATTATAAAAAGTACATACAAATACATACACATACAGACACAGATAAACACATTTAGGTGTGTCTCTGTGTGTGTGTGTGTGTGTGTGTGTATATTTGTCATACTTTAAATAATAAATTCGTTTAGAGTATTATGTGTGCCTTTATTTGCGCTTCTGATGTGGCTGTTTCTTCAATGGCCTCATCTTCGCTGGCCTGCGCCTGCTTTCACAACTTTATTATGACATACACAACAACTGGCAAACGGCCCCAATAACTTTTCTGCCCGAGCGTGCTCACCAAACTCAACCAAAATGAACCGCACCGAACTGAGCATTGCAACCACCTCACCGTACACGCTCCTGACCAATCGAATACGCTACAATCTGCTCGATTCTATCGCTGGTCTCCTTGAAGCGTATAAAACCCAAAACCGAAAACAAACAAATTCGAACAGAATCCTTTATATAATTTTTTTCTTTTTTCATTTTTTATTTTTTATATTGTGTTTTGGGCGGTTCTTGCCAATGCCCCTTTGGTTGTATTGTGACATAAGCAATTGCGCCTAAAAGTAGACACACACAAAATAAATAAAAAAAGAAAAGAAAATGACTTGATATTGCGCTGAAATTGGGAGTTAAAAGTTTGGCGTAGGCGGCGCACATGAAAAAGCGGGACAAGTGAAAGAGCCAACATTTGTTGTACGACAGGACGAACGTCAGAAAGAACGAACGAACGAACAAACGTAAGAGTGCAGGAGTGAACGAGTGAAGACGTGAACGACGTAGCAAGTAGCTTACAAATCGTTAGCAGTGCGCACAGTTCACAGGCCAGGATGAAGGACGACAGCTAAAGGACAAGCCAAACACAAACGGAACGACGACGACGACGTCGACGTCGATGACGACGATGACGACGATGACAATAACAACGACACTGAAGACGACATTGAAGTTAGACGACGCGGCAAGGCGGCAACAAAATAAATAAAAAAGTCAACAAGCTATTAAGCGAACCCCTTGAAAGCTGGAGAATGGATGGTTGTATGGTTGGCTTGGAGAATGGGTTGGTTGGTTAGGCGGGCAGGCAGGCGGGCAGGCAAGCCAAGGTCTGCTTGTATAAAGAGCGGCAGTGTACTGAAACTGTTACTGCAACCGAAAAATGCCAAAAATAACATTTCATTGCTGCATACTTTTGGGCTGGCCATAGAATGTTATCGCATACACTTTTAGTGGCTTCACTGTACTACGTTTATTGCCAGTCGGATGATGTTTTAAGTCAGCCTGTTTTGTGTTTATTGTACGCTTTTATTTTGTTTTTAGGTTTTTATTTAAGAGTTTATATACAAAACAAAAATAAAAACTGTTCAATCATTGGTTGGCAACATGGGCGGTTGTGAGGCGTGGCACACAGCGTTATAAAACAGCGAAACAAAAACTTTATAAACAAAAAGATGAAGCAGCACAAAAAAAAGAAGAAGCACAACAGCTCAATGAGTAAAAAGTTTCGACTTTTTGAAATAAAATTTTCAAAAAATATACATGAAAAAACAAACAAACAAGCAAGCAAACAAACAGAGGCTAAGAGCAATAAAACAAATCAACAAAAAGTAAAAGAAAAAAGAAAAATATAAAAATAAAAAGAAGAAGATACACCATGGAAGCTGCAATAGTGTGTGTGTGTGGCAAGTAGAAGAGGCTGTGAACAAGTGCAGCACAAAAGCCGCTTGAGACTGTCGATGAGCTTTTAATTGGCACGGCCAACTAGCAGAAAAAAAAAATTACATAAAATATTGGCACACAAAACATGGAAGGGAAAAAGTGATGGCAAAAGTTGTTAATGAAAATTACAGCACAAAAATCTCCAAAAAAAAAAAAAGCGGAAAATTACAAGTGAAAAACTGAAATGGGAAGATGCGTAAATCATTGTATGGCAACAGCGGTGGAGAGTGTGAGAAGAAGGGCGAGAAAAGGGCGGGTAGCTGACATAAGAAAGAGTAAATCGATAAACTTAAATGGCGTTTTCTTTTTTTGTTATATTTTTTGCAATGTTGTACAAATAAAAGTAAAAACGAAAGCAAAAAAAAAAAACAAAAGAAATGTGAAAGTCTCATGTATTAAAAGTCGAAAAAAATCATAAAAAAAGAGCTTAAAATAATAAAGAAACCCGTTGAGTTCTAGGACACATTATGTAGCACAATTTGGTTGCAATCAGCAGAGACAAACACAAGCAAGCGAACAAATGGAAAAGAGTACAAAGTGTTGCACATTTTCGCATGCATGCATTGATTGTTAAACTTTCCTTTGTATTTGTTTTTCTTTATTCTTCTTTTTTTTGGCGCTCATTGTAAATGTACGAGTATAAAGCGAAGCGAAACAAAGTAAAGCGTTTGTAAGGTAAGGTGTGTTTTACCATGTATATGTGTGTGTGTGTGTGTGTGCCACGTTTAACAATGTTTGAAATTGTTGCAATCGAGCATTGGTGAACAAAAGCTTTGTGGCTTAATACAAATGCAAACTCACACACACACACACACACACACATACCAGCCTTCATACAGCCTGTCAGTCAGTCACTTAGTCAGTCAATACGTCCATCTCAGTTTGACGCTCATACGCTTATTCAGCACACTTGCTAAAGTCAACTACAATTCCATTAACATTTTTTTCCTTGCTACAAAAACATACACGGTGAAAAAATAATATGTGTCATGAATAATTTAAAACCGTTTGCGATTTTGATTTTAATTATGCAACATGTATGCCAATGAAAATGTTCGCGTGACAAATAATAATTATTTAGCGTACTTTGTCTACGAATTCAATGTTAAATTACCACAAGTGATGAGTGGCACTGTGTAACATAGTATTATATGTTGTTGTTGGCTTTTTGAAAGCAGTTCTCGATAATTTAAATAAAAGATGCATTAAGCCTAATGGCTTAATGTGTTTCTATTGTTGCGAAAAAAAATAAATATCGCTTATTTATAATGGCAATTCATGTTTAAATGTAAAAAATGAATTTGACATAATGTTTTCCATTAAAGTATAATCGTTGTTTTAATTATTAATTTACATTTTGCTAATAAATTCATTTTAAAAAGTGAAGATTTCTATTTTATGTTTGAAATGTGCTTAGTTTGTTGAAATAAGAAGTCTTTTCGTACACTGTAAAACGCGTTTCTTATTCTAGTTCAGTGAGCAGAAGGCTATTCGAGCATGTTGACGTTTATTGGGGTTGGAGTGTTTGGTGGGCGGTTCGAAATACAAAAGAAAACAGAAAATAAAATAAAAACGAACAGACAAAAGCAAGAAAGCGAAAAAAAGTGGAAAAAAAAATATGTTGAAAAGAAATGAAACGAAAAAGAAATGTGCTTTGAACAAAGAATCTCACTGAACTGAACACAAGCAATTGAAACAAGCAAACATAATTTACACGCCAATATCATGTATCGAAACTTGTGTGTGTGTGTGTGTGAGTGTGTGATGGTATGCATGCGTGTGTATTGGCACAGAAATGCTTATACGCGTGGGTGGCAAATAGAAAAATGAGGTCAATAACAGGTAGATTATCAAATAACCATTAGTCGAGAACGCCTCAGTGGCTATTGGCAGCGTCGGCGGCGACGGCGGCGACGGCAACGGCAACGACGATTACGATTACGACGACTGTGAAGATGACGGTAATAGCAAGCTGAAGCATGAAACATGAAAGCAAGTGATGCAAGCCTAACCAAGTCAATGTTAAAAGGCATGTTGGATATACTATAAGATAAAAGAGAGGACTAAAAGGATGCAATGCTGTATGTGCGTGAATAAGTAAACGTGCATGTGTGTGTCTGTGTGTGTGTGTGTGTATGTTGTGTGCATGCGAAACGCCGCAGGTGTATGAGAATATGCAGTCAATCAAGCAGCGAGGCAGGCAGGCAATTCACGAAGGATATTAGGCACAGATGACGTGGCGACAATGAGTTCTTGTTGTTGTTGTTGTTGCTGTAGCTGTAGCACATTTGTGGGCGCAAGAAAACATTGCAGTGCACAACGTTAAGCAACGAGGCAATGTCATAAGTCGTTAATGGCTGCTGTTGTTGCTGTTGTTGTTGTTGTTGCCCATGTTGTTCAGTGGACTTATTCGCTTCGCCGAAGATTAACATGTGCGTGTAATGAAGTACATAAATACTTTATTGTGTGTGTGTGTCTGTGTGTGTGTGTGTGTGTGTGTGTGTGTCTTGCTATATTTATGTACATATGTATAAATTTGTAGGAAGGTCAAATTATTGCTTAATGTTACCAAAGCACGTTAGTCGCACTAATGTGGCACAGCATTTACCTCTGTTATCGCCTTAGGGTGCCGCAAGAAGCTATGAAAGCGTATTGGGTGATTGAAAGTCTGGTGGTTTTGTGAAGGCGTGTTGGTCATTATTAATGGACAGCCATTTGTTAAGCACCTTTTATATGCCTTTATTGTTTTTGTTGTCGTTGTTGTTGTAGTATTTTTCTTCACTTGTTTTTGTTACTCTTTCTTCATATACGCCTTTGTTGTTATTGCATTGTACGTTTTTGTTTATTCGTGCAAAACATTTCAACAAGCGCTCATAAGTAGTGTTATACACCCAAAAAGAACCGTGTTCTATAAACACACACACGGACACACACACACACACACATACAAAGCGAAATGTACGAACGCACGAAAACCCTAAAACAAACAAAGTCCGACGAGGCTAACAAACGAAGTTATTGCTCGACAAAGCGTAAAATGTTTACGACCGAATGACTTGAGTCGACTTGAGTTGACTCAATGTAACGCAACGCAACGCAACTTAACTCAACTCACGACTCATGGCTCAAAGCTCACAGCTCACAGCTTACGACTCAAAACGCTTTAGATACCATTTGCCGCTGCTAACGCTCAGACTTGGTTTCACTAGCAGCGCCACCAATGCCAACAACAACAGCAACAACAACAACAGCGACGGCAGCATCAATTCAGTTTTGGCTTTAATAGCGTCTTGCTCTATGTCAACCCTCAATTGTAACCCCCTTTGACTGATTTTCATTACGTTTCGTTTTGTTTTTTTTTCGTTTCGTTTCGTTCCTTCTCGTATTGCTTTCTCGTCTTGCCTTGCCTTGGCTTGACTTGACTTGGCTTTTGTAAGCAGCTTCAGTTTAATTCTTTTTTTTCTTCTTATTTGTTTGTCTGTCTGTAAGTGGGTGCTTTTTCTTGTGTGTCTGTGTGTGCGTCTGTGTGATTGTATGTGTGCGCGCAATGGAACAATTGTAAAGAAAATGTTATTAAGGATTTTCTATTATATAACAAAAAGGCACCAGCAGCAACAACAGCAGAAACGTTTTTATGTATGCGTGAGAGACATTAAGCACTTGACATACACACACACACACACATACACATACATACAGACATACACAAGTCAGGTGAAGCGTGGCATCGCACTTGAGTTGATACTAGAACGTCTTCGTCTTCGTTTTCATCTTCAGCTTTGGCTTCGTTTACTTTGGCTTTGGTGCTTGGCTTTGTCTTCGGGACTGTCATCATCTTCTTCTGCCGCATCCTCGTCCACGTCAATGTCCTTTTGCGTTCTATCGTCTATGGCTGTTAAATCTTGAGAACTTTTGTTGTTTGACAAGTCGTTGACGACGGTAAGCGTGACGCCAAGTCTTGTCAATGATGAACGAGCAAACAGACAGACAGACAGACAGCCATACAGCCATACAGCCATGCAGACAGACACAAAGATAGATAGGCAAGCAAGTGTGGGTGTCAGCGTATAAAAAAAGAAAGAAGCATAATAAAAGTATGAAAGGAATACGGAAGCAAGAATAGTGGCACAGCGAGTCGCGACGCGTTGAAGCTTGTGTTGAAAGTTAGACAAATGGCGAAGAAAGTAGAAAGTAGTTTGGCGCTGTTGAATGCATTGCATTGCTGCGATGATTGAGTGCATGAACATAAGAATGCATGAATAAATGATTGAGCGAATGAACGAGCGAACTGCATGAATATTTTCAATGCTTCACGGTAGAGATTAAAAAGAGCAGTTTACACTACGGTTCTACAATAGAGCGAAAACAATTTAAAATTCATATGTAAGAAACCAACTTGCTAAATAAATATTACTTAAGAAAAGATCGAAATTTCAAATGAAAATTTTATAATATTTTCAAAAGTCTTAAGTTTCTATTTTATGCTAAAATTAGTGTTTTTGTTTGTTAGTTTTTAGTGTCATAAAATTGTTAATAAATGCAATTCATTTTGGCACGTGACGTTCGTTGATATAAGAATTGTTCTTGTTGCCTTTCGGCAAATAAAATTCAAGGCAGTCAAATCATTGTAAAAGCAAAAGCAAAGCATGAGTTGAGCAAATGAATATTGCTACTACTTGCACTACTACTACTACTACTACAAAGAAGAAGAAGTAGAAGAAGAAGTTCATTTCCTATATTTAATTGAAAAGACGCCGAGTGATGATAACGAGGACGAGGACGACGAGGACCAAGAAGAAAATTGTCTTGTCATGTAATACAATATATATATTTTAGTTCATGCGACGCGTTGCAATAATTTACATTGTGACGCATTCAATGTGCCACAAACGCACACGTACACACACACACACACACTCAGGCACACACACACAGCGTGTATATTCAATAAAGTTGAAAAGCTTGCGCGTTTATATCAACATTGTTGTCCTTGTAATTGCAATTCAAGTCGCAATGCTTTGCTTTGCTGGTTTCTTCTCATTTTAAATGGCATAAAATTCACTGTCACTATGCCATGATGTCTGTCTGTCTGTATGTCCGTCTGTCCGTGCGCTGCATGCGTGCGTGCGTCCACACAAATGGCTTTATCACGGCATCTGTGCATTTGTGTTTGTAAATCAATGTCATTGCAATTGTTTAGCGTTTGCTTGTGCGCGACATGACGCGACGCGGTATACGCCACATTTGTGCCACATTTTATGGAAGAGCGAAACAAGCCAAGTCCCAATTGTGGCAACTGGCAACTGGCAACTGGCAACATGCTCAGCATTTCTCTTGCCTCTAAATAGCATTGCATGGCTGTGTGTGTGTGTGTGTGTTTCTTTTTTCTGCTACTTCTTGCTACCGCAGCTGCTGCTGCTGTTGTTATTGTTGTTGGTTGAGATTTAGTAGCATTGCGTCTTCGCTCGTATGTATGCACATTGGCACGCCTCATTACGCCCAATTCCCAAATCATATGCCATAGCCAACGATCCATTACCATTATATACTCTGCTTAACTTCCAACGTGTTCGCCTAAACATTCGCCTGATGTTGTTATTCATCTCTCTGTCTCCTCTTTATCTCCTTGATTGTTTTTATATTTTGGCTCTCATGTTGGCACTTAAAATGTCATTTAATGGCTTTGCAAAAACAAAGCTAAAGTTTTGCCACTCAAAACAAGTATAAGCTAAAATGTCATATTGTCTCAACTGTGCCTTTAAACACATACATGATACATACATATATGAAATATATCTTGTAATTAAATGGCAATGCTAAAATATGCACTTCTAAAAATCGTATTGTCATATTGTCGACACTTGATATCGTCAAATTGTACTTAATTAAATCTTATAACAAATTAATGCACAAGTGTAATGCCATCCTTTGCAATATTGTCGGATATTGAATTGCAATCAAAATTTAATAATAACATCAAATGTTTATTTTGATTGATGTATTTGCATACGTTTTGTCATTTTTAGTTTTGGCTTATTCTATCAAATTAGCATGTGTTGCAGCCTTAAAGCCACAAATAAATTAAATTACGCTGACACTTGTATTAAGTCATAGTTACAATTGAGTTTATGCAAAACAATTATGAACTTGTTTCTATTTTTTTTATTGATTTGTCAATGAATCAAACACTTTTATCGAAAAAGCACATGAACTCATTTGCACATGAACAAAGGAATTCCGCATTACGGATAGTCTTTACAATTAAACAGCTCCATTAGCCGAAGAATTTTCGTGAACACAGCTTTTTTTCCACAAAAAAATCATTGTAACAACCGGACGCTCTAAAATTCGGACACGGACATTATATTTCAATCCACTTTGATCTGAAAATTTTGATCAGAAAACCTCTTATGTATGGACAAAATTCAAAATCCTAAACAAGTTTTTAGAATACCATTCGTATTTGTTTGTAAAAATGAAATCGGTCATTCCCCCATTTTTATGTATGCCGTATTTAATTTTTTTAATAAGTTGCCTTTGAGTTGTGTTTTTATAAACTCGAAATATATTGAAAGCAATGAAAAAAAGTAATGTCCATTAAAGAAAAAATTAAAATTATTATGTGTTTGAAAAAGATGAATTGTTTCCCCCATAACCGAAGATCTCCCATAACCGGACAAAAACATTGCGACGTCTTGTGTTTGGTTATGAGGTATTTCACTGTATTTTGCTTCCCTCATTTAGGGGACGTAAGACGATTTCTAATAATTTTTGAGTCCCTCCCCACCCAAAGTAAGAAAAGTTATAATAAGCCGCATAGGAAAAATATTAAAAAGTATGATATGTTTGAGCCCCCAAGCCCCGAAATCTTATTACGTAAGAAATGGATGGCCTCCAACTATTCTTATTTCAGCTTTTTGTTGTTGCCTTTAAATATGACCTACAAAAATGGCTCAAAAATAAAACCAAAAAACACAAATTTTCAAATTGAAAACTTAGCTTAATGAAGACGCTACCATTATAAACTGAACACTTAAACGCCTGTAAGCATGCTTCATAATATTCCATTCATATTATATCAACAAGCTGTTGCTCTTGCTGCTTCTGCTGTTGCCCTCGTTGCTGTTGTTGCTGTTGCTGTTCTTATTATTGTTGTGGGTGGCAATTATGTTGCCGAGTTTAGAGTAACTGTTTGTGATTATGTATGGCATGATTATGACTTGCACAAAAATTAACGTTGCGCATTTTTACGCGATTAAATTGTTTGAGATTACTTCATTGTTTTCGACATGCTTACACTTGAACTCATAAAGATTTTGCGTGTTGCGCTTTTCATAGCATATAATTTTTACCAAACTCACTTCACTTCATTTCAAAGACGTCACAAACAAAAAGAGTTCTCAAAATAAAAAAAAAAACGAAAAAAAAAATCCATGAAAGTTAATTTCGGTTTTGTCGAAACTTATGTACCCTCGAAACGTTACTTTGAATAATTTACTTTGAGAACAATACATCATTATCAATATTTATAATATATCAATATAGATATAACCATTTTTGAAAGATTTTTCCTATGACAGTTATGAATTCAAATTCTGGGCGGATATAATAAGACTTTTCGCATTTCAATTTAAGCTAATTTTAGTGCTACAAACAGGTAGACAAATAAACAGATCAATGGATAGAACAATATACGAACTTGACAATAATCTATAGACGACTTTATAAACACGTTGGACATTTTTCGTTGCGTTACAAGCTTAATGTCGAAATTGTTATACTTTTTAGCCAAGATAATACAAACGAGAAGTGTGTGAAAGCAGCTGAGTGATGATGATGGTGGTAAAGGGTAAAACGGGGCAACAAAGGCAAAAATCAAAAAAACCACAAAAATGCCGCGAATGTGTTTTCTCGTTTGCGTATACGCTTCGTTGTTGTTGTTGGCTTTGTTGTTGCTGTTGTTGCTGCTGTTCTTTTTCTTCTTTGGGTTTGTTCTTTTATTATTATTTTTTTTGGTTCTAAACTTTCCCATGTTATTTTCACTCCTTTGCTGCCAGTTCATTGTGGAAGCTTTGGTATGTACAAGCGTAAGGGAGCGGCTCGGCGTTGGGGCGCAATCCTTTGACGTGGTGTGTGCGTAGCTGTAACAACAGCAGCAACAACATCCGTTTACCCTTGCAGCACTTCCGACGTTTTATCCTTATTTTGATTATTTTTTTTCTACTCTTTCAACGTCGCTTGGCTGATAGCCTGACACGCATTCGAAGTGTATCTGCAGCCTGTTATCCTGTTGCCTACAGAATGCCATGCAAAGCCCACAGCATGAAGATGAGTGTTGCAAACAAAAAAGGAAAATAAGAAAACATACAAAAGAAAAAGAGGAGGAAAAAAAAAAGACAACAACAACAACAACAACGAAAATAATAACAAGCCGAAATGCTTACACAACACGCAACTGAAAGAAAAAAAAGAATAAAAGAAAGAAAAGAAAAAAATAGCACGAAAATCGACGACGATACAAACACATTAAGAACGAAGATACGTACGAGGCTGCAAACGACATGGCAAGACGATCAAGTGAGAAATTCACAAAAGGGCGGGGGGGTTTAACCAAAAATACGTAAATTAACAAAACCTGCCGCCAATCATGAGCACAAAGTGTGAGTCCTTGTGCACTGTTTGCGGCAGTTTTTGGCGGCAGCGCTTTGACAGCTTCAAACACGCGCCATGTGGGCGTTGCGCTTTCATAACAAGGCAAGACATGCCAAGCAAGCAACAACAAAAACGACAAAAAAAAAACGTAGAAAATTAAAAAAAAAGGGTTAACTGACGTTCGTTTGCTGGTATGACGCCATTGCCATACGCTTTGTTGTTGCTGCCGGTGGCATTGGTTTGGGTTAATCTACGTAACGGCTCATGTGCATAGACCGTAGAATGGGTCGGAGCATTTATGCTGACTTAACCAAGAAATTAGTTTAGGAAATAAGTGAAATTTGTATTTTTTTTTCCTAAATTCATATTAAGCTAACAGTTAAAAGGAGTTAATAAACCACAAATTTACAAAACTGATGTTGCCAAATGAACTTACGCTTAGGTTGTTTGCTGAAATCAACATGCCTCACTGCAACCGCAACTGAAATGTGTCAGTGCAGTACACACATAGACACACTCACAGACATGTCCTATACTATTTGCAAATGTAATATTACCGGGCTCAATGTCAAAATGACAATTCGTTTACGAAATGTGAAATAGAAAAGAAGCTTGTAGTCATTTGACATGAATGCAAGAAATATTTTCGAACTAATAACGTCTGAGTTTGTTGATTCTATTGGAAACAAGTTGAAATTACGTTGATTTCGTTTTCAAAGAGCAAAGCAGCATATTAAATTTCGGTGGTCAACAATAAACTTTCAATGAAATACCTTTGGGGAAAATGCAAAGCTCTGCAAGTGCAAAACATTTAGTTGCATTTGCTGTTTAAACAGGTCGGCAAATGAACAACATGGCCAAAGGACAGCTGCATCAGTGGCCGAGCAATGTCGGAATGTTAGTAAGTCGATGAGGTTGGCAGAAGACTTTGCACAACGTTTGCGGTTTTGTTATCGAAGACTTACTCGTTTGCACTTTTCAAACCCAATTTTCAATTTACGCTTGAACAGCATTCGAACGTCAATATTTAAACTGTTTTTGCGCAATTTGAGAGCATCTCGTTAAAACGCTACCTACCTATAGCAAAATACACGACATGCAAACACAAACATAAATATTTACATATGTATAAACACATGTCTGCAATGCACAATGGGTTATTTGGCCATATTTGTGGCAAAAGTTAACAACTCAAAGATAAAACGACTTACTTCAATTTTTGGTTTTAGCATCAGATAGGCGCCTTAGACAATGTTTTGGTAAACCCCAGACATGCCTGCATAAATTCCATTACAAATATTGTGCAATAAAGGCAATTTTTCTTATATAAAATATAAAATATTTAAAATTAAATATTAATTTTGAGACTACAGATTTTGACACAAATATGGTGAAATAGCCCAATGTGCAATGTTAAAGTTTAGAACGTTTAAAAGTATGCTGCATGAATTGTTAACACAATATATATGTACGTCTGCTGTTGTGTGTATTTTCAGGTGTTCAATATTTTTTTAATCGTCAATATAGTCAGCCTGAAAGCATTCCTGTGTTTATACTTTTAACAACAGAATATCTTACGGTCTACTATTGCTCAGTAGAGCTTTTGTGCGCTAGCGTACATAGAAATTTAATAGGGAAATTTACTGATTTCATTACGTACGTTTATAAATTATGGATGACTTTATTTTCGCTGATTTATTATTAAAATAAATTTATTGCTATTTGGTTCAGTTAGCAAAGAACTGGCGTTAAACAACCTAATTTTTTAAGCTTGTGTTTTTAAATTTAAATTATTAAGTATTGTTTGTTTAAAGTAGCGGCTGTTCAAAAGTATGCTACAATTTAGTTAACCTAAATTGGTTGCGCAACGAACCTTCAACCTTATGAATTATGCAGAATTTGTATTTATTTGTTTTTAAATATTAGATTTCGAACAAAATTGGTGGGCAAATGCAAATGTCGTAGCGCGCAATAATAATGCGTATGCATAACGAAAACCCCGCTATAAATGAAATTTACCCAAAATATTAAAAGCAGAAATAAAATACAAAATTGTATTAAGCATTGTCATTTATTTCAAAATTAGAAGCCTAAAACTATGCAACATGTTTAACAATTACAGCGAACACATGTGTTAGAAAAAAAATTAAAAATATAAATAAACAAAATACTCGCAATGACCTATTGTCGTCTCTACTCAAATGTTTTATGCTGTTCTACATGTGTGCATATGTATGTGTGGGGTTGCGTATGGCTCTGTGTCTGTGTGTCGTTGCATGTGAGTGTTTCAATTCTACTTTTAGCCGTTGTTTTTCTCCCACTTTTATACTCGCATGTGCTGTCTTTCTATTTATAGCACTCTATCTCTTTCACACGTTTAAGGCTTGGCTGCTCTGTGTCGGTGCGCGTGTGTGTGTGTGTGTGTGTGTGTTTGCGTGTGTTTGTTTTGTATGCGCGCCTGCTAAGAGTGTTTTAATTTCAACTTAAAATGCGTGTAATTGGCTTGCCTCGAAAATACGCAATTTTATTTTCATGTTTTGTTCTACACACATTTACCTCTCATCGTTACGCAAATTTAATATGTTTGCACACGTTGTGTATACGTAATATTTTAAATGCGCATTAAGCCTACGCCATGTTGTGCCAACGTATGCGAGTATGTGCCTGTTTGTGTCTCTGCGTGTGTGTGTGCTTAAGCATGAGCATCAGCATGAGCGACTGAAACTGAATAAAAGCAACATTCCTTTAATAGAAAATATCTTTTGTTTTACGCTTGTTTGTTTATTTATTTGTTCTGTTAATTTATCATTGTTTTACGACTGTTTCGCTTTGATGCGTCGAACACATGACAACAAGTATTATCAAAAATGGAAAATAAATACAATTTTTTATTGCCCAAATATAACAGCAAATATTTCGCAACAATTCCTTGGCAATTTGAAACAACTTCAATTGCCACTGCTAAAGGGTCTATGTACGTGTATGTGTGCGTGTACATGTGTATATGTCTGTGTCGGTGTCTGCTTTTGTTAGTTTTCTTCAATGGTATGTCTAAAGTCTTTTCTGTCTGCCTGCGTTGCCAAACCACCTACGTGCACCTTAACATGCCTTAGTGCGTCGGTGCTGGTCAGGAAAGCATTTGTCAACATAACGCTTGGAATTCAACAATTTCATAGAATGTTGCTTACTTCACTTTTGGCTCGTTTGTTGTACGTTTTTATAGTTCTTGATTTTATTTACTACGCATTTTTTTTTGTTTGTTTTTTATTTGCTTCTCTATTATGCCATGCCAAACTGCACACGTACACACCCACAATACATACATACATACGTACGTACGTCACAAAGACTCGGACAATGAGTGTATGAAAGCAGTGTTAAAGTACAAATTGCTCAAGCGTATTTCTTTCTTACTTTTATTGCTGTGACTACAGTTGTTGTTGTTGTATTTTTGCTTTTCTTTTTCATTTCATACAATTTGGGTTTTTATATAAAAAATATATTTTTTATTTATCTTCTTTATTCTTAACTGTTTGCTGAGCAATGGCAAGTTGCGGTGTTTTTTTTTTTGAGTGCTCTGTTGAATGGCGTATCTTGACTTGTCCTGTGCAAAGTTGTTGTCCTTCATCGACATTGCTTGTTGGTATTTTTATCAGCATGTGCGTGTCATGCGCGTGCCATCTTTGTGTCTGGCTTATGTTGCGCTATGTGTGTGAGTGTGTGCCTGTGTGTCTGTGTGTGTGTATCTATGTGTGTGTTTGCGCACGTAATTCCCTAATTAAATACTTAAATTGTAATTGCTTTCGAACACTTGCGTGGTATCAGCGGCAATGGCAATGGCACCGACAGCGGCTTAAGCCGCAATTCGGTTTACTTTGCGTCGTAACTCGTCCTTTTTTGTTAGCTCTATTGCTTGCTCGCTCTTGCTCTTACATTGTTGCTATATCTATCAATATATATGTGCATGTATGTGTGTGTGTGTGTGTGTGTGCATGTACTTTCACGCCATTTGTTCTGTACGAGCATCATTAAAAACATAAATACCAACTTGCCCACGCGCACGTTTGTGTTCGTTCACTTGTTCATGCCATTTTTTCTTGCTTTTGCTATTCTTGATGTACTACGAAGGTGCTCTGCCAATACTTTGGACCAAGCTAAGCCATATAAGTCATCACTTTAATTTAATTGTCCTGCACATAGCCTCCAATCGTTGGCAACAACTGGTCGTCGACCGTTAGTATCGCTACTGTGGCTGCTCTCGCTGTTGTTGCTGTTGCTGCTTTTGTTGCTGCTTTTGTTGCTGCCTTTGTTGCTGCTATTTCATTGTCGTAATTGTGTACTTCTTTGGCTTTTATGTACTTTTAAGTGGCAATTACAAAGCACAAAATGACAGCATGTCCTTAGTCTTAAGTCCTTTTTGTTTTCGTTTTCGTGTTCCGTTTTTATATTTCACTTCTATTTTTTTTATTTTTTGTTCTTTTTGTACTTTGGTGTCATCATTCTATGTTCAATAGCGTTGTGCAGAGCGGTTCTAGTAGCTCAAGTTGTTGCCATAAATGAAAGCTTAATGAAAATCAATCAATGGTCAGTAGCTCATATTCTTCGTCATATTAAACAGACATACACAGACAGACACACACATACACACTAACACAACGACAAACACATGCATGTGCTTTTCTGTAACTATTACCATATTACTTGCAAATGCTGAAAGCTGATTAAGTTTTGTTCATGTACAAAATAGATATGAATTCCAGGAACTTTTCAGAAAATTACTAAGGTTGCGTTTTGCTGTATTCAAAATGAAATTTATGTATGTTTGTATGTTATTATATTTGTGTGAACTTGTGTCTATACGTGCGTGCCTTTGTTACTACCATGTCCTGAGGGCAGCATTAGTTTTTGTTATTATTGTTGTTGCTGTTGTTGCTGTTGTTATTGTTGTCTACTGTTACTGACAATTAAATAAGCCTAATTCAAAGTAAGACAAAAATAAAAGGAAATAAAACGAACAAAAATAATTCGCAAAACTATATTTGTCTTTCGTAATTCCATACACAATACTATACAACAACAACAACAGCAATAACAACAATTGCAATATCATGAAACAATGTATGCACAACTACAGAAAACAACGCTTACAAGTGAGACTGAAAATTTGCAAAAACAAAAAAAAAAAAACAAAGTAAAGAAAAAAAATTAGTATGCAACTCATGAGTTTTATACAAACTGAACGAAACTTTTGCTAATATGTAAGTACATACATACATACATACATATATGGTACTCATGAGCTTATATGTATGTAGTAAGAAAC
Source organism: Phortica magna (assembly GCA_037044515.1). NCBI lineage: Eukaryota > Metazoa > Arthropoda > Insecta > Diptera > Drosophilidae > Phortica > Phortica magna. The sequence goes on from JBAMBP010001399.1 coordinate 41,787, forward strand.
CAACAACCCCTAACCTCTCTTCGACAAAACACTTACACATTCAAGCTAAATGTCTCTCTATCTATCTTTCTCGCTCTATTCCGTCCTCTCACTGTCTGTCTCACTGTTTCTAACTTTTTATTAAGATACAAGCGTATACGCTAATGTTTGTATATTTGTGCTTTTGTGTAATCAAGTAAAATTCTGCGTCCAAATATGCGTGCGTGTGTGTGTGTGTTTGTGTGTGTTAACTTGAGTATAAATACACAACGTTATGCCATGTCGTTAGTTGTAATTGAAATGTATTTCTGTCATTTGTCGATTCTTACAAGTAAAGCTAAGACCGTCAAGTAGGGCAGCCAATCAGGCTGGCAGGCAGGCAGGCCGGAAGGCAGACAAAAAATAGCGTCAAACGAAGGGTACGAAGAAATGAAGAATGTCTGAAAATGACGCTACATTTGGTAATGGTTTAAGTAACGTCAATTAACTGCTAATTATGTACAAGTATTTGACTGAAGTACAGTGTTTCCTCGCATAAGGCGGCAAATTTCGGCTGCTGAAAAAAGTCGCGTGTAACGAAGTCCGTTTAATTCGATCGAATACTGTACACGTTTTTGACTGACTGAGTTTCATTTAATTAGTGCGACGACATTCTCATGACAATAATGGTAACGATGACTATATCAATGATGATGACAACAGCGAAAACAACAACAACAACATTAAAGGCGACAAGAAAACGACAGCGGCTGCAAACTACTCGAAATTACATGGCATATCATAAGCAGAAGTGTGAATTGCATATTTGACGGCAATTAAAAGACTATGTTAATCGATGACAATTGGCGAACAGCAACATTTGTTATTTGTAATTAAAGCATCATATTTTTTTGACAGACAATTTCAATAAAGAACTTTAATGAGTTGCTTATATGGTAAACAAAGATAATGTAGTATACTTTTAAGCGTTTTGCTTTGTTATATATTCAAAAGTATATCAGAGATAATACAACTGATTACACGTAAAATTTATGCGAGGTACATGTATGCATATGTATGCAATTTAAGTTACATGACTATCGTTGCTCTTTTTGTGTTGCATACTTTTTGGCTGCTAGCTTTTGGCTTCACCTAACTGCCTGATAACTTTTATGCTTTGAAGGCAAATTTGTTTTGCGTTGTTTCAATACCCTACACTGTATGTGATTGTGACTAAAGTAAGGTAATGAATAAAGTTCATGTATGTAACATATCGAAAGAGTGCAGTAAACAACCATTATGTGTATAAGAAGTCATTAAGTAATGTAGTAAATTAAGAGTGGTATACTTTATATACATACAAACATTTTATATATAAAACGTGGCAAACAACCTCTCAACATTCTCTTCTCGAAGCCAATAAAACGGACAATACTTTTAAGTCCCACAAATGTTAATCAATTTGCTTGAAATGATTATAAATGTTTCAAAGTACAGTTTAATCCTATTTAAAATTTTATTTGTCAATGTCATTAGCTACTTGACGTTAAAGGATATTACAATGTCGAGTATACTTGCCTACGTCGCTCTTACTTGTTTTTTCATAAAAATGCTGCTAAAGTCAGCAAACAAGTGCAAGAAAGGTGGCGATAGAAAGAGCGAGAGACAGATATAAAGTGTGCTAAAATGCCAGTTAGCGGCACAAAAAACAACAGCCCGAAAACAAAATTGTCAGCTAAGCACCAAAAAATGGCAGTTGAATTTTTTTTTCTTGGCAAAGCAAGACAGAAGTCTGCTGAGCAAAAAAGAATAGCAAAATAGGAAAAAAATATATGAAGATTCAAAAAAAGAAAAGAAAAAACAAATAGATGCACAAACATAGTTGTGCTTATTCCTTTCTTTTCTTACTTGGCTTACCCCTCAACCTGTGCTTATGCCTTGTGTCTTGGTCTATTCGTTTCATGTCTAAAGTTTCTTTTTTCTGTAGTTGAGAAATTCTTGTATGGGTTTTTTTGTTTCGTTGTTTTCTTATTTTATTTTGATGCAGCAATAATTTTTTATTTCGACGTCGTTGTGAATTTTTTGTTTTTGTTATTGTTATTGTTGTTGTTTTGTTTGGTTTGGTTTTGCCTTTTTTGTGTTTTATTCATTGCCGTACTACAAGTTGTCGTCTAACTTATGGCATCTCATTTATCTTCGTAACTTTTGCATTATTGCATTTTTCTTTTCGATGCAACTCGACAGTTTTTCCAACTCTTACTTGATCTCTGCCCGCCCTGCGCCACACAATGGCATACCATGCCAACAGCCTGATCTCAACGAAGTGTCGTTGAACATTCGTTCTAACGACGCCCAATATAACTCGGTTTGCAGAACATAGGAGCGTCTCGCTTCATTTTGCTTTATTTGTGCGCACGTTTTGTTAGTTTTTGTGTAATATATTTCATCGTTTGAATTCCAAATGCATTTTTGGCTTTGGCTGTTCTTGTCCCCGTTACATTTGTTGCAGCACACTTTTAGGCAGCATTTAAATTTAAGTTTTTACTTCCGTTCCATTGCGATACTCATTTCCGCTTATGTTTTTATGGAAGTTGTTTCTATGTTTATGTTTTATTATGCTAATTTTTTTTGGTTTTGTATTGCAAATAACGGAACTTCTTGCGTAGAAGACTTGAATTTGCTTGTAGTGTATGTAAGTTGGTTAAGCGATGTTTTACATACACATGTCATCACTGTTATTCATTGCACTTACACACACACACACATATATACATACATATGCACAATGAGATTAGATCGCACAAAAATACAACTTCGTCTCAGTGTTGGCCCTCAGGTGAAATTGCTTTGTAGCGAGTTCATGCCTTCATTCACCGCTCCGCTTTGCTACATTTGCATTCATATTTATTGACATTTGTTTTTGTGTACACGTCTTGTTTCAGTGCTTGTTTGTCTCTAGCTCTTAGCTCATGCCTTGCCTTGTAGTTTTTGACCAATCTTCTGCGCTGCCACTTGTGCTAACTCTCATATTACTTTCTACCCATCACCTATATCATGTTTTGCTTCATTTCTTCTATTAACCAATCAGTTGCCTTACCTGCGTTCCCTCACTTCCTTGCTACTCTATATTCTGTATTTCAAACTGTGTAATCTGCTATTTCAACTGCTGTCACAATTCACTGGCCATCTCCGAACCCTGCCACCGTACATTGCCACGCTATGGTTGCCGTTTGTTTCATCTATGCTTTTGATTGCCTCTTTATGTTGTATTTTGATACTGTTCTTGTCATGTTGTTTACAATTCTCGGCATGCTTCGCCTCGTTTCAGTTCATTCGCTCAACTCGCACCATTTGACTTCGAAACTCATTTCACTTCAACCTACCTCAACTTGTCTCGCCACGCCTCGCCCCGCCCCGCCTCGTCTCATCTCATCGCAATTGACTTGAATTCATTTCAATTTGACTCCACACGACTCGTTTTGCATTGTTTGTTTGTCTGATTTGTTAGTCTGTCCGTGTGTCAGTTTGTTTGTCGCACAGCGACAGCATCGGCGTTTGTTGTTGTTCTGTTAGCCGTTCCGTTGGCCCCAAACAGTCATAAATCTGAAAATTATTAGTAAATGTTGCATATTCTTTGGCTTTCGCTATGCGTTCATGTCTGTCACAATGTACAGCATGTCGGTATTATTTTCACAGCGGTGACGTTGTCGGCATTGGCATCATCGTGAGCAAACACACACACACATACACACACACATATACATATATATATGTACATATATATATTATTGGCAATTCGCGCCAGTTATATCAATTTGTTAAGTGCACACAGACACACAATACCACTCACACATACACATACATACATACGTACATTTATACAGACAATCGTACAAACAAATTTAAATTGGTGTCAACTCTGTCGCATTGAATTGCATTCAATCGAATTATTTTATTTTTTCCTTTTGTTTTATGTTTTCTGTTTTCTGTTTTTGCTCGAATGTTGTACATCAGTCAATTTGTGTGTGTTGTATTGGCCACATGCGCTCAAGTAATTGCATTGAGTTTGTAATAAAAAACATGAAAACACAAAAAGAAAAAAACAAAAGCTCCGCAAAATATGCAACATTAATTTAAGACAACAATTGTGCGTTAAAGTGCGATGCCACAAGCCGTTTAAATTCGTGCAAGTTTGTGCACTTTCAATTGAATATTTTGATGTGCTCTTCATGCCATCAATGTTGTTATATCAACTTAATCATGGGGTTTGTCACATTTCATTTCATTGATCAACTCAAGCAGACTAGTCTATTTGTCGTTTGTAACCTTTATGGAAGCGAAAAATTAATATTTCTTGAGTACAATTAAGTTTGAAGAGCATTAAATCGTCGGCATGACCGAATTTAGCTGCTTTACTGTTTTATAGGTTTTGTGTGTGGTTGTGTATGTGTGTGTGTTTTTTTTGCCTTCTCTTTTTGTTTGTTTTGTTTTTTTTTTATTTCCTTCTTTTGTTTGCATTTGCCGTTTATTTGTTTAAATGCTGCCAAGCCGTATAGGAATTTATGCATGGAGCGCATAGAAGTATGCAATAAAAACACTGCAATTGCAGCCAACTGGGTTAGCTTTTGTTTAACGCATCTTCGTTTGCTTTTGTTTTATGACTTGGTGTGTGTGTTTTTTTTTTTTGTACTTTTTTACTTGTTAGTTCTTTCGCTCGCTATTTGATATTTATTTTGTGTGAGTGCTTTTTTTTTTTGGGTTGGTTTTTATTTTATTTTATGTTGTTTAGTTGGTATACACCCGCCTCGCACTTTGCGCTAGGCACGTTTCACCTTTTATGCTTTGTGCTTTGTGCTTTGCTGCATTTGAGCATGCAGTTTGAAATTTATTGTTTTGTACTTACTCAGCATAAGAATTTCGAAGGCTTGCGCATATATTCGCTTCACTTAGCTCAACAGCGTATTCAACTTGCCTTTTTTTTTCGTTTCCTTTTGGTGATTCCTCTTTACTTGACACTAATGCAAATTGGGACATTTCGCCATTTTGGCAACTATTTCCGCTGACGCCATTTTGTCTAACTAGCGGCAACTGGCCGTGTGTGCTGAAAAACAAGACATAACTGAGCACAGTGCGGCGCCGAGCTGCACTAAAAAAAAACAACAATAACAACAACAACAACAATGAAAATGGGTTGACATTATGGCAAAGCAAGAAAACCGACAAAACAGAAAAAAAAAGAGAAAAAACGAATAAGGGATTGGCTTTGATAGCTGCCAGGCAGGCGACGTGTGACTTGTGAATTTATTCTGGTCGATTGGCGCCGGTCGCGCTGCGTGTGTGCCTATTAAAGCTTATTTATTTGCTATTTCATTTTTTGTCGCCACTTCTGCCACTCCTTGTTACGCTCGCACGCTCACTGAAAACTGTTGCAGAGCAAAGAAAAAAGAAAAGAAAAAAAAAAACAAGACCAAAGGCAACATGACACCTTTGACTTGACTCTGATTTCATTGTACTAAAGACGCTGCTCGCATGCTGAGCACACGCAAAATAGAAAACAGACCAACAAAATGCTAATACAACAACAACAATACAAATACGTAAGCGAATGCGAATTGAGATTAAATTAAATGAAAGTCAGGCAGTCAGCATACGATCAGCAGGCCATTTGGTTCACAACAATCAAGGAGCACGTACTAAATGAAATTGTATTCGAATTTGTATGCATACATGCCTAGTGTGTGTGTGTGTGTGTTTGTTATCATTCACCGGATATGCTTAGCGCTTGAGTTTATTTCCGACACTGCTGTCCGTTATTGGTGATGTGTTGCTGGTGCCAAGTCGTTACTCGAACAGACCGGACCGGTCCGGCCAATTTCGATAAAGACGTGCCGACAACTTTTTAACATGACACACATCCCGTTTTACACAACGCACAACCAACTATAAACTATGCCGTTTCAACACGTCAGTTGAATGATAACCTAATTTGACAGCCGCCCATTGCCCATCGATTCAGATACGTTTTAACAATTTGAATACACAAACTCATCGAAAACGCATAACAAACACAAACAGAAGCGTTGATGAATACAATACGACCAAAAATCAAATGTTGCCTTGTCATTGCAATGATGAGATTTGAATACAAAAAAAAACCAAAAATAAATGAAAATCAAAATACTTTGTATGTTTTGTTTTTGCTTTTGCATTTATTAAACATTTAAGTCGTTTTGCTGGACATGTTTAAGGCTCGTTTAAGTGTTGAAATGGCAAATTGGATTACTTTTGCTGCTTGATAGTTGAATTGACTTGAAGAGCATTTTATTTTGATTTCGTATTTATAAATAATAAAACAATTATAAAAAATCAATGTCATTTGTTTGCTTCTAAGAACATTTGTTGTGCACGTGTCGAGCAGAAAGATTTCTCTTTAATAAAACAGACATAAATGTGCGCTGCTTAAAAGTATGCAATGCCAATTTAATTAAATAAACCTTTAGCATGTAGAAAGACATAACGACAACTTGGCGCACGTTTACAACACGTTGATATAAAATTCATTAAAATATCTTTGAAGTTCATAGGTGAAAACATACTTTGTGCATTATTATTAAGACAGCACATACAATCGCACTGTGTGCGTTGCTATGTGCATGTGTGCATGTGTGTGTGTATGCTTGTGTTTAAGTATGTGTCGCTTACATAAGTGTCTATGATTTGTTTTAGTTATGAGTTATAACCCACTCATGGTTTGCGTTTGACTTGTGTTAAGCTATAAGCCAAACTTAACCACAACTCAACTTGACTGGAATCAACTGATGGCAATTTTCCGTTTTTGCTTCATTTGCTTAACACAACAGCAGTAGCCACCTAACACAACCTACACATGAATACAACTCTATTACGCTTATTTCTACTTATACGGCTTGGGTCTGCTGTGCTGTGTCGTTGATGATGATTTTCTACATAAAATGTGTTTTCACGCTTTGATTGCGGTTGTCGCGCAGTCCTCAACAAAGCGCCAAGAGATATTCTATGTGGGTGTGTGTGTGGGTTTTCTTTGTTTGCATTTGTATTTGTCTGTAGCTGTGTGCATGTGCAGACAGTAGCTGAATCCTTTAATAGAATATTTAATTTTAATTACAAACATTTGATTTCCCACTTCAACCATTCGAGCTCAGCGCAGCACACGAAGGAACGTTAAAAATGCATAGTCAAACATTAGACTTGTGAATAAAATGAGAATGTTGAGTAAGGAGTGGCATTCATAATATGCAAGTTAGACTATGACAATTTTATTTGCATGCATGTATGTGTGTGTGTGTGTGTGGGTGTCAAATATGAATTTACATTATGCTTTCATGCATACATTTCTCAATTTGTCATTGACTGACTGAATGCTTCAGTTCAAGCTAAGTAAATGACTTAGTCTAAGTTAGACTCTTAGCCGATATATCAGACAGACAGACAGACAGACAGATAGAAAGACTGACAGAAAGACAGATTGTCATACAGACAAGAGAAAAAGACACACAGACAGGCAGGCAGGCAGACAGACACGTGCAGCATTGCGAATGAAGTGTTAATGAATGATAGAGAGTGTAAGAGAAAGAGTTGCGACATGGGTGAGAGAAAGTTAAGTCAACATAGAACGTGACTTTCTGCGTGTTCGTCGTTAATACGTTCGCTCTTTTGATTGTTCGGTCTTACGTTCGCTCGCTCGCTCGCCTGCTCGCTCAATCGCCTCACAGTTTGTCGCTTGACGCTTGACTTTTGGATTGTAGTGCTGTGTTGAAGGCAAACAAATAGAAGGCGATGATGCGACGAGACGAGACGAGACAAGACGCGATGCGGCGCAACGTGGGGTATGGCACAGATCGGTGGTATGCAAAGGCAAATGTTGGTGCGATGTTGTTGTTGTGTCATTGCATGTGTGTAAAGAAGCACAAGGTCTTTACTTTCATGCTTGCCTGCTTGCTTCCTTGCATGTGTTTTTTTTCATTTTTTTTTTATTTTTGTGTGTAAAATTTCAAAAGCAGCTTTCAATTCGTATTTGTTGATATTTACTGTGTAAGCAAATTCTCAAACACACACACACACACATACACACACATAGCTGAAGACATACATACAAAGCGATTCATACACACATAAACATATACGTGCTCTTTTTATATTTGTTCACTCTCACGTCTGTACTTACATATGTGTGTATGTACGTGTGTGTGTGTGTTCAGTATGTTTATTTGTGCACTTGCATTTGTGTGGCATATTTACATGCTATAAGCAATACATTTACATTTCATAATTTTAGTTTGTTTGCCTGTGAAATATGCATGAAAGCCAGTCTAAAAGCATGCAACGTGCTTGCTTTACTTCATTGCCTCTGCGCCTCTTCCCCTCGTGGCTTTGTTGTTGTTTTGTTGTTGCTTCTCTGCTTTTCACCTTTTTAACTTATACGTCTTTGTATATCAAACATTTTAAGTTGCACCATCAGCGCCTTTGACAGCATTTCACCATAATATAAAGGCACATTTTTATTGGCATCTTATTTAAGTTTTTCCCTCTTGCCTCAATAACCAGCTGTTCATACAGACATACATGTGTACATGTGTGGATAATTTGGATGAATGACAGCTTAGACTTAATGTGCTGAAAGCGAAGCAATGAATATAAGCATCTTATTGTAAGCGAATTAGGCAAGACAGCTCGAATGGCTTTTATTGAAAACATCGTTAAGGTAAACGTTCCTGAAACTTTATCCTGTTTCAAGATGGGATCTTTTGCAAATATATACATATATTTCCATTGTAGTTATAAAAATTCTCGATTTTGGACTGTGAGACTACTTTTGTCTTGATCACTCCTATAAATATGTAAACTTTTTTACGTTAGTATTTCAAGGTGAGATCTCTTGTAAATATATATATTTCCTTTGTAGTTAAGAAAATTTCTCGATTTTGGACTATGAGTTCTCACTTGCTGTCTTGATCACTCCTTACATACATTTAATATTACACAAAGTAAATTTACCTCCATCGCCCGAAGTGTTGTGATTTAACAATGCATCAAGTATGCGTACCTTAAACCATTATTTCAGCACTCCTATTGTCTGCTCATAAAATATTACGCATATAAAATGATTTTTCATTGTGAAAATAAATTTTCTATGTTTTTTACTATGACATTTTCAATTTACTACGACAACTTTTCAATAACGCATGAAACTAATTCATTTACCTTTACGCTTCATTTATTTTCAGGTGAGTAAGCATTGTGACAGATTGAATAAAAGCAAAACGACAATGAACGATAGAATACACAAAGCAAAGAAAGGAAAGCAAAAACGGCTATAAAAAAGAACAAAAAAAAAAAAATTGGTAAATGGTAAAAATGTAGTTCGAAGGGCTCCCCTGTGTATACATTAAAGATGTAAGTTTTTTTTCCTTTCTTTATTTTTTATATTTTCTTCTTTTCGGTTGCTGCTGCTGTGAGTTGAGCTTGCGACTCATTTGTCAACCAAGATCACGTACTCAATCTTCTGACTTGTCAAACGAAAGAAAATGCGCGCACACCACACACGCACGCATTGAGTTAAGCACGCGCGTGTCAAAGTGCAGCTTCAATATGTGTGCGTGTATGTGTGTGCGTGTGTATGCTTGTGTGTGTGTAAGTTTTCTGAGTGGTCGACGCCTAAGTTCATTTATGCTGCTTTCAAAATAGTTTCATCTAAAATAAATAAGTTGGTATGATTCTATTAGCTAAACAAACATAAACACAAACAAAGCATACGCAAACAAACTGACACGCATACAAAAACACACATGCATACTACATACATATGTATTACATACACACAAACATATACAAAGGAAGAAAGGAAAGCAATCGAGAAATTATTCAGAAAAGAGCAACCAACAAATGTGAATAAAATGAATAGGCGTGTATGTTCGAGAAGCGGCGCGAAAGAGAGAGGGAGTGTGAGAAAAAGAGAGCGAGTAAAGCGAGCATGAAATGCAGCTAGGATCTAGTCAGGATACGGACAGGCAGGCAGGCAATCAGGCAGACAGGCAGGCAGGCATAAAAACAATACAAATACAAACGCACGTAAAACAAACTATTTCTTTGTGTCTGCCTGTGCGTGTGTGTGTGTGTGTGTGTATCACCCATGACATATCTGTGTGTGCCTGAGTGTGTGTGTGCTGATGAAATTACCAACTTCCTAACTAAACAAGTTGCCAATAAGAAAAAGCAGAAGAGGAAGTTGAAGAATATCTATGCGCATATATGTATATTTGACTTCATATAAGCGTACACACACACACTCACACACACACACATGCACTCAAACACTAATGATTGTTGTTGCTACTGTTGCTCTGTACTGTCAGTCTTCGCTGCAAGACAAAAGTGCCCACTTGGTCATAGTCGCCTTAGCGTCGCGATTTGCCACGCCATGCTTGCCCACACAAACTTGAAGCCACTTGAATTTGCTTTCGGTATGATTGTGGCGGCATTAGTGACTATGGGTGTGGTTTTGGTTGGACATCACAATAGCGTAGGCGAGGACGATGACGATGACGATGCCCATGTATCAATCTATAAGTATTCATATGTGTATATTTGTGTGTGTGTGTGTGTGAATTGTTGAGGGTGCCAACGCTTTGCATCTGCTACAAATTTTACGCCTCAGTTTCATTTTTCTCACAACATAATATATCAATATTGTGTATATATGTGTGTATGTGTGTGTATACATATGTACATATATAAATATATCTAATAATAATGCAAACACAATAACCACAAGAAGAACGAAAACGAAAACGGCGACGTTCACGTTGTCGCTGGCGTTGTTGCTGACGAGCGCCTCTCGAACGCTTGTCGTACATATTTTCATGTATTTTTCTCTCATATAATAAAATATTTTCCTTTATATTTTCCTGTTTTTACCGTTGACGTTTCCTTTTGCTTGTCGGTTGTACAAATTCGTGCATGAACAGCTTCAAACTACGTTGAACAAGCGTTCGTTTAAGCGTATGATTGTATATGTGTGTCGCACGCGAGTACAACCTTGAAGTACAGTCATAAACATATAGACAGACACATATACACAGTTGCATATTTACATATACATACGTAATTTTATTACCCAGAGCCAATCTATAAAAAAAAAAAATGCTTACGTATTTATTTATTTTGTATTCTTTATATTTATTGATTTTATTTTTTTAACTATTAATAAAACGACATAAAACAACAGCAGCAACAACAGTTTTAAGTCCGCTAATAGTTTTTATTTCAATGTCGCGGAGTCGCTCTTGTAGCTTGCAGCACTTTTCAAACTGCACAATTATTGGCAATTGTTAAGCGAACTGTCATTGCAAGAAATCTTTTTGATATTAATTGTTTGTGATGAGGACCTGAGCTCTAGATTAAAAGCACTCGCGCCATCGTTCGTGGAATTTGCATGAATCGTTGCAAGGAAATTTGTATGAAACTGACTGTGTGTCATTATTTTATTGGACGTTGCTGTAGGCTATTATGCTTTGTGGTGAAAGTTTTCGTTGTTTTTTGTTATAATGCCCCTTTGTGTGGTTTTTTTGTTCGGTATTGCTTTGTTCTTACATCATAATTAATTTATATTTGTGCTTAAGTTTGTCTTATTGAACAATTAACGTGAGCAATTTTTCATATTGTCGGCCCTTTTTTTATTTTTGTCGTTTTCTTTTTGTTTTTGTGTTAATAGTTTACTCTTTCATGGTGCACTAGAGAAAAATGAATCTATTTGATTAAGCACGTCAGAGTAAAGATCCTACGCTAATGAATTGTATTGATTTTAGGGGGGTTATGCATTTACAATTCAAGCGCGATTTTAATGACATTTTGTTTGAGCTTTGGGCGTGTTGGCCGTTGGGTGTGAGTGTGAGTGAAAGTGTGGTTGTAGGGTTGTGAGGCTCTCACAGCATGCAAATCCAACTGAAACTGAGTTATGAGCAACATGGAACGAATCTTCTGGCATTATGTAAATTTATTGTATAAACTTGAAACGAACCGAACCGACAGAAATGCCGACGTTACTGCATGTTTGCTGCTCGTTAGTTGCAAACGCCGCGCTGCCTCATGCAATCGATGGTGCATTTCACACATTTCTGTGTGTGTGTGTGTGTGCGTTTGGTTATACATGTATGCGTTCACTACGGGTGCTTGCTGGCGGCATTTTGTCGCATTTTCTCGCGCTCGACTTGACGCGACTCAACTCGGATTGGCTTGGTTTCATTTTGTTGCGTTTGGTTTGTTTTAGCTTGGCTCGGCTTGGCTTAAATTTGGCGCGTCGTTTATGTAAAATAAAAACTCAACAGAAAAAACAAAAAACAAATCCTAATTGCGTACAATTTTTACTAATTTACAAGGACAAACAAATCCAAGCGGTTTGTCAGGCTGACGGCCTTAGGCTTCATTTTAATCCAAAGCAGTCATGACAGTGTTTGCTGCTCTTTAATCAATTTCGCCAATTGTATACAACTCTTTATTGCCCGAAATATTAATAATGCGCATGATATTTACATATATACAAAGTTTGGTCAAAGCTCCTTAATGAAAACTTTACAACTGAGATTTTTTGTAGTGTAAATATTTTAGATATTGCTTTCAGTTCCATTTGTGAATTGTAATATTCAAAAGTGCTTTGCTGGCCTCTCAATATTTGTCTTCGATTTTACTACGCGTTCGTTTATTAATTCGTTTTCGCGCTAAGCGTTGCTAAGCGACTGTGACGCAATGGAAAATGCCAAAATGTATACTATTTTGAGGGATTTTTTTTGTAGCTTTTGTTGTTTTGCCTTTCATTTTTTCAATGCAGAACAATTTTTTTCATGTTGTTCATTGTGAAAAAAACTGGTCGTTTGTTTTGCATTTTCATTTGTTTACTTGTTTGTTTTTCATGCGATTGCAAATGATTTGCGTTTGAACACTCAATTAATTCAACTATGTACATTCGAATTTGTATTTGTAGTGTTATGAAAAAAGAAGCAAACTAAAATGTTATGTAAGAAAAAAGGTTTGCATTGCTTGTGGAAATATATTAAATAATTGTTACTAATTAATTGTGAGTTATGAATTAAGTGCAAATGCATGTAATTACTTACAAATGCCTTGCTCTGTCATTATTAAGACATATAAAAGAGATATAAGCACAGTACTTTTAAGCACACGCATACGTACATAAACAGAGAGGCAGGCAGGCAAGCATCCAGGCAGGCAGGCAGCAGCAGACACCAAGGACACGCATATAAGCGATGTATACAAGATGTAATGATATTTTTGTGCAGCCGCGACATAAAATTATGCAAGGCTATAAAAAACAAAAGCAAAGACGAAGGCGATAGCAGCAGCAGCAGCAGTAGCATGGTCTCTAAAATGGATATGGCAAGAAAAGTAGGCGGGAGGGGAGGCTGGCTTGCTGGCTGTCATGCGGGCAGTAGTAGAGAGGAAAGTAAAAGCAAAGCGTATGTAAAAGTGAGCGAGTGAAGGCAAAATGTATTATGTAAGCAATATGCATGTGTGTGTGCGTGTGTGTATAGTAGGTGTATAAAAGAGAAATTGTTAAAATCTCGCATAAATTGCTGCGCATAAAAGTATGCAATAAAAATCACAACACAACATAACGCGTTGACATTTTCGCAATTTTACAGGCACAAACAAATGTGCACAAAACAAAAAAAAAACAAAACAAGTAAGGGCGCTACAGTCGAGTATATTCGACAGTAAAATACCCTGTATACATGGCAGACAGTGGAATGCACCAAATTGTGCTTCGGGCATTGCCTAAACAATGTCAAATTTTCATGTCAATCGGACGAATAGGTATGTAGAACTAGATGAATTTCCGGTCTGAACTTTTAGGTGTAACAATAAGGAGAGTGCCAAATTTTAGGTCCGATCTTTGAGGAGTAACAATAGGAGATGGGTGAATTTTTTCGTTTGTAATTTTGAAGGGTTGCTTTATTGAGCTTTTATATTATTTCTTTTAGAAGTGACGAGATATTGTTTTTTAGTTACTGAGTCCATAAAGCAATTTTCATATTTCTATCACTTTTAGTGTTCAAGCTCTATAGCATTTCAAATATATGTGCGGTAGTGGGCAGGTGGACGGACGAACAGACATGCCTAAAATATTTTTATTTGTCGTCCAGATCCTTTTTCTAGATGTTACAAACCTTCGGTCTGAAGTAAAGTTAATATGTATAACCTGACATACCCCTGAATGTAGAGTACACAAATACAAAAAAAAACCTTAACACAAAAAAGCAAGAAAAAAAAGGCACAAAAAAGAACGCACATGCTTAAAAGCATGCTACATTTCTTTCTGTTCTTGTCTTTGTAACATTTTTCTTTTGTACTTTTTCACGCTTTACGCTTTGTGTCTTCTTTGCTCTTTTTCTTTATGTTTTTCTGTTTTTTCTGTTTTTTTTTTGTTTTTGGTTTGTTTATTTGGGTATTTCAGGTCGTCATTTTGCTTTGCTTTCATCTTTGTTTTATTTTATAGTGTTGCTTTAACCATTTGGCTAGCCATGCATAAATTTTTCGTGAGTGCGCGCTTGAAATTATGCAACACTTTCTTTTTCGCTGCACTTCGTTTTTGCAGAAGTGCAAAGAGATTCAAAGTCAGCGTCTTTAAGTATTGAAGTAAAGTGCAGTTGAGGCGATGTTTCACTATATTTTTTTGCATGTGTGTGTGTGTGTGTGTGCGTGTGTGTGTGGGTGCATGTGTTGACTTAGCTATCAGCACATATTGATTACCGGCTGTTGGCTCTGGTATTTGCATTATGAAACTGAACCGAACTAAAGGGAGACTGAAGTTATGCCAAGCCATGTCAAGCTAGTCAAAGGCAACTGCTTGGTTTCGTTTCGCTTGCTTAACTTAATTACGTTTGGCTTAGTGTATGTTTGTGAGTTGTGTCTGTTTATGCATATGATATGCAAATATTGTGGTATCAGTGTACACACATATATATGGGCTCACATACACGCAAACACACACACACGCACACAAGCAAATACACACGCATACATGCATTCGCAAATATGCCAGAGCGAGCCAAAGAAGCAGCACATGGTAAAGCAAATTAAATTGTGTCTAAATGCGCTTGTTTGGTTTAACGTCCATGTGTGGGTGTGGTTGTGTGTGCATGTGTATGAGATGCTGTTTTTGTTGCCTCTTGTTGTTTCAATTGTTGTTGTAAATGAAGCTTAAACAGTCAATGCTTTTGGTGCCGCCATCGTCACTGCTTCTGCCTCTGCCTCTGCCTCTGCTTCTGATTTTGCTACTGCTGCACTAACATAACCAATTTACACAACACATTTGCTTAATTTATATTTATAACTTTTCACATTTCGCATATATTCATTTCACTCACACTTCCCTTATTTACATGCACATTCATACTATGTTGTGCCTGTGTGTGTGTGTGTTTGGATGTCGAGCTGAAACCATGTTTAATCGCTTTAAATGAGCTTGTAAGCATTTTGAACAAGTTTCCTAAGTTTAGATATTTTTCAGACTATATGTAAATACATGTTTGTAGTTTTTTGGGCAAGTTTTCTTTTAATTTATTCACACACATTAAAAATCCTTTTGTCTCTCTGTCTCATTTTGGTAGTTTCTTGTAAAATTTATATATGTAAGTAGTTTATCAGTGGTCGGACTTTTGTTGCAATCTGTTGTGCAGCTGTGAAGTTGTCAAGGTCTTCCTATGCGATTTTGTGACAACGCAGTGCCTAAATGTATGCAGTGTCGTAAGCATAGTTCATAAATTTGCTTATAAAATAGCTTGACAAAGTATTTTTGTTTATTCTTGTGGTTCCAAATGGCAAAGAAATGCATGACACTTGGGAATATTTAAGCAATGTAACTAGAATTTCAACGAGAAAGAAGGCAACATGATATTTTTATATACACATATTTACATATGAATTTGTATTTTGATTATTTACTTTTCTCAGTTTGGTTTCTAACCAAATGTCATTTTACTAAAAAAAAAAAATCAAATATTAATTTCATTGAATATAATTCGTTAAACATGCCTTTCAGAGTGTATAGCATATTTTTTGTGAGCCATTTTGATTTTTTATGATAGGTTGATAGCTCTTAATAGCTAGTAAAAAACTATGTTTGGTCTTGCCAAAGAAAAAGTTGAAATACTATTCAAGCGTTAAGATTATATTAAATAAAAGAATATTAAAAAATATAGCACACTTTTAGGCAGCGGTAAAACATAAAAATTTGAATTTTCGGCAATAACAGCATTTGACATAAAAATAAGTTAAAAAGCTTAAAGAATCAGCATAGAATGACGGCCTTATTTGCGTCAGCTACAAAATCGTTCTACCCAGAAAGAAAAATGAAATAAAAAAAAGGAAAATTTGGCAGTGTGCAACATAAGACAAGCAAAGGAGGTATTTTCGGTTTCGCCGAAATTTATATACACTTGCAAGCATTGTGCTCATTTTTCTTATTGAACATAAGAAAGCGATGACACAAACAACTCGTTCTAATAATAGTTATAGCCGTCCGATCCTCACTCATCTTGCACATTTTGTGTATTTACGTCCAAGAAGTCGCCTTGAAAAAGACAAACGGACAGACTGGCCTAGCTATATGAACTCGCACCGTTGTTCTTTTAAAGAATATATGGCCGGAAATGGCGCCTCTGCATTGCAAGCTTCATGACAAAGTTAATATACTCTTGCAAGAGTATTGAAATACGTATTCAGTTACGTAATCATGTCTGTGCGAGCAAAATGCTTAAAAAAAAATTCGTTAAAAAATGGCAAAATATGAAGAGAAAAAATCCGCTTGCACTCAATTGACTTTAGAGTGCAGTTTTTTTTCTTTGCTGTCGCTTCTTTGCTGGTGCGTTCGTTTTAGTTGTGCTTGGCTTGGATTTAAGCTCTCAAAAACGTGTTGAGTTGGGCTTGGTTGAATTGGATTGCATTGGGCTTGGTTTGGTTCGGTTCGGTTTGGTTTGGCTTGGTCTGGTCGGGTTGGCTTCGCTGGTATGCTTTGGTTACACATACTTCATTTAAAAGTAGAGAGTAAACAAATATGCGGTAAATACGGGGGAAATGTATTTGAGTCAATGTGGCTAAGGACGTCAGTTGGGTGCATGCAACTTTGCATATGAATTGCAATAAGTAGAAAACTCAGTCTACCAACTATTTACGTATACGTATGTGTGTGACTGTGTTCGTGTGTGTGTGTGTGTTTGTTGTGCTTTGCAATCCATTAGTCATTGCTGCTGCTGTTCAGACGGACGCCACTCAACTGAACTGAACTGAACTCGACTCGACTCGAACCAAGTTAACAGAACCTCCATTGCAGTGGCGCTCGACTTTTGACTTGATTCATTTGCGTCCGTCTGAAACTTCAAATGATGATGGCAACCTCGCTTCATATCGTCTCGCGTCGTCTCAACTCAGTTGCTCACACAATTTCATTGATGCAAACATCAACTTATTCACAATCTGAACCCTTTGCGTTGAATTTTAAACCGCATTTTCAGCATTTTGAGCGCACTTTCACTGACAGAGCGCTCAAATCGGCAGCGTCGGTCTAGTCGGTCGAACGAGTGTTCGGTCGTACAGTCGCTTGATATCAAAATCAGCAGCATATTCTTTTTCTGATTCATTTGCGGCTTTTTGTGCACTTCAATTGCTTTCCCGGTAAAAAAATAAAATGTAATTAAACCTGGTCGGGAAGATTTTTTATATACGTACGTTATATACATGAAAAAAAGAAATCAGTTGAGAGGAATGAAATTTACCAACGAATATTTATTATATAATCAACCACAAGGGACGCGTATATTTTTTTCCATTTTTTTTTTGTGAGTGTTGTAGGCGGTAACGTTTGCTTGTGGTTGCTGGCGGCGTTGTGACTTGCAAATGTGTTGGCAGGGTGCGTTGCAAGCACAGAGGAACGGACGCAAAACAACATGCGCTTGCTGCATATAGAAAAGTCGTCTACTGTCGAGAGACAAATGAGTAAACAGAGTTGTACTAGCAGCAACGAGCGCTAACGAACGACAGACTCTGTCCATTGAGCTGAGTCGCAGTGCAATTACAAAATCAAAACGTTCAAAAACTAAATGGGGGGGACGAAAAAAAAAAGCGTTGCATACGAAAGTGGGCATTTTGAAGTGGAACGCTATGTTTGAATATTTGCTTGTTTTAACATCTTTAAACAACAATAAACATCGAAAATGTTTTGCTTAATATTATGTAATCGCAAGTGCTTGACTTGTACATAAAGTTTGAGGCAAAAAATAAATGTAAATGTATATTTTTCGATTGGAGACTTCGAACATGTTCACACAAATTCTTTGCAAAACATCTCTTGTCGTGGTCAAAGTTGCTTGCCTGCGCATTTTTTAATTTCCATTTGCCTTACGCTTACGCTTCAAATTGTATACCAAAGGAAATAAGAAAAACTGTCTGTTTGTACATGAGCAACATCAGCATTTTGTCAATTTTTGCTATTTATATGTTTGCGTTGTGACATTTTTTTTCATACTCATTTCGATTTTTTCCTATCTTCTTTTTTTGCTTTCTTGCGGCTTAAAAGTACACAACGAACTGAGGACATGTTTGGCATTGCAATATTTCAATTTCTTAGCTGAATTAACAGCACACTTATCAATTTTTGCTTTGAAATGCAAATGAGTTTCAAGCCAAGAGGAAAAAAACACAAAAAAAAGCACAAAAATAATAAAACACGCACACATACAATTGAAAAATTCAATTAAAGCACATCGACATTTAGGCTTTAGGCTATGTGTTTGTGTATGTGTGCGTGTTTGACCGCTCATCAATGCATTTGAAAATTATTTATTGCCAAATATCGAAATGCCACAACATGTCTGATTAATCATGTGCTTGTTGGTCAATATGAATCATTCAAAATGAACTTCCGCTTTTGGTCAATATGAGGCTTGACTTTGGTTTGCACACCATTTTTGTACACACACACATAGATTGCATGTACAAGTTTAAATCTTGCCTGCAGGCAGGTGAGTTTCGAATTCTGTGCATATTTGTTTGTGTGTGTCTGTGTGTGTGTTTGAGGTTAACCTTTTAGCTAAATGTTACAATCAATGCAATTTTAATTTATAAATGCGTAGACTTAAGTGGTTTTGACAACAACAACCAAAATAAAACAAAACAAAACAACAACAAAAAGTGACAAAAAAATGATCATGTATGCAAATCGCGTGTCCTTTGTGATTATCGCAGGTAGGCACTAATTTGACGGTCGAGCAGGCAAATGTGCAAGACCGTTACCGTAAACAACATTCAATAATAATCGCACACTTACACACACCCATATGTGTGTAGCAAGTCTTGTTGCCTGGTCTTGGCCTTCTCGCATTGAAAATATAATCGACCTGCTACCTTGGCCCTTGGCTCGCCTTGAGCGCTTACACATGTCTAACATATACTGTCAATCGCATTGCTTTGCCTGACTGAAATAGTCAGTCAGTTTGCGCATTTAAATGATATAAATTTTTGATTGAATAAACGATTACCATACGGCTGAGTTGCACAACGACTGAAGGCGACTGAAGGTGTCGCGCTTGGTCATTGCCGTAGTTCATGTCTCATCGCCTTGCTTTGCTTCTTTTTGGTTTGCTTTTACTTTTACTCGACGGCGAGACCGAAACCGTCTGCCACTTTCGTCAACTTTCACTTGATTTACTTAGTTGGCGCCTATATTTAGCTATCTCAGCTTGTGCCTAGAGGCATTCCGGCATGTCTTCTGTCTTCTGTGTACGCTTTTGCGTCTTTAATACTTATTTTGCTGTTGTTGTTCCTTTTCGACTTTGCTTTCTTTCATTTCATTCCAAGCTCTTTCACTCACTCACCCCCCCACTTAATTTATTAGTTTCTTCAGCATCAACAACAGCTGCTGAATTCTTGTTTTTCCACCGTCTGCTAATACGCTTTGTTTATGCTATATTTTTCTTGCCCTCTCTTAATTTCAGTTAATGATTTCATCAAAGCATTTCTTGTCAGCCATTTTCTTTGTTATGTCGTCTTTCTGCTCGTCCTTTTGTTGTGTTTTATTTAATAATTCTCTTTTATTCATTCATTCGTTGTTACTTCACGGTTGTTGTTTTCTGCTTTAACTAATTAAATGCATTATTGTGTGGCCTGGTGGTCGTTGTCGTCGTCGTTGTTGTTGTTGTCGTCACCGTAGCTTAGCTCAACTTGCCGGCGGTTGTCATTTGTTTGTTGTATTGTTTGCGTTTTTTTGCCCTACGCGCTTATCATTGTTTGCATTTGAATGCTAAATTAGTGCAGATTTGTAGTTTTTCATGCTTTCTGCTTATTTTGCTTAGTTTGATTTTGTTTGTGGTTTAATTTCATTTATTTATGCATTTAACGCTGTCGCGTTTTGTGGCTTTCGTTGGGCATGACGATTGTATGAGCGTTGCGCATCTTTGGCTAAACGTGTCGTATGCGTGACGTTTTATTCAAATTGTGCGCCAAATTCTATCATTGACTTTTATTTATTAAATCGACGTTTGTTTTTTTTTTCCTATTTTTTTGAGTGTTTCCGACATTGATGCACAGTTGTGTTTTGTTGTTTATTTTTGTATTATTTTATTTTATTGTTTTTTTTTTTTTTTTTTTGTATTTTCAATCATTTCGTTGTTGACACATGACTTTGATTGTTGTGCAGAAAGTCTTCGTTTCCGTTGCTGTTGCCCATTGGCACCGGCGTTGTCTGTCCCGCTCGCCCTCTCGCCCGCCCGCTTTGACTCTCTGTTGGTTGCCATGCCATGTCAGCAACTTCGTTCAGGTCTATCAAACACATTATAACTTAATCAATTTTTCATGTTACGCTTCAATGCGTCTGTTTTTTTTATTTTGTGTCACCTTAAAGAATTCATTGATTTCTCTTGAGTTGACACAGCAATTTTTGTTTGCTTCCTTTCCGATTTCTTTTTCTTTTTTTTGGCTGTTTTGTAGTTTCTGCTGCAAAATGCTGCCAAGAGTTGAAGCAATCAATAAAATAAATCGTACTTTTGAAAATTTGTAAATTTCCAAGAAAATTGAATAAATTCATGTGAAAGCCGTGTACGTGTCAGTGTGTGTGCTAGTGTGTGTGTTTTGTTTGTTAATTCACATTATGTGATTAAGCTAATTAATTTACATGTAACTGAAAGCTTTTGTAGATTATTTCAAAGTATTTACATTTGTGTTAGCGTTTTGTTTTAAATATGTATTTACCATATTGTTGCCTTAATTAAGTTTAGCAAAATGCGCGCGTCGTGTTTGATTTGATTGTTTTTTTTTGCAGTAGTTTTTTTGTGCTGTCATTGTGTCAGTCGTTTTAAAAGGAAATAGCGTAATGCGTTAAAAGGAAAATGTCAAAGCAATTAGCCTTTATTGGCATACAAATTGACATTTATAGCTGAGCAAACTCACACACCGACCGACCGACCGACCGACCGACCGTTGGACAATCAGAAAGACAGCCAATGCTCATATACATATGAATCAATTGCTAAATAATTGAAACTTCCATTTATACCGTTTTGCTTTTGTTTGTAGGCCTTTGATTTGTACGTTTTAAGCGCTCTAATTGACTTTTAAAGACAAAACTGTTGGCGTACAACACGCCAACGCAACAACCCTTTTGACTAACCCAACTAACTAAACAGTTATGCATGCAAACAGCATTTCTGTGCTGCGTGTGTTTCCAAGCATGTGTGTGGGTGTGTGTGCGTTTGTGTGTGCATATAATTTCTAATTAGTAAAGTTTGTCTGCAATAAGGAGTTTGAAGTGCACACAACATCAACTCATTTGACTGTAAAGCACAAGTTGGCATTTGCATTTGCAGTTGCTTCAAATTACTTTCTCAAATGCGCCAACTTTGTTAAAATTTTTATTCATTTTTTTTTTACATTTTATTGCTGTCTTTATTTGTATTACCGACAGCCTTCCAAGAAACCCATTAGCGTTGTTCTAGTGTGGGAAATAACAAAATAACAAAACAGTGAAAGTCGTTAAAAATAAATAAGCGAAAACCCATTATTTTGCTTGTTTCATTATTGATTTTACGGTCTGTCTTAATTACCATCAGTTCCAGCAAAGAAATGTCAAATGTAAAATTCAACTTGAATTAGTGAAAATTAAAAATAAGAAAGGATATATTTTCGGCTATGCTGAATGTTGAATATTCTTCTCGTTGTCATGATTCCTTTGTTCCTGTCTCAGTACTAATTTTTGTAATTGCTCTTATACAAATTATTATTTTTGTAATTCATTGGGTTCTAGAGATATTTCTGAGAATTTCTC
This sequence comes from Phortica magna, assembly GCA_037044515.1. Lineage (NCBI taxonomy): Eukaryota > Metazoa > Arthropoda > Insecta > Diptera > Drosophilidae > Phortica > Phortica magna. Next base: position 64,111 of record JBAMBP010001399.1, read on the forward strand.
ATCCTTACTGGCAACATTTGTCTTAAGTTTCAAGGCAATTGGCAAAGAAACAAATAATATGTTCATATAAAAATTAAAACATTAAAATGGCATAGATCTCTTCTAGGCTTGGGACATTAGTGACATTAATTTTTATCAAGTCTGGCTGTATCAGAAGTCTATTTTTAGGACCTGCAGCTTTGAAAACTCGTCTTATCCCCCGTTTTATCAGTTGCAGTTGTGCGGTCATGCCAACTTCGACTGATTTGACTTGACCAAAAAAAAAAAGAGACTACTCTCAGCTCGTTAGCTGTAAGATTGTGCGTGGAGATCGTATAAGAGATGTCTCTACCGTCTGTTGCAAACATCATGACAAATTTACAATACTGCAAAAAGAGTAAGAAAAAATACAAAACGAATCTCAAAAAAAGAACTCAAAAGTTAAATTACAGTCTCAAATTCCAATTAGCCATTTTTTGTTAAACGTAACGATACGTAACACAGTGGTTGTGCATGTTGCATGCTTTTGTGCGCCGCTACGCTGTTGTTAAAATAACGAAGTCGACGTGTACATGAACAGTGACAGGCGCAGTGGCAATGGCAGTGGCAGCAGCGGCTGTCGCAGCGGCGCTGGCAACGACAGAAAATAAAATTCGAGATAAATTTACGACCAGAAGTGAAAATAATTTTGTATTTCCTTTGTTGTGATATGCGATGCGCGACGCAATGCGATGCAACGCAGCACTGCAATATACTGCACAATGCGATGAGATGAGATGCGATGCAATGCATTGCTCTATGCTTTGATTATATTTACCAATTAACGCCTGAAAGCATGCTGTAATTTTTTGTTGTGCTTACGATTTTATTGTTCACATGACAGAACAACAAAAACCATGAAAACAACGAACGAACACACAAAAACGCTTCAAGTGCGGCGAGCGGTGGTGTGATAAAGTGGCGGTAAGGCGGTAAGGTGGCGGCGTTGAATTGCATTGTGGTTGGCGGCGGTCGTATATGAATTTCTGCTTTTCGATGATTTATGGCAATGTTGTGTGTTCCCTTAGCCCGCACATTGTCGTTGACCTCATTTTGGGGCTTGCTCAAGGATTATGTCTCTTAAAAGTGCTTTTCGCAAATATTGCGAAATTCAAATTTCTGTTGCTTCTTTCTTAACGATTTTCGAAAAATGGTAAACATGCGTTTTCAAACTATTGTGAATGAGCGCGAAAGCTTCCTCCTGCTTTGTAGAGATTTGTGCAGCTTTCACAAAGCTTTTCGATTTATTGCGCTACGAAGCTTTCATAACTTAAGAAGCTTTTCAGCTGCTCAGCCATAATTGCTGTGCTTTCGAATAGCATATGAATTATTTTTATGGCAAAGTATTTTATAGCAAACTTGTTTGATGTTACTTGAAGTAAAAACAATAAGAAAAAAATAAATATTATTCAAACTATATTTATTTTTTTTTTTTGTGTTTTCGTCATTGAATTTCAGAGAAGTTGAATTTGTATGACTTAAAATTTATTTTGCTGCTTTGTTTGGCTTTGTAGCGAGACAATAAAAGCGCAGCGTGTGACAGTAAAACTTGATATTTGTCTTCATTATAGCAGCAGCAGCAGCAGCAGTTGCAACAGCAGTAATTGTTGTTGTTGTTGTTGTTTTTGTAATTGTTGCTGCCGCTGACATGACATAAATAAAATTTTGTATTAATTTGTTGCAGTTTTTGCTGTTTTTGTCACTTTTATGTGCGTTTGCAGTCATTTTTACGACAATTGTTGTTGCTGCTGCTGCTGTTGTTGCCGCTGCTGCTAGCCTATTAAGTGAAGCCAGCAGTAGCATGGCAATTGTAAAATTCTTCTTCAGTGGAGGCCTACGCCTGCTGTTGCTCTGCTTTGTATGCAGTTGCTGCAGCTCTAAGCCATTACCATCGCCATAGTCATCGCCATCGCCATCGCCATGGTTGTCGTTGCCGTTGCCATTTTAGTTGCTGTAATAAAAATTGTGTTGTTATGGCAGTTGAAATTAGGTCACTGCGGTTATGTTTCCAACGGTCTGTATGTTTTACTGTCTATCTGTCTGTCTATCTGTCCGTCTGTGTGTTTGTCTGACACTTACACGTTGCCTATGTCTCTGTCTCTATCCCTGTCTTTCTAACTCGAATTATGTCTATGCCTCTTTTCGCATCTGTCTAGTTTTTGTGCTTTTGTCTTGCTGCAAATGACCGTGTACCATAAGCCACAGTAAAGTCTTCTTAGTATCCTTTAAGGCAAGCAAACTTTTACTAGTCTACTGACATTACCATTGCATACCTCTAAGGCGACTTAAAAAAACAAACAAAAATTTTGAGTCTTTAGCCTTGCCGCAGATTACATTCATTTTCTTGTGCCACGCCTTTTTTTTGTAACTCAATGGCTTCCCGAGTCATTAGTATTCTTGAATTCGGTTTTTAGTGGGCGGTGCCATGCCTATTTTTAAATGTCAAATATTTGCCAAGTCTCACTAAAAACATGTGAAGTTTCAATTCAATTGGCGAAAAAACAAAAAAGTTCTTCGAAAAAGGACATAAAAATATTCCAGGTACCTCTATGAGAGGTACTCTTTTTAACGTTCATTCGGTTTGTTTAGTCTAGCCATGCAAAAAAACTATGCTTTAAATTTCAGCCCTTTGTTTTATGTTGTTAATTTTTCTCCTGCTTTTTGTATGAGGTCCGATAAAGTCGATTCCGACAAAACGAATTAAACACACAAAAAGGACTCTCTCATTATTGATAATTTCAGCGTCTTGAGACTCTTGAGAGTTCTTGTGCTACTGTGCTTTGCCGAAATAAAAAAAAAAGCTTAAAAAGTTTTAAGAAGCAACAAATATTTTGCTGACCTTGTCTTCGTACATATTCGACTGACATCAACAAAAGTTACTTGAATTTTAATTTTTTGTTTTTTCAATTTAATTCAACTAAAAATGCCAAATCTAATCATTAATATTTTTATATTGTTGTTGTTTTTGAACAAAAAAATGTATAAATGTCATAAAGAAAAGTATAATAAGAAGATCATCAAGAACTCAAGCGCTGGCATTGTTAGTCATTGTTACAATAACGTCATTTTCTTTCGCATCATTATCAGCGTGGGTGAGTGAAATCAACATTGTTAAGGGTCTACCGCTGTGACAATTGCTTGTGAGCTCAGCATCAACAGCAACAGCAACATCAACGTTCATGTCAGCTACATGGTCGACCATATCGTCATCATCAAGAGGTCACATCACCGCGAGCCACGACTTAACCATGTCACATGAAGATATTGCAAACGCAACAACAGCAACAACAATACTTACAAGACATACTTAAATTATAAATCCTGCTTGCTTGTTCTACTTCTTCTCCTCTTTCTCCATCATCTTCTTTATTATATTATATTTTATTTATTTTTTACATGCAAGCCATTTTCATTTGGTCTTCTTTTGTCTGAGACAACTTTTGGTTGAGCCAAAAAAAAGAAAATAACATACAATTTGTGCTCGTGATTTTTTGTTGTCTTGTCTTATATCGCATCAACAGTGGCGGTCATCGAAAGTCGGACAAGTTCTTTAAATAATTTTCAAGCTAAGTATTTGCTATGTTTTATTTGCTTTATCTCATTAAGCTATAATTTCGTACAAATGAGTATCATATTTGTCTGAAAATTATTGTCCGCCACTGTATGTTTGTGCTTATATTATATACTTATAAATACATATACATATATATACATATATATATAAATTGTGGTAGTAATGTGTAACTAAAGCCAAAGCAAAGCAAAGCAAGCCAAACGAAGAGCCAACTGTGCTTTTGTCTAATAAGTATGAAAGACTGACGCAAAGAAAGTGTTTTGTCTGCTTGTGAGTGTTGACGAAAAAAAAGAAAACAAAAAACAGAGAAAGAGCGACAGAGCGACAGAGAGAGAAAATAATTGTGTCGAAAAAGAGGCGACAAAAAGTGTTTGTGGCACAATTTGTTTTTGTCATTGAAACACTAGCATTTAGTTTGAAGTTCTTTACTGCAGCAGAACAACAGAACAGCACAGCACAGAAAGTGTGTGTGTGGCTGTGAGTCATAGTGTGTGAATTGCAGAGTGATAGAACAATAGTAAGAGTGGGAGAAAGGTGAAGAGAGACAGAGAAAGACACAAACTGACACGCACACACACACTTACACATACATTTATACAAAACATACAAGGACATAAACGCAGACTGCCCGCAGTATAGCATTTTCAGGCATCTCGCAGCATTTGGTTTTGACAGTTTTCGTTTGTGGCAGGATGTGAACAAACAGGACCAAAAAAACTCACTCGCAAACGAAAAACACTTATAAATGTATGTACATACATATGTACATGTATATGTAATTATATATGTATTTAAATCATGAAAGAAGCAAAGCCTTGCCGATGATTTGAAACTCTTTATCTCTATATTCGTACTTCACTTTTATCCCTTTCCGAATATCACACTTACCATTGTTGCTTATTTGGTGCCACAAATATGGAAATTTGAGATTTTCGGCACGCCCATTTGATAACTAAAATTGTGTTCTCGCTCAATCACAAATATGACTAAATAATGTCAACACAAATTCTAGATATGAAATTATGTTTCTTGCTTGAAATACAAAAGAGTTCACTATGCCAGGAGACGATATTTTTCATGAACCCCACGTAGGAGATATCGTTTCAAGGCATGCATATGCAGTCTGTGTGGCATGTGTGGAATTTACCAGTTAAATTCGATTACACTTGTTTGACTCTTGTTTTCGAGCTGCTCAAGATTATTTACTCTTTCCAGAGAAGGAGCCCTCTGTGTTACATATTTCACGGCAAAGTTTGAATACTTTACATTGCGTAATGAGCAAAAAATGAACAAGGCCCGAAAACAGCATTTAAACAGTTACAGACAAAGAAGAATGTAGAGAAAATGCATGTCAGCAATGGTTGTGCAATTAAGGACACAGTGAGTGCAACCGTAAGCTAAGGCAAAATCGCTTATAAGTGCGCATTTATTTGCGCCTTTGCAATTTATTGCACTTAATGGCAAACATTTCTTTTATCCGTACTACTATTTGTGCTAAGGCATTTCTTTTTCTATTGTCTTCTGTTTTTTTATACTCGGTTTATAAATTATTGATTGAAGTAACAACGATATCCAATAGAGAAATGTCGAAGGCGATTTAATTCAACAGTTGAAGTTGTATTATTTGCGCAGGATACTTACAAATTCATGCACTTGCGACAACAGCATCCTTTTGTATTTGTTGTTTTCACTTAAAGTTAAATGACATTAAGAAGTTTTTTTCGAACAGTTTGTTAAAATAAAAATTCTTTTATTTCGACATAATGGTAAAATTGTGTTAACTTAAATGAACGCTGACACGGCTTAAACGTTGTTTGCCAACTTGTAACGAAATCGCGACCATTTCAAGTACATTTTTGGCAAAAACTTTAGCCAAACTTAACTGACTCTTGAATACAATTCGAAAGTTGTACAACACTTCAAACGGCAATGAGTTGCAATGAGTTGAGCGGCGATGAGATGAGAAGAAATGAAGTGAAACGAGTTGAATTGAGTCAAATCGACTTTTGCTTGTCTTGCCAATAATTCTGTCGCACTGTCTGAAGTTGTTTGCGGCAATGGCAGAGTTATGCAAAGAAAAATGGAAGAAAATGTATTAAAACTGAAAATACACGTAAAAATAAAAAGCTAAAAACTGAAAACTGGATTGATATCGACGCCAACGCCATCACCATCACCATCGCCAAAGCCACAGTCGACCGCAAATAGTTTTAAAAATGCTGCAGGCCAATAATGCTACCCATACGTAGGCACTTAAGACACCAACACTCACACACACACACATACACGTTCACATGTATACATATTTTGTATAGGCGCCATTTTTTGTTGGCTATATAGCATAACATAGCAAGCATATTCTCCCTTTTCAAGTTATTTTTGTTTTTAGTTTTCCTTTACGCCACTTGACTTTTTATGCAAGTTTTATAGCATCATCGTCGTCTTCATTTCCAACTGAAAAAGAAAAAAAAAACAAATACGAAAAATAGGTTTAACGCCTTTGCCTGTGCAGAGTTTCCTTCACCAATTTATTGTTGTTTTAAGAAATTGCAAATTGCAGCAAGTAAGTTTGTCAGTTGGTTGCTCGCCAGCCGCTCTTTCAAGTCTGATCGCGCCACTCAAGACAACAACCCGCGCAAAAACAAAACCAAAACCAATCCTTTGCTGCCGTAAAGTAGAGCATCCTGAGTGGTACTCGAAGGCTAACTGGACTGTAAATTGTGGCCGGAATTAGTTTGCTTAACTAATAGGATTTATTTAGCCATCTTTCTAACAAATTTTCTTTTTCCTCTTTTTGCTTCTACGTATTAGTGCACCTGAATTTTATATTAAATTAATTTCGTGCAACCCAAGTTAGAAGTGCAGTATTGCAGAGGCTGCAGCAACAAAACAAAAATAGCAACAAGCAAACAACAACAATAAGGAAAAAATTGTTTTAAGGGTTTTTGTCTTCTCATCGTTGTTGTAATTAGTTGAAGTTGCTGCAGTCAATGTCAGAGCCAATCAGCTTAGAAAATATTCTAAAGAATCTTTTTTCAACCATTTTTATCAGCTAACTAGCATGATTTTATATAAAAATAGACATACATACATACATGTATGTGTTCTACATATGTATACGTATCTGTGTATAGAAATCTATCTTATACACTTCATGTGGTGAATGGTATTATAACTTTGTCCTGAAGTTTGTAACACAGCAGGAGGCGTGGCTGACCACACAAAGTATATACATATATATTTCTGATCAGCTCGACAAGACGAGTTTATATAGCCAAGTCCATCTGTCCGGTATAAAGGTATTGGTGAGTAGGCTACTAAGATAAGTAGCAATAAGACTTAATCGATAATATGGGCGTGACACAAAAAAGGGCGTGAAGAGTATATAATCTTCGATAAGGCCGAAGAAAGCTCGCCCTGGTTGAAATTGGCTTTGTGCATAAACTTGAGGTTTTGCAAATTTTCGAGTAAACTTTCTTTTCATCTTTGCAAAAAGTTATTTGCTTATATTAATATTCATGTTTTTGCTTTTTCAGTTTAATTTTTTACTTTGTGGAAATATGTTATATAAAATTGATTATTTTGTAATGAAAACCAATAGCAAAGATTTCTTCAATTAAATATGGTTTGCATTCGAAGAAATGTTAGAAGAAATAAAAGTTAGGAAGGAGAAGATGGGCGACGAAAGACAATAAAGCAGCGAAGTAGAAGGCAAAGGCAAAGAGTTAAAGAATGAAGGTAAAATGTTATAACGAGCTTGATAAAGTTATTTGTGTAATAATGTTGAAAAAAAAAACTATATTATGAAAAGATTATTAGGATGAAGTCATAAAAGAAATAAAGTCTAATGAAATTGCTTAATGCCACAGTCAAGCTGTAAGTAAAATCTGTAGCAATTATGGACTAGACAAACCACAGTTTGAAGTGTGGCGACGTGTAGGGAGGCGAAATTTTTGTCAGTCAAGTTGAGTAAATCGATTATTGAGCTAATTGCAATTCGATTCCCACTTTGTCACTGATTTGATTTGATGGCATATAACATTAGGACGACACGTGCTTAGATGTGTGTGTGTGTGTGTGTGTGAGTGGGTGTGCTACATGCTTATGTAAGGAATAATGTAACAAATTTGACAAATTCCGTTGCAATTGCTAAAAAGAAACCAACAACAACAACAACAAAAAATACCACAAGAAAAACAAGAACAACAATAATGCATGTAAACGATTTTGTGTCAACGAGATTTTGCGTATCAATTCGTAATTAGATTTTCAATTTGGCAATACACAAATACACAAACACACACTCACACACTTACGATATATATCATACGATATATGTATGTATAAGTAGGTATGCATGTATAATCGTAAAAGTGAAAATGCAATTTGAAAATGGCAATTGGCAATTGGTAAATGGCAAAGAATCGCATTGAATTAAGTTTAATTCCATCGCATTGAATTGAGTGCGAATGTGAAGGGGTGCGCAAGCGATATGTGTGTGCTGTGACCTTAGTTGGCGAAGCAAATGACAGATGGCGGTTGCAGCAACAGGGCATGCTCTATTAAGCAGCAATGAGATTAGTCAATTGAATGGTCAAATAAGTCAAAGCAAGGAGACATGTACATTCGGCTTTGCTAGGTGATTGTTTAGGGTAACTGTGTATGCGGTTGTGATTGACTGCTTGATTGCCTGACTGACGCACTGAGTGACTGATTGACTGCCTGATTGATGGAATGCTTAATTGTGAGGCAAGCTGATCAATTGATTAATATACCAACTAAACGAACGACTGTTACGCTAATGTTGAACATGTGATAGAAGTGCTAAGAAGTAAAATAGAAAGGAACAACTAAATGAAGGAAATTTTTGAACTTTTTGTAGAAAGTGTGCGAGGTTACATGTGACAAATGTTGTCATGGCAAAAGTCAGCAGCTTAGCTTAGAAAAGATACAAAAACAGCAACACGCACACGCACACGCACAAACACAAACACAAATTGATGTTAATCTGTTTATGTGCGTGTGCGTGTGTGTGTGTGTGTTTGTCTGCTGGTGTGGTCTGCCACTTTACTCATAGTTTTATTGCCATTTTTTCTTTATATGCGTAAGTGTGTGCGTGTATATGCAGAACGCCCAAGCGTTCACATCTGAATCACATCCGCTTAACTTCATTTAATGCTTCATGTTGCTTTTCCATTTGTATTTGTATTTGTACTTGTAGTTGCCGTTGTGTGTTTTGTCGGGGTTTAGTTGTGTGGCTTTTCGGATTTTCTTTTCATGTGTTTTTATGAATCAAAAACGGAAAGCACACAAAAAAAAAGGAAACCAAAAAACCAAAATGAAAATTAAAAAAAAAAACAAGAATTGAGAAAACCCTAACGAAAATAAAATGAAAACTTCGAACTGACTGAGGTGGTTTGCTATTTTGGTTTTCATTTCATTTCTTTGTCCAGTGTACACTGTGCATCAGAGTATATTAAGTGTGTTTATATAACATCAAGCAGAAGGGCAGTAAGAACCCAGAAATTAAATGCTAGCATATTCTCAAGATCAATAAGACTTTGCTGAGCTACAAAAGCTACGAACTAGAAATTTCAAAACCATTCTCTTTAAAACTTTATACCAAAAATACCCCTCACACCGATTTGTTGCATCACAACGAATAACGAACTAAAATTGTTTTAAAAACTGCACATTTATTGTGCGATTTTCTTGAAATTTTACAATATTTGGGGCGTGGCATCGCCTGCCGTGTGTACAGGGCATTATATTGTCGAGTATACTTGACTATGCCGCCCTTACTAGTTTTTATTTTCACTTTGGCTAAAACGAAATGCAAACATGAAGACAAATACATATAAACGTATATACATAGATATGTACATATAAATTTATGCATGTATATTTTACGTAGCACTTTATTTGTACTGTGGCAAATTTTCTTTGGCATGTCAAAGCTTGCTGCACTTAATTGAAATTATTGCGAGGCGAATGCCGTCGCTTATTTGCGCGCGCGAGCATTTAGTTTTTAGGCATGGGGATTGCGGTCGAGCACTGTCGGGCGGGCTGTGTGGCAAGGTGACGACTGAGTGGTGGGTGTGGCAGGTGCGCTTATATTTGTTGTAAAAAGCCTGTGCACGCATTCATTCAACCGTAATGGTGATGCTGCTGCTGCTGCTGGCGTCGCTTGCGTTGCCGCTTCATGGAAACTAGATTATGGTCAAGCTGTATGTGTGTGTGTTTGTGTGTATATGTTTGTGCGCTATGTTTTTATTTTTTTGTTTCTATATCTATTTCGCTATTTCGTCCTTGTTGTGAATCAAGCTTAAATCCAAGCGTAAAAATGCTGTCTACCTTTTGGTGCTTTTCATTTATTGCTTTCGTTGTTGTTGTTGTTTTTGCTGTTGTTGTTTTGGTTTTTACTGGTTTTAGGTGCAGGTCGCCATGTAATACTCTAAATATTTTTGCTTTTTTATTTCTTTTAGTTTTAGTTTTTTTTTTGTTTTTTTTTTTTTTTTTATTTTGTCCTATTGGGCTTTTGCCTTCCTTTGGCGTTCATTATTTTGTTTTTTGTTTTTATTTATATATGTATATATATTTTATGATTTTTTACGGTCATACATTTCTGTTTGTTACAATTAAAACCGCAAAAGTAGCATTAAATGCTGAAGTAACTATCTAGAGTGTGCCCCGAAATCTCTGCCTCGCTCTGCGTGCGTCTTTGCAGCTGCTGGCCCAATTCGTCTACACGACTGAACGACTGACAAAATGTTGGGTTTTATTTTATTTTTATTTATTTTTTTTTTTTTCAAATAGTTTGTTTTTTGTTTTAACATTTTAAGTCACTTTTTTATACATTCATGCTAGCAAAAGGTTCACTTAAGCCAATGCAAGCTCCATGTCCTTGCACAGCAACGCACACACACAGAGCAGAGCATTTTTATTTTGTACCGGTTTTGTTGAGCCCTTTTAATCGACTAGGCGTGTGAGTGTGTAAGTGTAAGTGTGTGTGAGTGAATAAGCGGTCGACTTCACATTGTTAATGCCAAACACACTTTTATGTTTCGACTGTTAAAAATGACAACAAAGACAAAACCAGTAAGAGAGCTTATTTTCGGCTTTGCCGAAACTTATATACTCTTGCAAACGTTTTCCCAATTATTCTTATTAGAATCATACACGAAGCCACGCCCATTTTCTAATTTGTCTTAAAGAAGGCAATGTAATCAAATTTCACTACATTTTGCAATCTTGTAACTCGTCTGCTTACGGAGAAGTCTAATTTTTTAGTTTTTGTATGTATGGGCGGTACCACGCCCTTATGTCCGATTCTAATAAGACTTTGGATTATAGTTAGGCATTAAAAAACACCTAATTGCAAAATTTGGTCTGTTTATATTCAAGAACAAAAAAGTTTTTCAAACAAAAACCTTCTCTTTGGCCGATCCTTCTTATGGGAGCTATATGCTATAGTAGCCCGATCTTGACCATTTTTGCACCATATCTTTGTTTATGTGTCAAAATTCGGGTTAATAACTTCAAAATCACACTATATTTCAAACAAAAACGTCATTTTTGACCGATCATTCATATGGGAGCTGTATGCTTTAGTGGTCCGATCGAAATAATTCTGAGATATACAATGACTGGACATATCTGAAGAACTTCTGCGATTAAATTTTTTTGATATGTTTAAAACTCTAGGAGGAGTTTGCACTGAAACAGACAGACAGACAGACGGACGGACATCGTTATTTGAACTCGTCACGTCGTGCTGATCAAGAATATATACACTTTATATAGTCGGAGATGTCTCCTTCTCTGCGTTGCAAACTTCACGACAAAGTTAATATACTCTTTTTGCAAGAGTATACAAAAAGAGGAAAAAAGAGAAGTAACTTATATTTCGGCTAATTCGAAGAATATATGCGAACTGAAGTTAAGAACTTGACAGATTTTGCTTTGCTTGTTGAACAGTTTTTATGATATCTTCTAAAATGCATTATGAATGTTGTGACAAGCTTATAATATTCATGCATGGATAAGAACAAAAAAATGTTGTAAAAAAGAAAACATAAAAAGAAAATTAAGCATCAACAAAACGTCAAGAAGAGAATCAAAGGGATAATATGAGTCTAACGTTCTATTGTTGTCCATGTGCGTGTGTGTGTTTCTGTGTGTGTTTGCGTACATGCGTACCTCTGAATTCGCCAAAGTACTGTTGCTTTTTAAGTCCCGTCTGCCGCACTACAACCATAAGAGATACTCCTTTGTTCCGTGCTTTGTTTGGCCGTCGTTATGGTCTAATTATCTCTATTTATTTATGCTAAGGTTTTTTTTTGCTTTAATTTTCCTTTTTGTTGTTGTTGTTGTTGTGTAACGTGTATACAAATCTTTTTGTCTTTTCGTCCATTTAGTTGCGTTTGGTTTCCCTTTTTTGCCTGTGCGCCTGCATGCCAGAAATCTTGCTGAAACATGCTGTCTTGCTCAAACTTTCATCAGCGACAGCTTACGGCTGTGTGTCTTCTTTCGTTTTTGTTTTAAACATTTTCAGCCATTATGTTATTACAGCTGAAAATGGATTTAGACCGTAAAAATGCAGATAATGGTCGTCAGTATTTTATATTTACACATGCAGACACACACACACACACACACATATTTACATTTTAATATAAATAGACAGACGCACAAACATAAGCACGCATACATGTCTATACACAGCTCACACAAATGAGTGAGCTGATGAGCAAAGCAAAGCAAAGCAAATGAAAAACTCAAAATGGTGGCTGATATATTTGGGAGGCATTAAATTAAAGGCAGCAACAAAGTGAGTCAGAGCGATAGAAAATGCGCGAATGAGCGCATGAGGGAGGAGTTGCGCCAACGCGACGGTTGCTACAAAAGTATATAAAAAGTGTATAAAATTAACGCCAACATTTATTTCAATCTAGTCGCTTATAAAGCCATCATCAGCGCCACCATTATTATCATCATCACCATCATCATAATCAGCATCATCATAATCATTGCCATTGGCATTAACATTCGCAATCATTCGGAGCAATATCATTATTATGATCACTAACGCCAAGCTTATCAACATCGTCATTATCATTAATGTTGAACAGCGCGTATGCGTTATATTCCTTTTACGCTATGTTAATCGGCACTTCCGCTTCCGCTTGCGGCCATTTTGTAATTAGTTGCAAGCGTTTGTTGAACATAGATATAAAGAACAAAAAAAATAAACGTATACCCAAACACACACGCACAAATAAACACGCACACATACACACACACACACACTCACACACACACTCCACACTCCAACAACTGCAAGTTCTGGTACATATGTATGTATATGCCACAATAATAATAAGAAGAACGAATTCATTAAAAAGTTCTATTTAAAAACAATTTGCTTTAAGCCTCATTTTAAGCCAGTGTAATTGCCGCAAGCCTCGTGGATTTCATAATAACCACGATTTATTTCAGCAGCCATTCCATGTATTGCTATGAAATATTGTTGCTAAAATGATAACAAAATTGGCTTCAAGAGTTTTAAACTTGAAACTTGTATCATTGTTGATAGAGTTAAGTGTCTACTTTTAGGATTTTGTTTGAAGTTCTTTCTAAGTTTCATATATGAAATACAAAACTTATTACAAAATGGCTGCTCATTTTTGTTGCGTTGTTTTCCTGTGTGTACAAACATATTCATGTCAGTCAAGTTCAAATGGTACTTGTGCAGCAAGAGTTTCTTCATAAGTATTTTGAGACTTTAAATTTTCAGTATAAGCATAAAAATATGCTACAATTTAGATATTCGTGTCTTTAGCTATCGCTTACTTGGGCAGCTAAAGTAAGAGACGCAATAAGACGCAAATTGTTAGCTAAAAAATTAAAAGTGTCAAAATTTGACAATGGCGACATCATCATTTCAAACATACATACATGTTAGAACTTTTTCACACCCTGAATTCCAATGTATTCGTTGACCTTTTCAATTGTATATCCATTGAACTGTATAACTCGAAAGTGAATATTTCTGGCATTTGAAACAAAGTTGAGTCGATAGTATTTTTCATTTTTCATTTTTTTTTTGTGCTCTAGTCATATCCTTGGAGTTCTTCTGTATCGACATCTTTGTTGATTAAGCCAACAAGTTTCAGTTTAGTTGTGTTGAGATGAATTCAATACGACCGGGCACGGTTCGATGCCGTTTGCTATGTCAGTTAGCAATTTAGCAATAAACTTTTATTTAATCGATTTTAACACTTCACTGGCATCAATATCATCATCATCATCATAATCAGCTATAGCAGGCTTAGAGTGCGTTTTAACACGCGGCTAATACGACTTTGATTTTCAGTACTCAATGATATCTTCATTATCATTATCATCATCATCATCGTCATCGTCAATTGTTGTGCCTGAGTAGCCAAGCACGCCGAGCCAAAAGAATTTAATTCAAAAAGTTCGTTTGGCAAGTATTTTTCGTAGAATTCATTCAATGCTATTGACGTTCCTTTTTTCTTCTTATGTTCATCTTTTTCGCTCCACTCCACTGCGCTTCACATCACGTCGCCTTGCTTCTTTTCTTATGCTTGTTCTTGTTCTTTCTCTTGTCTTGTCTTTTCTATTTGTTTATTTTCTTTAACTTGTTCTAGCCGTCTTCCACAAGTTTTTCTTTTTTCTTATGGTTTTTATATGTGTCGAAGACATAATGAACTTTTACAGTTAGTTGCGCACAATAAAAACGAGTAAAATTTTCCTCGTCAGCTCTCGTCAGTCTCGTTTTTGTTATCTCATTCGACTGATTCAACTGATTCGTCTCAGCATTTCTTCAGCTTTGACCAACGTCTGTTGCGCAAAGCATTTATAATTGGCGTATTCAACGATTGCCACAGGATGAAGTAAGCGTTAGGTGATGGTGATTGTAATAAAATAAAGATTGTTCAAATTTTTGTTGCTTTTGTATATGTTGGTAAGAAAGTTTATTAGAGTTCTTATTAAGACTAATTAGCTTACAAAATATACTTATAAATTACAAAAAAACAAAACAAAAAACAAAACAAAAATGAAATAATTGGAATACAAAACTGAACAGTAAAGCAAAACTAATTTTAAGTTGGTAAATACAAACAGAAAAACAAAAATTAAAAATAAATCTTATTTTTGCATTGAGTTTGCTATAAATACGGTTTAATTGTACTTATGTATTTCTGCATAAATGTGCGTTAGTTGTTGAGTGTTTTTAATTGTTGAAAGTTTATCGTCGCTAATTGGTAGTGTATAACTTTTCTGCAAACAAACATTTTCGGTTAAAAGTATTGGCAATTCTTACGAAAATGTTTTTGTTACGATTTCAAATTGCTTAAGCGGATAATTATTTTATAGTTGCATACTTTTGTGCGCTATAACTAAAACAATACACATAAGACATCTACAAACACAAAATTGTGCTTTTCGTTTTGTTGTATAGTTATTGTAATTGTCTGTTTTGCCTTTTGCCGGCCATGATGGCATTAGTCTGTCGACTAGTCAGTCAGCCAGTCAGTGAGTCAGCAAGTTATTCATCAAAGTATAAGCATGAGTCCTTCATTCAATACTGTTCAATATTATGCGTCGACATGAGCAGACAGGTTAATGACAGGTTAGAGCGGCATAAAAACAGACTCGCGAGGGTCCTAGCAAGAGAACCCCCTACAGGAAGACTGAAAAGGCGAAAGCCTAGAGATCTAATTACGCGAGCACCTAGGACTCGAAGATCTGGTTAAATTTTGATAATTGTGATACATTTGTTATTTAGTTTTTTATTGTTATTTAGTTTTGTATTGTTATTTAGTTTTGTATTGTTATTTAGTTTTTATTAATTGTTAAAGCTTAAGCTTTAGAGCTAGCCGGCGCGCCCCTTTTAGGCAGAATGTTTTGACACAAAGGCTATTAAGAGGTTTTAGATTACCTCGTATGTCTTGTTAATAAAATGGAAAAAAAAAAAAAAAAAAAAAGTTGTTGAGTGTTTTTAATTGTTGAAAGTTTATCGTCGCTAATTGGTAGTGTATAACTTTTCTGCAAACAAACATTTTCGGTTAAAAGTATTGGCAATTCTTACGAAAATGTTTTTGTTACGATTTCAAATTGCTTAAGCGGATAATTATTTTATAGTTGCATACTTTTGTGCGCTATAACTAAAACAATACACATAAGACATCTACAAACACAAAATTGTGCTTTTCGTTTTGTTGTATAGTTATTGTAATTGTCTGTTTTGCCTTTTGCCGGCCATGATGGCATTAGTCTGTCGACTAGTCAGTCAGCCAGTCAGTGAGTCAGCAAGTTATTCATCAAAGTATAAGCATGAGTCCTTCATTCAATACTGTTCAATATTATGCGTCGACATGAGCAGATTGTGTTCGGCTGAAAACGTTTTATGAATTGATCGACTTTGTCTTTATGTTGACGTGCCTGACATCTGTAATGGTGTTGATGCCTATGACGGTGCCTATGCCTATGCTGTTGCCGTTGCTGATGTCGATGTCGATGTTAATGTCATTGTGAGTGTCGTAGAGGCAGCTATTTAATATTCCCAGTGCAGCTGATGTGCGACATAAGTAGCCATTCATTTACGATATTATTAGAAAATTGTGTATTATGAACACATTCACATGCACACATACACACACAGAAACGCACATACACACAGGCTCACATAAACATACAAAGGACGTCCACAGTCAATTGAAATATCATCAATCTTTAGCGTATATCCTTTTGTCTGCACACCCAGACACACCCACACACACACACACATTGAATCAAACACAATTTTACTTTTAAATTGAATTGTATGCGATAGTATGCCGCGCCCATGTCTGCCTCGGCATAAGTATCGGTGTCGTTCTCGTTGTCTTCATCGTCCTTGTTGTTGCTGTTTTGCTAGTCTGCCGCTTCGTGTTGATGATGATAATGATGATGATTTTTTGGCCAGGTGTGGCCTAACGTTGACCGCTGACCGATGAACGATGACCGTAAGGGTTTGATTGCAGCTATGTGTGTGTGTGTTTGTGTGTGTGTACGCGTGCGTTTCACATAAGCAACGCTTGACCCACGTTATACGCCCTACAAGTAGACAATTTATATTTTACGCGTGCCATGTCGCGCTCATTTTGCATTTGTCCCTTTTTCGCTCAATAATAATGCAAAATGTTTCGTTATATATTTATTTATTTATTTTCGTGCTTTTTGACACTCTTTTTCAATACACATTTTAGCATAAGCGCCTTTTTATATGCTACAAAAAATATCTTTGCGTATCTTTAATGTTTTATAATTTTATTTAATGATTTTTCTTTTTTTTCTTTGCAGGTGAGTAAAAAACATTCCAAAAATCGAAAGCTATAATCGGAAAGGGAAAATAAAATACGATACGACAAAAAAAAAGGATTTAAGCGTACTTGTAGAAAACAAACGAAAATAGAACGAGACCGAGAAAAGCGGAGTATAGTAGAAAATAAACAAGGCGAGTGAAATGGTTGCCAGTTAGCAACGGCGTCGGTTTCAATGAACATGACGCAGTCAAATTGAGTTGTCGTTGAGTGAGTAATTTAAGCAAAGTATAAAGGTCCTTGCAATTGTCCTTTGTCGTATGGTGGTAAGTGCTTGGTTGTTTTTTTTTTTTTTCGTTTGGGTTATTCCTTTTTTATCGGTGTGTGTGTGTGTGTGAGTGTGTGTGTGCGTAAGTGTATTTTTTGTGTGTATTTGTATGCATGTGAAGGGTTTTGTGTTTTTGTTGATTTTTCACAGCATACTTTCGCAGTAAATTACGTCACAGCTGGGCAAAGTGAAACATAATACGCAAACACACGCACACTCATTCCCTCAATGGGCATCGTGTGATTGTGTTTGTGTTTGTATTTGTATTTGTGTGCGTCTGATTACTAATGTATGAGTGCGCAGGATATTAACCGCAAACTGCACAAGAAACACTTAACAGTAAATGACGGCAAGGCGCGACGACAAGGCGTTATTCAATGGTGGCACTGCACAGTTTGTTCTTTGGGCCAATAGAGCGGGTCAAAGTTATACCAAAATTTGACTGAACTTAACGCAACGCTATGCAAACCAATCGAACTTAAACTCAAACTCAACTTGACGCAATGAAGCCAAGATAAGCCAAGCCAAACCAAACTAAGCCAAGCCAAGTCAAACGAAGCGAAGTAGCGAGGCAACGTGGCAGCTAACATTTGCTAATTGCTTCATTAAATGTTTGCTTAATTTCGTTCGAATTAGCTTGGCTTACATGAAGGAGCTGCCGCTGATGCTGCTGCTGCTGCTGCTGTTAGAAACAGTTACGACCTCACTTGTGCGTGCTCTTATCGAACTTTGCCTGCAAACACATAGATGGATACAAGCATACGAACATATATATGTTTACATACATACATACATATATACGTTGAAGTTTATGTGCGAAGATCTATTCACTGCGCACACCTTCTAATGCCATCATATACACGTTGCTTTGAAACAGTGTTCTCGACATCATTAGTGCAGCACACGTCTACGCAACACATTTTGTATGACAAACCACAAAACCAACGTCCGTCTTCACATCAATGGACACACGGACACACACAGACACACACACACACTCACGAACTTACACACCGAACGGTTGCTCTCTTTTCGCAAAGCGTCAATTAATCCAAAGCTTTAAGTGATTGAATGACTCGAATTCATTGCACAAAGCATCTAAAATGCAATCCAAACAATCGATCATATTTCACTTACAGGCAAAAAATAGACACAAACACGATGCACACAAGAACACTGAAGACAATTCGGCTTGATAAACTGTCAGCTTTGCACATGTGTCAACCGCAAGGACGGAAATGAAAACTGTCTCTAAAAAGCAACGAATTTCGACAAAATTGTGGTTAAGATTGGTCCATCGTTAAAGTCTATCCTTTTAAATTTACTAATGCATTTAAAGTAGTGCCTAAGAGCATGCTATGTAATATGTCAAAATCTTGATTGTTGATAAATGCCCTTAAGACTTGTCAAAACCAGTTGTTGCACGGCTTGAGCACATTTACGCGCTGTCTTCACGTATATTTCTATACACACATAAACAATCGAGTTAAAAAAAAAATGCAGCATAATTTTTAGCTTACCGCTCAAATTGTGCAAAAAACAACTCGCCAAATGGTCATTGCAAAATCTTCGGCGCTCTTGTCAACATTTCAAGTGGAAAGCTATGCAAATGCTTTACGTATCGCAAAGACAGCTGCTTAACATTATGTTTGGCTTAGATTTTTTAAAGGCTCATTTATTAATATGCAAATGCGAAAAATGGGAACAAACGAATGGACAAACACTAATCGTCAACTAAATTGTAAATTGTAAATGCGTATGCGAATGCGTTGAGCTGTCATGCCCACGAAGTGCCGCCAAAAACACTCGTAACAAATTAATCAGTCCATGTACACTTTACGTCTTCATGCTTGGCCTCCCGTTCACTCACCGTTATCATCATTATAGTGATGGTGGTCGTTGTTGTTGTTGTTGTTGTTGTCGTCGTCGTTGATGTCGTAAACAAGACCAATGCGCAGGACATATTTTTCTCTTTAAAATTCAAAATTTGTACGCTCTTCACCACGTGTGCTCTTCCTCTTCTTTGTATTTGTCTTTTTCGCTCTCATTGTATTAGAAGCAAGTCAAAAAGCTATGCTATGAAGCTTTATTTTGAAAATATTGAAACGCGCCAATTATGCACTGCCCATAGATGGCGCCACTGTGTTGTTGTGGTGAATATCAAGAAGAGTGTTAAAAGAGCACTACTTGCGCCTAAGAGCATACAAGGATTTATGCTTTATTTTTTATTTTGAATTCTATGATGATTTTTGTTTTTATTGTTTATTTTATTTATGTCAATTAAAAAATTCGACTTTTTATGGCAGCGATTTTTTCATTTTAATTAGTCATACGTCAGGTGCATAATAACTGTTTAAAAATAAAATTATTATTATATTTTAATGTTTAAAATAATTATTAAAAATATTAAAATCAAGTATAATCTTTTTTTGTTTTTTTTTTTTTTTTGTAATATATAATATCAACAGAGTCATTTTTTGGTAAGTCGGCACATGCCGTTGGCGGCACATTTTGCTGCAATACTTGAACTTAATTTGTGTGCCAATTTGTAACATGTTTGTAAACAATTTTCGCTTTACGCATAAATAATGAACACGCAGCGTGCTCAGCATCCATATGAGCATGATGTTGCTCTTAGCTGACGCTGAACTGAAGTTTCTCTTCTCTTTTTTTTGCTGTTTGCGTTCATTCGTTCACCACAGTGAGATAGACTATGCTCTTTGTGAAGCTGCCGCTGCTGTTGGCGCAGTTTATTCTTTACATCCTGCGTATGTGTGTGTGTGTGTGTGAGTGCTAGCAGTAGAGTAAAAGCAACAACAACAACAACAAGCGGCTACCAGTCTGCCAAAAACAACAAAAGCCGACGATGTCGACAACGACAATAACGCCGAGGACGATGTCGATGTCGATGTCGACGACGATGACGACGACGACGGCAACGAAAAATAATATAAAAAAAGGAAGAAGAAAAAAAGCATGTTTCATTTCACTTATCTTCAAGGGATAAATCTCGAAATTGCTCAGTCTGTTTTGTATACGGGCGTCAAGCGGTCGTACGGTAACGGCATCGGCTAACGGTAAACGGTAAACGGCAACGCGTTGCTTTTTACCATTGTCTAACGTCGTCGTCGTTAAACGTTAAGCATTGAAGGCAACGATTTTACGACTATTTCGAACTTTATTTCTCACTATAATAACAACAAAAAACGTCGCGCGTTTTTCGACAAATTTTTTTTGTGTGTTTTCTTTTTTTTTTTTAAGTGTAAAATTATTTTTTTTTTTTTAATAAAACAAAATGTTTTCAATTTAAAATAAATTCAACTAAAAGTATACAAAAATTTTTCTTCTTTATTTCTTATTAATGTGCTAAAATTAAATGTGCAAAAACAAAAAACTAAAAACTTAAAAAAAAATATAAAAACATTACACAAATTTGAAATTAATTAACAGAATACACATGTGTGCAGTTTGCTGTTGCATACTTTCGTGCGTAGACTGTGAACGTGCAAAAACTTGAGCACATATTGAGCATAGTTGCAAGTAAATATAAAACGATAAATCAAACCAAAAATAGAAACATAAAGCAAACGTTTATGTGCAAATTATTGAGAAATATACCAAATACGACAATAAAATCAACAATGGCAACAAACCGAATTTGAGTTTATATTTTTTGAATACATTTTAAGAATGTCTTCTTTATAAATATATCATGTTTTTTTTTTGTTTGTTATTGGTTTTGCTTTGTTTGTGCGCTAATAAATAAATAAATAAATACGCGTTTTGCGCCTTAAGCTTATGCTTTGTTTTCTTTTTGACAAACTTTTTGCTTGTCTGTTTATTTGCGTGCGTGCGTGCGTGAGTGTGTGAGGAATTGCAATGTTCACACGTACACTCATACCAGCTCGCATACTAAAGCGCATATCGTGCCAAAGCTGAAACCTATGATAGAAATTCTCAAAAAAAAAAAAAAATACACAAAATAAAAAACCGAGAAATAATTTCATTTTGCATACATTTTTGCGCACGCACATACAATTTCGACTGATTGCGGCAGGATAACGTGCGGCGGCACGGATTTCAGCATAAAGCTTTATTTTTCAATTCGGTTTTTCCTCAGCTTTGGGTATTCGCCTTTGCGTATGCAAATTGAATGTTTTTGTTTGTTGTCGTGTTGTATTTTGTTGTTCGTTCGTGTTTATTGTGCAGAAATCCATTGAAAACCCTCTTAAAATACAACAAAACAAAAAAGACATGTTGTAAGCAAAAAAAAAAAGCAAAAAAATAGAAACAAAAAAAGAAACTGAACATATTTTTAGGCAAACAATCCGCGTAAAAGTGCGCGAAAGAATGCAAGAACAAATGTGCTGTTGTACTTTTAATAGCGCAAACTTGAACGGAATGTTTTTTCCACAACATTTCGTATATTTCCTCATCTTTGTTCATTTGTTGTTGTAATTTTTTGCTTTTTTTCTTTGAACGTGCTCAGAGTTTTTGCAAAGAAACAAGGCCAGTTGACTGCTGCAGCTGCGCTCACGAACAAGTCAAGCATAAGATTTAACTAACACAACTTAATACAGAAAAATATAACAAATTATAATAATAAACAAATTGAAGCAAACGCATGTGTTTATTGCATAATTAATATAAAAAACAAAAGAGAAGCAAGTACAAATTTTCGTCGTCATTTTTTAGGCTTAAAACAAGATTTAACTTGTTGTTGTAAAACTGTATTAAAAATGAATACATGCAAGTTTATTGCTTTTTTTATATAAAAAAATATGTTTTTCTTAAAATTTTTCGTATTTAAATGTGCTTCTTTTTATTATTATCTATTTTCTTTTAAGTATATATATTTATTTTATTAATTTTATAAATCTCAATGTTGACATGTTTCATTTGTGCAAAACAACTTCAAACTTTGTCCTTGTCTTGTACATTATCAATTTCATGGTCTTTTCGCATGCAAGTCGAAGTGTGCACTTTTCAAGCCCAAAAATATGCTACACAATTTATACGAAAATATATATATGTATGTATGCAAGAAGTTGACATCAGTTGGTGCACAAGTTTCAACTTCAAACTCCATTTTATTTTCACATTCTTGTGAAATTTGTGACATTTTATGAAAAGCGCTTTTACTTTTGGTTGATTGCTTTCAAATGCACACAAGAATCTCGACAACAAAGAAAAACCTATGCATTTTTATTAGAAACCGAAGTAAATATGTCGCTTAATTGATTTTAATTTAAACAAAAAAGTCATCACTCACTTAAATCAGTTATGGATTATCACATCGCATAATTGGTTATATCGTTTCATATTTTGGAATTTTCTTTTTAGGCGCATGAAACTTTCTTTTGTTATTTCAAATGCTTTAACTGCTTGGTACATTGCTAAACTGAGAACAATTTGTCTTATAGAACTTTAAAGTTTGTAACATATTTTGATGGGACAAATTGTTTCGTTGCGCTAAGATTTACAGGAAGCCAAGTTGTGGTTAACGCACGGAATAATATTTGAACTTTATCATCAGTATTTTGACAACCAGAAAAAGCCATCTTAGACAACTCATGTAAATTACATATATTCTTGATCAGCTTGATAAGATTAAGTCATGTGCGCTTGTCCGTTTCTCGGTCGAGATCTATGAACACCTTCCATAGTTTATTGACTCTAAATTTTCTCTGAAAAATCTTCTTAATTTTTGTGTGCGATCAACTCATTCGTTGGATCCGACATGATCAACCACAGAACCATTGATATTGGTAGCCCTCATAGAAGGAGTAGAAATCGACAGTTGAAATCGTTGTATGAATACATTTTTAAGATAGGCGACTAAAATTTGAAAAGCAGACTTCTTATACACATTGAATTAATGTATGTTAGTACCGTCAAGGACCAAGCCCTAGAAAAGTTACGTCCCAAAGAAAGTGAATGAACAATTTCAAATCTTTATTCGAGAAACATTTTTAGTTTCTTTACCAATTGAAATGTAACTTCAATTAAAACACTTATTAATAACCGAAATCAGAAATTTTAATGTTCTAGAACATAATGAGCTACAACAATAAGAATTGGTATGTAGGCTATTCAAATTATCAGAAATGCGGTTCCACCAAAAATATGAGCAGAAGCACAAAAAAGCGCATGAAAAGACTATAATCTTCGAAAAGGCCGAAGATAACTTCTCAGTTGTTTTTTTTTTTGTGCGCAAGGATTACCTTTAGCGTTCGACTTTGATTTAATGTTGATGTAATCAAGTCGAAAAAATAAAGGCGATCAGAAAGAAGAAAATCTTAGAAAGGGGGTTGAAAACTAAAGTTCATGAACAGAGTTTTTTGCTGTTCGTTATGTTGTTTTTTTTGGACGTCAATTGGATTTAAAAGTGTGTTTGTGTGTGTGTGTGAATTTTAGTTTGTATTTCAATGGTTTGTGTGTATTTAGGTCCGTGCCAATTGTCCTTGCGACAGGATTTAAGCCAAAAACATACACTCATGCACACACACACACACATACATACACAATTTAACACAACCCGCAGAGTTACAGTTACAGTTGAAGACAGAGCGAGCACAACGTGCCTGCCTTGCCTTCATTCAACGGGATTTTTTGGTTGAGCTCAGCACATTTTCACAAGAAAAGCATCGTAGTTAAAGAAAAAAAAAAATGAAAAATTTGTACATATGTATGTATGTATATAAAGACATATGTAACGAGTGAGAATGCAAGCAGGCGGCTCAAGGACCGCGGGTTGCTGGACAGATTGAAGACGACACACCTGAGTCAAGCAAATATTGTCATCATTCTGATGTTTCCGTTACTTACCAGGCACATACTTACTTCTATATACACACATATGTATGTACTTACGTATGTATATCTTTTGGGTGCTTAACTTAAAAAATGTTTCAAGTTCAGTTTCGAATTCCAGGCTGCCGTTTACTTAGCATTTCTTTTTGAATATTTTTGTGTGTGTGTTTTTTTTTTTATTTTTTGCTGCCGCGTTCAACTTATTTACTTTATTCAAACTGCACTTAAACTCGCTTACATCGCTACGCCATGCCAAGCGATGCCACGCCCCTTCAGGCGTGACGTAAAGTGTATTTGCTTAAAAATCAATTACGTCATGATTGTAAAATGCCAATTCTTGCTTGCTTGCTAGCTCAATCGTACGCTCAGACGCAGACGCTAACACGAGCGCTCAGCAGCGACGCCGTCGCATACACACGTGGCGTATACGACATGAGTTGAGTTTGGCTTTGGGTATTGTCGTATTTTGATTTGAAAACTGATTTTTCATGTTTATTTGCCACTCAATGTGATACCAAAGATGTTTGCGCAGCGTCGACGACGGCAATGGCAACGAAGATGCTGACAATAATGAAGATGATGATGGCACACACACACAGGCACACACACACACACACACACACATGTAAAACACGTACGCACACCTGTGTGTCTGTCGACGTGTTCACGATTTCACGAGTATGTTTTTACCTCCTTGTATTTTTGCTTTGTCGCTTTTGTAATGTTTTGTTGTTCTGTTTTCTTCTTTTCTTGTGAGAGTTTCTTTTTTTTACTTTTGGCAACTTTTGCAAATCGTTTTCATATTCATAGTCAATTTTAACCCACATTGGCTTGACGTTTTGTTGTTTTGTCCTTTTGACGTTATATCATTTTGTCTGTCATATTGTCGTCGCCATCGTTGCCGTTGCCGTTGTTGTCGCCGTCGCCGTCGCCATCTTTACTAGTCTCAACGTTGGTCGTTTGCAATGCTCCATTGGCCTGCTTTAGTGTCAATATCAAATAACATTAGCGACAATTCAATTTCGAGTATATGACAAAGGCGTTGTCTGTTCCTTTTGTCAATAGACCAACCTTAGCACCTGAGCTTAGCTAAGTTTTCACTCGACAGTGTCATCTTAACTTCACGTCATTGCCGCCTTCACTGCCGAACGTTGCATAGCACACTGTTTAGTTTGAAATCCAGTTTGCGCTCAGCTGTGCTTGCGTACGTCTGTTCTACTTACTATATACTTGTCCTTCTAAGTTTACTATGCCTTTAGCGTTATATTCCCTTTTGCTTACTTAACTCGTCCTGCAAACGATTTGCTTACATTTTAATACTTTTCACTTCAATTTTTGCTTTGTTCTTTGTGCCTGCACTTAAACACCCACGCACAAACACACACACACACTTACACTTGCTCTTACTCACTTATCTTAAGTATCCAAGAACTTTGAGCTTAAATTTTATTTATTTTTACCTTTTCCACTTACAATTTGACAGTTGCCATTTGCTTGGCTCCGCTTTTGTGTATGTGTGTGTGTGTGTGCTTTTCCCTTTTTTTGCAAGCATATTTTTTATCTTATCTGACGCTTTAATTTATATGTACTTGTATGTATATGGTATAAATATAAATGTATTTATTTTCTTTTAATACCAAATAATTCTGAAGTGAAATTTTATTTAACAATTTTTAAAAAAATTTATTTTTTTGGTTGAAATTTTTTTGATTGACATGACCACAGGTTCCGATTAGCACACACACACTTGCATACATACACAGACGCTTAAAATGGCGCCTACGCAATATGTCACACCCGACCTTTTTTTGCTCGGTAGCTTTTTTTCTATCGATAATGTTGCCCAGCATCGTTTGTCGGAGTTGACGGTTTGTTCTTGTTGTTGCTCATGTTATTCGTGTACTTGTATCGAAATAAATTTTATTTAACTTTTAAATATTTTATTCAATTTCCGTGAACCCCTCCTTTTGTGACATATTATACGCCCACAAGATGTCAGGTCCTCTGGCGGCCCCTTTTCAAAGCATTCAATATGTATTTTTGTCCTTTACCTTTATTCGTGTGGGAAATTTCGCTCTGTTTCATATGAATTGAAATAATTTCGTTTCGTTTCGTTTTTTCTTACGTGCTGTTGGACAAGCAAACTGTCTGCCAGCCTGCCTGTCTGTCTGTCTCTCTGTCCGACCATCCGCCAATTTATGTTGCACAACAGAGTGTGGCAAAAAAATGTTCCGAATTCCAATATGAATTTGTCAAACAGACACATACTTACTTACTTAAACATGTGTGTGTGTGTGTGTGTGTGTGTGTGTGTATGTGTGCGTTTTATGTCATTTTATTCAATATACATATGTATGTATATAAATTGTTATGTCGATCGATACATATAGTAATGTATGTCTGTCTGCCTGTAGGACATTCTGTTTTTTTATGTCCCTCTTCAACTTGGTTGTCATTCATGTGCGAATAACATTTTTATTTTGTCGCCGGCTTGAATTTTTTGATTATTTTGTTGTGTTGTGATATGTTTTTTTTTTTTGGCGCATTTGTCGTTTTCACATTATTTGAGCAGGTTTGTATTCACTGCTAAGCTCATTGATTGACCATGTTGGCGTAAATATGCACAAACCCAGGCAAACTAACTCCCACGCACGCACAATGAAAAGGCGCGTGAGACAAAAAAATGGCTGACAACAAGTATACTCGACATAACAGATAAATATACATAAATGAGATTTATCATTTATCATATAAGAAATTGTATACATAACCATTGAACAAATTATTAACCAGATCAGCTAAACTGATAGTTTGGTGATGGATAAATAGAAGAACAAACAATCACATTCAAAAGCACAGAGCGACAGACATAGTGATAACTTGCAGTGGTACCAAGAGTGACAAATCAGTCTATAAGATAATACTAATATATATAACCATCTTTATAACTGATACACTGACAGAGTGATATTTTATTTGCTGTGATAGTCATAGCAATAGTTATTGCTACAGTTATATCCATTGTGTTAGCTACAGTGATAGCCACAGAGTAGGCACAGCGGTGCACTAATTGATAGACACAGTGATAGATGGAGTGATAAACACAGTGATAGTCACAGTTGTATTCACCTCAGTATTTATTTATGCGGTCATGACTTGTTTTCAATTTGTGAACATTCTGCGGTTGCATAAAATCCTTATATTATTTTACATATTAAAATATGTGTATGTGTGTGTGCTTTATAACATTTAATGCGCAATGCATAATTTTTCTTGGTTATGCCACGCCTACGCAAAATGTTAGCCTACGCTAACATGACCGCAAAGTAGGTGAAATAATGATGATTTTTATGGTTTTTTTCTGTATGCATGAACATTGCACATAATTGAAACCGATTGGAAACAATGGCAAATGCAGCAATAACAACGCAAAACAACAAAATGAAAACTAAAAAAAAACAACAACAAAATAAAGCAATAAAACAACAACAATGCAAAATAATTGACTTAAATGTAATTTTAACGTTTTTACTCTCGATTACATGGCCAGTAAATTGTTTTACTACTGCAGCTGCTGTTGCTCCTACTGCTCCTGCTCCTGCTGATGTTGTTGTTGCTGTTGCTGTTGTTGTTGTGGTTTTTCGAAATTGATTTCAATTCAAATTTATTGTATACAATGTTTTGCCATGTAATGGTCTTAACTGCAATCAAGTGTATGCCAACACACCACCGTACTATCACGCCATCACGCCACCAAAGAACATATAGTAAACGGACTGCAGTGAAATGTGAACGACTTAGAAACACTCTACATTTTTTGCCAACTGTTCACATATTATTTTGCGAAAATTGCTTACATTCGTTTTGTCTGAAAGGCATATTTATTAATATTCATTATGTTGTCCTTCATCACTTATCAAATTTAGTTCCCTTTTTTGAAGTATCAATCAAGTGTTACACTTTTTTCACAATTTTCTCTAGAGAGCTTTAGTTGTTTGGTCTTCAATTTATGAACTAAAAGTGAGTCTAGAACAATGGCATAAAATTAAGATTTTTTACATAAGACTAATCGATAAAAATATAAAGGGAGTTCTCTAACGCTGCTAATCAAAAATACAAGAATCAAGCAGAGAAACTCAGCTGGGATACTTTTGGTTGTTGTGGTCTCTTAGCTTTGCCCAAAACTAATATACCCATGTATCGCAGGGTACGGGTTTTACAAATAGTTGCTAATGAAATTTGTTTTAGAATAATCGCAGTTTCCTTTTGTACATCAGCTAATTTAATAATCCACAACCGACAAATAAAATAGTATTAAAAAAATATTGAAAATTAAAGAAATTAAAAAAGTAAATGAAAGCTTCGCTTATGATTTGCAAACAAGGTGAAGGTTGCAGATACAAATACAAGTATAGATACAGTTTTAGATAAAACAATGAGTAAGTAAGCAAACTGCAGGTTGTGAATAATTTAGAAATTTTGAAGCCTTTGTTGTTGTTGCTGTTCTTGCTATTTCAATAACAATGCACAGTAAAAAAAAAAGATTTTAAGCAAGAATTGCAGCAAATGTTCTTGTTGTCTTGTTGTTGTTGGGTTTTTTGTGGACTGCAAACTTACAACAACAACAGCAACAACAAATGAAGACGGAAAAGAGGTTAACATTCTGGCAATAACAATAAAGGCAACACTTATGTTGGTTTACTTTTTGCTGGCCAACAGCAAAAAAACAAAGGCGAAAAAAAAACTGTTACAGCAACAACAACAACAACAATGACCAATAGCAAAGTCGCTAGAACAGCTTAAACACTAAAAATAGTTGAAGACGAAGAAGCAGAAGCACAAGCAAAATAAGCACGTTGCTGTCGACAATTTTAGCTTGGCTTATACGTCAGGCAGTCGTCCGTGTGTTTTTAGTGCTCGTTTTGAGTTGACTTTTAGGCGTGCATCGCATCGTACTGCAGTTCCAACTTTTTTGTACGACTGCGACCGAAATGTATGTAGCACGTTTTTTTGTTCTTCTCGTTTTTTGTATTTTTTTCTTGCTGATTTTTCATAGCGTTTTGCATTTCATGTACGCATACGACCCTGACATGGCGTTGGCCTCTGTTTTTACATTTGTTTGCATGTACATATGCAAATATGTATGTGTGTGAGTGTGTGTGTGTGAGTGTGTTTGTGCGTCTGACGTCACTAACGAACATAATTTGAAGCAGGCTATTGTATCATTTGCTACACAAATTTTGATTCTTTAAAGATTTTTACTAGGGTTTTCTTATTTGTAATTGAATTTCTAAAAATTTTCAAGTATTTATTCAAAAATACTATTGGTTTTGCACTTTTGTTAGTTGTTGCTGTTGTTGTGGGATATAAAGATTGTGTGTGTGTGTGTGTGTGTGTGTGTGTGTGTAAGTTGATTGCAGACAATAAAGCTACTAAGCCGATTGCAAGCTGACTGTGAATTCATTGTGCGATTATTGAATGTTGTGGCTTAAGAGATTTTCATGAAGACGCACATGCATATTTAATTGAGCGGCTCAATCAAGCCGAGTGATTGAGACTTTTGTTAGTGAAAGCATACTTTGTCTGCTAAGACAACAACTGACATGCAAGTAATATAACTGTGTTGACAGCGTTTAAGTTATTGTGTAGCATACTTTTAAGCATCAGCTCAAAAATCAAATTGCAAACATGTTTTCTCTTTTATTTTATTATTTTGGTGTAAACGTGCAGAATAATTTCGTATTTTGCTGTTTGGTAAAACAAACAGAGGCCAAAACACGTACTTGCGCACATATATTTGTAACAATTTATTTCACTTGACTTTATCGAGTGCGAGCGTAAAAAAATCAAACCAAAAAGGACACTTGATAAATATTTAATTAGTTGTAAAATAGAAGCACAATTCAGGCATTCATTGCATGTCGCTTGACTGTGCAAACTGTTCAAAAGATTGGGGGACAAAATCGAAATAGTTCTAAGCCATTGAGTTTAATGGCTTTGCAAAGGGACTGTCTACGAAAAGAGACAAAGTGTGTGTGCGTCTCTGTGGTAGGGCATGGAGGAGCGACCCAAACGACTTGCCAAAAGACTTATTCAACGTACGCCAACAACAACAACGACTTTCTTGTAATTCGGACAAGTGCAAAACACTTAACTCCCAATAAGACCGTAAAAAAAAGAAAAAAAAATGGCAAAAATGAAAATAAGAAAGCAAAGATTGTACATGTATGTGTACAACATGCCAAAAAAAAGTTTAAAAAAAACCCAATTGAGCACTCATTGCACGCATAAATTGAGCAGTTCTTAAAGGACATGAGTTGAAAGTTTGCGTGTGTGTGTGTATAAGTGTATATGTGTTTTGAGCAGTAGCAAGGACTGTAGCACTAAGCACTAAGCAAACAAACAAGCAAACAAACAAACAACAAAATAAAATGTCGGCAACGACGAAACACACGTTTTGCATTTTTATGTGTCACTCACACCACTTTGCTCATGTTCTATCACTATCGCTCAGACGCGCTGTGCAAGAGCAACTGAGGCAGGGCCAGTGGCAGTGGCGTAGGTGGAGGGTGAGGTAAAACAGTAATTTTCTGTCTATTTATGTGTGTTTGTTTTACCTTTTTGTCATGAATGACATGCGTTATGTCCATGTCCATGTGTGTGCGTGTGTGTGTGTGTTTGTATAATGATTATGTATGTGTACTTTTCAATTTGATGTTGTTATTTTATCGTATATTGGTTGCTTTCGATGTTGTTATAAATGCCTTTTTGATTTTGTAATAATCATATTAAATATTTAATTATTAGATAATGTGCATACAAAACGTTTGTGGCAATAACAACAACAGCAACAGCAACAACAACAATTTTTTTTTTACAATAACAATTATAAGAACAATAACAAAAACTGGTTTTGAAATAGTTTGACTGTGAAGACAAACAAACGAATACTCTTCGGTACGCACGCTTATATAATCGTACAATAACC
The DNA here is from genome assembly GCA_037044515.1 of Phortica magna. Classification (NCBI taxonomy): domain Eukaryota; kingdom Metazoa; phylum Arthropoda; class Insecta; order Diptera; family Drosophilidae; genus Phortica; species Phortica magna. The sequence goes on from JBAMBP010001399.1 coordinate 95,163, forward strand.
TTAGCTACTTGTTCATGCATTGTTGTTGTTTTTTTATTCGTCTTTTATTGTTATAACATGAAATTATTAAAATGAGAACGGCTCTAAATAAATTATCAATAGCAATTTAAACTCACGAAATTTATTGCAATATAAATAATTCACAAGCCACCAATTGTGCAAATTATAAATGGAAACAAATACATAGCACACATATAAGCGTATCTGTGTGCGTGTGCGTGTGCGTATGTGTATTGACTGTTTGCGCTTGCATGCATTTAAATTTTGGCAGTTTCGAAGTTTAATCAAATAATGAATTACATGATTACTTAATTGCAACAATAAGCGTGAAATAGTCCCAATGCAAGGCGTGTAAGAGAGAGACAGGTATACACGCATTCGGGCCACATGGGGAATATTGTATTGCGAGCTTGAATTGATGCTGCTTTGCACGTTGCTTGCCACCTTAGCTACGATCAACACTTGCAACATTGCCTTTGCCACAAAGCTTTGTCTTTAACGACAAGTTCAAATGAATTGCATTTTAATATTTATTTAAATATTTTTTTTTGGTTTAATTTATGGTTTTTTTGCTTAATTTTTTATGCATATGGTTTTTTTAATTTTTTTCTTCAATATTTTTTGTAACTTATCATTTTGGCTGATGCTAAAAACACAAGCTAAGTGAGCACGAACATTGCTTAAATCACAGCTAACATAAGTACTCACAGCGATAAGAACACAGTACAACGTAGCGTAGAAGAAATCATACAACGTGAAAAACGTGTTTAAGCTTAAAAGGCTTTAAAAACCACAAATTGTATTATATATAAAAATGCTTGCATAAAATTTATAAAAAGTGAACATAAAATAATTAAATAAAAGCAACAAAAAAAGCGCAAAAAAAAATATCACTGCATTCTTTTTAGACAATTGTAAATAATTTTGTATATAAGAGCACGGCACATTAATATATATGCATATATATAATATATGTATGTGGAAAAAAAATTATATAATTATATGTATAAGTGGTTTGTTGGTTTGTTTGCTTGTGTTGTGTGTGTTGTGTAAAAGCCAAATTTGTCTAATTTATGTAAATTAGTAAAACAAAAGCTAAAAAGCCAAAATTAAAATAAGAGAACAAAAAACGAGAGAACAAAGCCGAAAAGAACATATCAAAACGAAACAAATTCGAAATTAATTTGCGCACAGCGACATTAACCAAAAACAACAGCAACAACAACAGCAACATTTGCAAAAAAAACCAAGTCGAATACAATAAAACCAAATCTTAACCAACAGCTACAACAACAACAAGAACAAGAACAACATTCACATTAACAACTCAAATGAAAACAAAACAAAACAAAAGCGATATGAAAAGCACAAACCCAAAAACAATGTAAGCCAAACAACAACAACAACGACAACGAAACAATAGCAAAAATTAACGCGTCTCATAGCAGTGAGGCAGAAAGTCACCGAAAAAGCAGCAAAGACTTTTGTTCTGCTGGCAAAATAAAACAAAAAACCCAACAAAAAAAAAAAAAAAATCCAGAGACGTCCTATAAAAGTGTCAAAGAACGAAATTGAAATTGAACTTGAATTTGAATAGCAGCTGAAAAGGAAGGCGTGGTGATTAAGGTGAAGCCAAAGGGAAATAGAAAAAAAAAGACAACAAAGGAATAATGAACAAGTGTAGAGTGTAGAGCGGAAACGGAAACGGAAAACGTGTGAAAGCAAAAGGCAAAGGAAAAGCGAATACGATTCATTGAATCATTTGAGAAACACTTTCGCTTCTTGTGTGCATGAGCCGCCAATTGCCAATGGCTCTGAATTCCCTATGATGGAGACATTTATTGTCCTTGGCCTATGTTTCATACTGTACGAAGCATTGGATTTCTTTCAAGGTTGCATGCATAATGCTGCGCCAACTGTAAGCGATCAAATCGAAGCCTATCGCCGCGAACTCGACGAACAACGTCACCAGCAGCAGCAAGAACAGTTCTTGGCCAGTTTCACGCCGCTCTTAGGCGCACAATTGTCCAGCACCGCTGACGGTGGAGACGGCTCAACATCAACGTTGCCCACCACGCCCACTGTATCGACCGCAAGCATCATAAGCGAATTCGTTGCCGAGCAGACGGCAACTGCAGCAATTACAGCTGCCGCCGCAGCAGCAGCAGCAGCCGCAACAGCAGCAGCAGCACACTCGAATAGCACGCCGGGTCTTTATCGGCCAGCAGGCGCGCGTAGCTACTACGACGATATTGTCTTGAACGGTGGCACTTCATCGTCGTTGCCACGTGATTATTACTATTTGCAACAACAACAGCTGAAGAACAAAAACTCGTCACGTTCATTGCTCTCGAAATTCTCATCGACCAATTCCGATAATCGTATATTCCCCGAGGTGCCAAGCGTTTTGGGCGTGCCCGCATCAGCGGTGATCACAACACAGCCCAGTCTGAGCGGTGTTGGCGGCAGTGTTGGCATCTTTGATTGCCAGCCGCACGTGGTGCCGGCATCGCCATTGCTGTTTGATTTGAAGCGTGCGATCATCAAGAGCACCAACAGCGACAACGAGTCGAAGCTTGTCGGCAATAGCAAGCGCAGCAGCAGCAGCAGCAGCGGCTGTGGGCCATCGCTGGCAACGCAAGCGCAGCGACCCAGTCTTTGTCATAGCGACGATCTAGAGTATAATTATAGTCATAGCAACGATTACAACGATATCGACAGCTATCACGACGCAGAGGGTGACGGCGACGTCGACGACGACGAGGACGTGGACGCAACGTCTAACTGCTCAGCTTCAATATCGGCTGGCGAAGAATCCTCATCGGAATCATCTGGCGAAGGTGGCGGCAGTGTCGGCGGCGGTGCCGCTAGTGAGCCTGAATTTGAGACGGGCACCTTACGTAACGGTCACTTGCATTGCGCTTCCGGTTTCGGTTCCACTTCCGCTTCCGGTTCAGCTACAGCGCTAACATCCGCGGCCGGTTCGTGTTCCTCATCGCACGCCGATTTTCGCGAAATTGAGTGTGAACGTTTGCGTCGCAAGTGTGTGAGTGTGAAGCGCATTTATAGCATATCAGAGAAATTCTAAGCTGCGTGTGGAAGATCGCCGAAATAATACATATACATACATATATTTAAATCTATTTAAAAAAGGTTAGCACAATGGCATGGTCGCAAGTGTGATAAGTTTCAAAATATTTTAACAATAATACAAAAAGTTAAAAAACAAAAAAAAAAATACTAAAAACAAAAATGCAGAAAAAAAATTGCACAATTATTAAAATATTTAATTAAGTTTGAAAAAAAATGATTATCACTTATTCAACACAATCACCATGATCACTTCTATCACAGTCCCACCGACAGCATTAGCTAAGTTCACTGAGCATCCTTTAACCTCAGAAGCGCTCGTACACCATCACCCTCACGTTCACCGAAAAGCGAAAATATTATTAAAATATTAGAAAGACAATTTCACAACACTTTTAATTTCACCTTTAGATTTTCACACTAAGAAATTTGGAAGTTATACGCCACTGCTATTTTATCATTTCACTTCTCATCACTTATCTCACGGTCTGTCCTTTCACAATTTCAATCACAAGTTAACCACCTACTCACCTACTCACATGCACTTCTTTCACGCTGCATTTGCATATCCGATCTCTTCATTATGCAATCTTTGCTCATTCACTATCGTTCCTCTTTCAATACAATATGAACACGCTCGTCACACCATAAAGTTGGTTGAACTTCTGTTTGTTTCGTTGTTTTAAGTCTTTAAGAATGAATCTCTGCTTTTTCGTTCGCTCATTCATATATTTTGTATGAAGCAATGTCAGCGTTACTCTCTGATTCCCATTTTGCAGTCGTGTGTGCCACTGATTTTTGTTTGTTTTCATTCAGTTTTCATTTGGTTGTTTTTTTTTTACGCTTAATGATGCAGAAGAATATTACTCTTGACTACTTTAACCTAACATTGACGAGAGCAGCCAACTAACAATCGAGCACAACAATAGCAGTGGTCAAAGGCGGAGTTTGATACAAGGGTAACAGAGACAAAGATGAAGATAGCGGCAATGTTGTATGTCTGTTTGTGTGCAAGGGATTTTAAAGACAGTAACAAAACGCTTAGATGACTTCTACATCGATGACGAAGACGAAGACGTTGACGACGTCAGTTGGAATTGATGACGACAAAAACAGCATCTTCTCTTCTTTATCAATTGCCATTGCCCGCATTGTTATCACAGCAACAACAAACAACAAATGCTGCGATCTAAAACGACAACAACAGCAACAACAACAACACTAAAAACAGCACCAACAACAATAACAAAGGGCCAATAACTAAATACTTTCAATGGGCGGGGGGAGCAACATTTGTACGCAACTCTAAGGTCCATCAATGAGAGTTGTTTGCCTTCTTTGACTTCTTCGACGACGAAGATATTGTAGCCTCTTTGTCGACATCAAAATCAGCAACAACAACAACAACAACATCGTCATTGCCATTGCCAGTATTTCAATAGTTTCAGGGGCACTCGTTCAAAGTATTTGTGTAAGTGTGCGCACGTGTGCGTGTGTGTGCGTGTGTGTGTGGGTGTGTATAACGCGACTGAATGGCCGCCATAATGGCGTCGCTAAACAACCATGCCATCGTTGCCCCACAGCGGAAAACTATTAGAGCAATTGTGAAGCCTCTTCTTCATTGTTCACCATCATACAATCCCCCTTTGGTCATTACACGCGCGCAACTCGCTAAATGCCAATCGCAGTCATTGCTTTTCTTTTCTTTTTCTCTTCTTTTTCTTCGCCACTAACTTTAACATTTTTTGTATGTTTTGGTTTTTGTTTTTGTTTTTGGTTTGTGTTTTCCATTCTCTCTGACCGTTCATTCTAGTATTGTGCAAAATGAAATTTGAGCTGTTGGGATTAGTTGTAGGGTTGTCCACCGAGCGTATTGGCCCTGAGGTGGTACATGGTTGACGTCGGCTGTAAAAGCCAAGAAGAAACAGCAGAAGCAACAACAACAAAAAAAGGCTATAGTCTCAAGACTTGCGTACGTATAAATTGTGTATAGTAAAACAAACAATAGTAAAACTGATTAAGTCGGAAAACCACATCAGACTAAACGAGTGGACAAAAACAGAACGACGATGACGGCAACGTCGAAGAATTCGAGTTCGACGTTGTCATAGAGCGACACAACAGCAACGACGCAGAATTATGCTTGCAAAAAGTTTTCCATCTAGTGAAAAGAAAAAGAAAAGATACAACAAAACAGATAACAAAAGGAGAAAAAAGTTACGCGAAAAAAAGAGGGAGAGCAAAACTAGACTGAACTTTGTTGACCCGACAAGAATAAGAAGTAGAAAATGCGACATAAAAAAGTTGAGGAAAAAAAGTCGAATAATTGAAAGGATTCAGACAATCTGTACAAAATGAACTATAACTATGATGGTATCAAAAGCGATTGACGCTTGTTAGGCAACACTGGCAGGCCGGCTGCCTGTCTAACTGCCTGGCAGGACTATTGTGCAGAGCCTTGTTGTTATTCGAACTGAGCGAGTATATCTGGGCTGCTGAATGCAGGAAAAGTTTTGCTTAGAATGAACTAAGAACCAAAAAAAAAATAATAATAATAAAAAAATAGAAAAAGAAAGAAAGAAGAGAATTGAACAGAAAAGAAAAGAACAACAAGTAAGACAGATTAGATAGAGAAAAATGAATGCCACTAACCAAGGACCAAATGTTGTATAGATACACACACTCCTACATATACTCATACATACATATTTATAGATATATGTGTGTGAATGGCAAAAGGAAATGGCAAACTGTAGCGCTTAGTGTGCCGATAGTGCGGGCGCGGTCATTTGCTGCTTAGGCTCATGTAAAAATGCGCAAGTTTCACCGAACAATGGTAGCAAAATTAGTAATTGTCCCTGTTGCAGAAGGACTCTAGCTGTGTATGTGTGTATGTATGACTATGTTTGTGTACATGTACTCTAGAAGTTGCTGTAGTTTGAGCATATCTATAGAAAGTCTGACCAACACGAATACGGCACATGTAAAAGTTAGATTTCGATTATACAAAAACACTTTGCATAGCAGCAACAAATCTATAGCAAACGGATTTTGACCTGACAGGAAGTTGAAAAGCGGACAAAAATATGAAGTAAGAGTGAATTAAGTAAAAGGCAAACACATTGCCATTGCTGTTAGCTGAGCCGATGATGCCGGGCAACGGTAATGGCAACAACAGCAGCAGCAACAACAATAACAATAATATAGAAAATCAGAATAGAAACAACAATAGGACGAACTAATAGGAGAACAATGGACGTCAATGAACAAAACTATACGGTCAAGCGTTGTAGTCAATAGAGCGCAATGAGCAGCAGCCAAATGAGTTGATCCAAAGTGAGCTGGTAAGCTGGACTGACTGATGGTGGACTGTCAGGCAGGCTCCTATTCAGCAGCGCATTAAGTTGTGCTATTAATCAAATGACAAATAACAAAAACCGTACGAAAATCAAAATCAAGTCATAATCAACACATACACAAGCAAATTCAATGAAATTCAAGCCAGGTTTGTAAATGTACAGGCTGACAGATAAATGAATGTATAACAAATCCGAGGAGACAAGCAATGGCGTCGATATTAAAAGAAAATTAGCTAAGTTAATAATGATGTGCATTGTTGTAGTTTTCGCATGCGATAATAATACGAAGGTAAGCCAACAATATGCTAATAATAATCGACCTCGTTGCGTCACTGTTGTCTCCAACGCCATACTTGTTTTTGGCTTCGTCGTTGATATAGCAGAGCGCCGTTTGCCAGCCTCGGCACAGACCACGTTTGGTTTCAGTTACCTTGTTTTTGTTAATTAGCAACGACAACCGATTCCCAAAGGTTTTCAAAAACAGTGCGTTGTTTGAGCGTTGTTGCAACTGCGTTGGGCACGCACTTGTAATCGCATCAAGCTAATAAGGCTTGAGTACATTTTGTAGAACAAAAAAATGCAGACGATTTTTTAATGATGTTCCAGCAAACTTGTTGCAATCATATTTTTATTATGCGCCATTCAAAAACAAAATGAATATGTATGTATGTGTGAGCAAAGTGTCATTTTGCTTTGTTTGTTTGTGTGTGTATTTGTGTTTGATAACTAACAAAATATACTCGCTTAAGAGCCTCGTCGACGCTCTTGTAGGCCAGTGAGTCGTGCCTTCAACGAGTCCAATTGATTGTCTGGCAAACATTTCTTCTCACGCAAATTTTTCAGTTTCAATTGTATGACCATTTCGACATCCTTCTTGCGTTGCTCCTCCGAACCGCGCGCCTGTTCCGCCTCCAAGCGCGTGCGCTCGACATCACGACGCCGGCGCATCTCCTTCGCGTCGATCTGATTGGCGACCGCACGTCGCAACAAGAGCTTTTTGCACTTATCCTGCTCGGCCTCGGCCTTGAGCTTATCCTGTTGTATATGCGCATGTTCGAGTTGCTCGCGTAGCTCACGTTCCTCTTGCATGAAAAAGCATGCCTTGGCATGATGCTGCTCTGCCATTTGCTGCAGATGACTTACACGCATATCTTCGATTTTGCGTAAACGCTCCTTTGCCGCCTCACGTTCATCCTCGCGGTATTTGCGCTCGAGTCGCTCGCGCTCCGACAGATAACGCATCCATTCGCGATTGCTTGCGGCATCCAACATCTTCTGCTGCACCTCGAGCAAGTGATTCTGCTTGCGTGTCAGCTCGTTCGCTTGCTGAGCCTTCTCAGTCTTTTGCTGCTTATCACGCTGCTGCACCGAATCCAAATAGTTCATGTTGCGTCGATCGTCTTCACGTTCCTGCTCGCACATCATGCGCTTAAAGTCGTTCAGTATCTGCAGGCTCTCCTGCAGCTCATTGCGGTACTTCGTCTTGCCCGCCTGCCTGCGTTGCAGCTCACGTTCCTTCTCCAGCTTCATGGCCTCGGTGGCCTCACGCACCATGCGCGCCTCGACATGCACACGTTCCTCTTCAACGAAACGCATGCGTCGCCGATCCTTCATTTGCTTGCGCACGCCTGCGGCGAATTTCTCACGGTCGTTACGCTTGCGTTCGTCGCTCTCATTGGCCATATCGAGCTTCGACTGCTGATATGTGCGATCCTTATGCTGCTGCCTGGCATCATATTCCTCCTTCATTTGTTCCTTCAGCTGACGCTCGTGTATTTGCAGTGACCACATTGCACGGCATTTCGCCTCGCCAATGGCGCGTTCCGCTTTGCGCACAAGCTCATCCTGTTCGTGCTTTGCCATCAACGCCTTCTGCAGTTGCGCCGCACGCTTTGCCTGATCCTCCTCGGCAAACTCGTCCACCTCCTTCTGATGTGACTCGCGCTCTTTGCGCTCATCGTCGATGGTCTGAAAATACTTGCGCCAACGTTCGCCCTCCTCTAGCTGGTAGCGCTGCTCTTCGCGACGCCGGCGCTCAGCCTCATCCAATTCGGCAGGCGTCAGCGGTCGCACGCGTCGCATGCGCTCGACTTCGGGCGGATCAACCATGGCATAGCCCTTGGATTCCCAAGACTGGCCTTGCACGCGGAAGTGCGACGCTACGCCGGTTACCTTTTTTGCTTTAATGCTTTGGCGTGGCGCGTTTATTGGCATTTTGGCACCAGAGGCGTCAATGCATTTGCTGGCATTGTTGGTGGCTTTAATCTTTGCCACCTGCGGTTTGCAATGCATTTCGTTGCTTTACGTTTTTTGGTTTTTTTTGGTTTTTATCAAGACACACTAGACGCGAGACGATCTTTTAGAGTGTTTAGTGAAATAATTTTCTTTTGTGCTGTAAAAAATATAATTTTCGTACGTTGTTATTTTTATTTTTATATTATTCGACGTTGCTTAGCTCAAGTCGAACTCCGTAATGAATGTGTGAAAGTATTTTGAGCTTGCGTGCGAAGGCAATTTGACTCTTTAGCACTTCTCACTTTGTATTCTAATGTTTGACGGTAATATGATTTGCCTACTTGATCATTGCTTACTGTAATGTGCCTGAACTGAGTGCTGTTGATGTGGATGTGCTCGGCATCACCATCACCAGCACCATCACCAGCATCAACGTTTTCGGAACAAAGGCATTAGCAGCGCCCTCGAGTGGCAACACAAAGCGCGCAAATTGAAAAGCACCGACCGAATGAATGAATGAATGAATGGAAAGTGCCAAATCTTTACTTACGCCTGCTTGACATAATAACAGCAAAAATACAGCAGCAGCAAAAAAAAAATATTAAACAAAAATAAACAGCGTGGGGGCGCAAAAAAAAGCTGCGGCAACGGTCGACTGCGCTCGTTCGCGTGAGGCTGTGCAAAGGCGTCAAAGCCACTGCATATTACTTCCATCATTTCCCGCTTACGTTTTCCTGTCGCATTCCTTGCACTGCAATAATTTTTGAAGCGATGCGCTCATTTTGACGCCAGCCCCGTCAGCCCCGCCAAACCCACGAACCCTGCTCACTGTGCGCGCTTACCGCATCATGGCTTGTCTCTTTGCTTAAACATTTGCCATGAATGGCTACAATTAAAGGCGTTCTCTCTCTCTTTCACGCTTTTTTTCTCTTTGCTACTACCTTGCTCTTTCTGTCTCACTCCCGCTCAGTTACAATTCTGTCGCCATCAGACGTGTTGCCAGCGACTGCGACTACATTTCGCATACTGTTTTTGCCTTATTTCCTGCGAATGCAAATTAAATTATACGCCTCAGTTGAATGCCTCGCTGTGTTGAATGCTGTTGCTGTTGTTGGTGTTGTTGCTCCTGCCGTACAACCCCTCAGCTGTTGGTATTGTATTGCCGTGAGACGCGTTCAAATTATTTAAATAGTGCAATACAAGCGCCATGATTCATGTTTCATTACAACAACAGCTGCCGTGATGCTGACTGTGGTTTCGGATTTTCCATGCCAGTCAGCGATTCTAGGCGTCGTGGCGTCGTGGCGACGTGGCGACACGGCAAGGTAGCGAGGCGTGCGCATTAATTACAATCCTGAAATGTACTATGAAAATGTGACATGAATTCGCTACATGAGCGCACAAAAACAGCAAATGGGTTCAGTTTAAATGCATACGACTGACTTGCGTATAATGCCAGGATCAGCAGCGCCTTCACTGCACAAGAACGTTCTATTGATCTCATAATAAATCGACAAACATGTTAAGTTTCTTAAGTGTTCTTGTCTGTTAAGTAAGTAAGAGAACTTGTTCTTTTCACTGAGCAATCGAACTAGATCTTTTGTGATCTTTCAAGATCTTTTACTTTATGCCATTCTTGAAATATTATTTCCAATTAAACGATATCAAATGCTAACAAAATGCGGCTGACTTCCTAACCAAGACTTTCAAAGCTGCACTAAATTGCTTATAGATGAAGGCTTTTGACAATAATTGTTCAGCCTGGCTTGACCGCAAGTGGTCTACGTTATGCATATGTATTTGAAATGATAAATCCTGCGTTGATTTCGCTGAGCTTATAAAATCGCAATAATCTTAAAGCGATTTATTGAAGTACATAAACTAATAAAAAACGTTTGGTAGAAACTTAACTATGCATGAAAATGACCAAAAATGTCGTAGATTTATACTTCACACACACACACACACTCACACAGACGCCATACAAAATAACGTATACGCCTACATTCACATCGACATTTTGTTTTTGCCGCCATGTAGAAATTATAGTTATATGTATACATATGTATATATATGTATGTATGTGTGTCCATATATGCATACGTGCACACATAAATAAGTATGTGAAGCGGCTTCAATATAAACGACTAGACAGAAACGTCGCGCTGTTGGTCACCGCGCCGCTTCCGTTGTCCTTACATAACAACTGGCATTGCTTTTGCTTACATACTTTTAGGCGCACATTTCAATGGCAATAAAAGTGATTTAATAACGCAGCTCGAACGCCTTCTCCTCTACATTGCCTTGTGTCGCACACACACACATAGCCAAACATACATACAATACACGCACGCACTCACGCACGCACGCACGAAAAGCAAATCAATTTGATTTGTTTCTCCGCTGCCTCTCGTGGGTTTTCTTCAAGCTTACACTGTGATTAAGTGCGCGCTTAATGTGCTCGATCCATATACGCTCACTCCCACCCGTTCCCTCTTGTACGCGTATTTCGTATTTCTCTTTCATTTGCTGTCATTTTTTGTTGTTGTGGGCTTTCACTAAAAGAAACGCCATAAAACAAATTGTCTTTTGTGCAATTCTTTGCCGTTGTTGTTGCTCTTCTTCTTGCATTTGTTGTTGTTTTTGTTGCTGTAGAAAGAAAAAAACAAGTCTTAAGCACAAAAGAAAGCTTTGAAATGTAAATATTGCTCATTATTTCAAAACATCTCGTGTTGAGGCAAAGTTGTTAGTGTCTTTCTATATGCGTCAGTGTCATCGTATGTTTACTTGTATTTGTATTTGTGTTCGTGTTGGTGTTTGGGTGTGAGTGAGTGTTGTCCTTTAATTAACTTAAATGCAAATTACAGACTGTTGTTATACAGACAACGGACATCGTTTACACACAAATGAATAAATTCATGCAAAAGCTTATTTTTAGTCCTTTCTTTATTTTTATATATATACATTTTTTTTTAACTTCTTCTTCGTTCTTCATTTTGTTATTTTTTTTTTTCATCTTTACTTAGCTAAATGTGAAAATCATGCAGCAAACATTTGTTAAAGTCTTTGCCTTCCTCATTCTGTCACTTCCTTGCTTTTGCTTTTATGCATAAACATTCATACATACATGAAAACATACCTGCGCCTGATGGCAGGCAACGAAAATTGACTACAAGCGATGTCGAGCAGTTACAAAATGGCATAAAATTGACTTGACTCGGTAAATATGTATGTGTGTGTGTGTAATATACTAATGCTGGCAAATTTAAATAAACACACACACACACACACAATCGTGCACAATCACGCACGCTCGCACGCACACAAGCTTACACAAAAAAAAAAAAGAAAAACACGCTTTTTCTTCGTGTTCATATACACAAAAGTGACAAGGCAACTTTTCATCTCGATTTTTGCTATTTTAAAGTATCTTTGTGTGCGTGCTTGTGCCGCCCTCAGGCACATGCAAATTTTATGAGTGCGTGCGTGCGTGTGTCCGTGCGTGTGTCTGTGTGTGAGCATCTTCTCAGATCAAGTTGTAAAAAGGGTTTTTTGTTACGTTTGCGTTATGATTTGCTACCTTTTGAAACCTCTCTATGCACCTTTTTTTTGCTTTTGCTTTTGCTTCTACTCTCTATTTTAATTTTTTTATTTTATTTATTTACTTTTTGTGTCTGTCTGTGTGTGTGTGTTGGTTCGTTATGTTTTGCCCATTTGTTCAAAGTTATTCACTTAAATGATTCATATTCATATTGCCGCACATATTTTGCATATGAACAGGTGCAGGCGTGAGTAAAAAAGTAAAGTAAAATCAAGGCAAGCAAGTAAATTGAAAAAAAGAAAAGATGATAAAAGAATACAAGAAAAAGGCAAAATATCTGAAGTTAATGTACTCCTTTCGGCATATTTTAATGTCCTATGTGTGAGTATAGGCATGTGTGTCTGTGTCTGTGTCTGTGTCTGTGCACGGCAAAGGCAAGTCAAATCGAAACCAGTCGAGCTGTGAATGTCCTTGCTACAATTTAGCATTATTCTTGCTGTTGCTCGCCTGACTGCTTGCTTGCCTTTGATGCATAAATTTACGCAAAGTTATTTTGTTTCTTGGCTGGTCGTCTTCTTCTTCTTCTGTTTCGTCTTCTTCTTTGTGTTGCCGTTGCCGTTGTCGTTGCCGTTGTCTCTTGCCGTTGTTGTCTTATTTTTCTGCTACTCAGTTTTGCTGCTGGTGCTCTATTGCTGCGAAAAAGATAAATTACATTTTGTTGTCGACTTTGCTGCTGTTTTTTTTTTCGTTGCTGTTGTTTTTTCTTCGCTGTGTTTGTGAATTTGGTTGCTAGAAATTTCTGTCTTACCCTCACTATTGCCACTAACACCTCTCTGCTTTACTGGTTGGCTGTTGGGCTGGTTGACTGTTTTTGCCATCAGTTTATGCGTCTGTTGGCATTTCTTGCATATTCATGCTGCTGCTGCTGGTGCTGCTGCAAACTGGCAAACTGGCAAACGGAAGCAGTCATTGCCATAAATTTTTAACAACCATTTAACTTCAATTTTATTAGTCAAAGCTGACGCAGCGGCGGTTGCTCGCTTGAATAATGACAAAATGACTCACTGGCTAAGTAAAATACGATTTTGATTTCAACACTCGTATATTGTTTACTTGCTTTTTGCAAATTCACTGAGTCTCTGCTAAGGACTGTATAATTTTGCAGCTGTGTGTGTGCGTACATTTGCGCATTTGCAACTGATGAGTTCGCTAGCGTTATTTTGTTTAATTTTAAATTTTTCATAGCATATTTTTGTGCGCTCTGCAAATTAAAATATGTTCTATGTTGATATCATCATACTTAGTCCATACAAATCTTTCACCGCCCCCCTGTCAGCCGTCATACACACAACTCTTTTACCCTTTACGATTTTAAATTTGTGATAATCAATTTGTATTTTTTTTTTGGTTTTTGGTTTTTTTGTTTCTTATTTTTGCATAAAAGTATGTTGGTTTATAAAACCTTTACAAATGCAAAAAGTTGCAAAAATTCATGCAATGAATATAAATTGTAAGCATTTCAAAAATGTTTTTGTGTAATTTTTGTGCAGTTGATAAATATATATGAATTTCATTTTGCGCCTTTGTTCGAAAAATATATTTTTGCAAAATATTTTATTTAGAAATAAAATTGAATTTATGAACAAGTAAATAACTTCTAAAGGAAAATACTTTTATTAATGAAATAAATGCGAATAAAATAATTTACCAAAATAATTGAAAAGAAGCTGAGATAAATGAAAATCTTAAATGATAAACTTGTATGAAAATGAAAACAATGAGCTCTGCATGTTGCCATACCGCTGTGCACTTACGTCAACAACAACAAAAACACCAACGAGTATACACAAAACTACGACGACAGCAACAAAATGAAAATACCAAAATGTGAAAAATAAATCAACAAAAGAAAAGACGTAAAAAAAACTTTTAAAATAATATGAGACTATAAAGGCAAAAATTAATTATTTAAACAAAAGCAAAAAAAAAAAACAATTAAGCTTCAATAAGAAGCAGAAAATAAAGACAGTGACAAAAAAAAAAATAATAAGAAACATTATAAATAAATAAAATGGACTCCTTGGAGCGTCTCATGCGTGCTGCGCCGCTGCCACGGGCGCTTACCAATGGTGTTGGCGTCGTGGCGACAGCGGCTGCAGCAGCCGCAGCGGCCAAGGGGCAACAACGTGCGCTTGTGCACGCCTCATTGGCAGCGGCGACAGTTGGCCGCAAAGGGCGCCATCTGACGGGCACTTTCTGTCTCACCGGCGACACAATGGAGGGCATCATACAGTGTCTTGTCTTTCTCAAGGCGTTCTCGGTAAGTGTGTCGATATGAGTACGTGTGTGTGTGTGTGTGTGTGCGTGTGGTATATGTAAGTGACCCAAAATGCCAAAGGGCAATCCTCTGCACAATTACGCATGTGTGGTTGCATGTGTTGGTAAACAAAATGCAGACAAACAAAGTGTATGTGCAACTGAGTTCAGCTCAGCACATGTATTCATACAACCATGCGCTTGCATACTTGGTGCATTCTTGTGGCGAAACGGCCGTGTTGTCAGTGCTGACACCTATTGAATTTGCTACGTTCGCTTCCCATATGTGTGTCACTGACAGTTGGCGCAACATTGTCTCCTCCTCCGCCATTGAGCGAGCAGCATAAGCTAAGTTGAATGCTTTTATTGTCATTTCTTTCGCTCCTTTTTTATAAGTACACTGAACAAAGTGAAAGAGTGTGAAGACTTAATACTTACACATAAATGTATGTAAGTAACATTTCTGTGTTTGGCATTGTGACTGTCTGTTTGTCCGTTGTAATGCGCTTGGCGCTTCTTTTGCCACAGCCATGTATTTATGCATATTTAACTTGTGCATTGAAATGTTGTCTGATAATTAGTTATGCATCGAATTCTAGAGTTTCTAGTACATATGTGTGAGCGTGTAGGGCATTATGTTGTCGAGTACACTTGACTACAACAGCTTCGATTAGTTTTTGTTTTATTTTGGCATTCAAGGTTGACATTGTACGCGCTTGACTAAGTCGCTTTGTAACGCAAACATTTCATCATCTTTTCGAACATCATTATTGTCATAAACAACAACAAAAAGAAAATCTCTATAATCGAAAATGTTCAGTAGTCCGTGAATAGTCGAATGAGTCATCTCATACGGGTCATGCGGGTCATGCCAGCAGACGAGTCAGCGCGGCAGCGACCGAAGGTTTTTCTCAAACACGCTTCGCTGAGCTGTGTGCACCCTCAGACTGTTGCTGATTTCGCTTAAACTGGAATAAAGTTATAAACGCGTATATAAAAATATAATAAATTAATTCATTTAAGTGCGCTTAAATTCGTTTTTATCTTAAATTATCTTGCCCGTAATTTAGTTTTACTAATTCTTCACTTGTTTTTTCCAGGTAAGTGAAGTGCGCGATCGTCGTATAAACGCCAACGTTACTTTTCCAGCGTTGCCAAGTGTTAAGTATTTCGCATATACCAAAATATTATATTAAGCAATTTTTTGTGCTTTAAGTTTTAATACAGTCGTATGTAACATACGCCTAGACATTATTGAATATTGCAGCTTGCCTTGTGTTGAGACCGCCATATAAGACAACACTAATTTATAGTTTTGTGTTTAACAACACCAGCCGCGTAAAAGGTGAAGTAAGGCAAGATAATAACGCTGTCAGTAGCAGACACAAAAAAAACATGCACATAAGAAAAAAAATGGGAATTTATTATAAATAAATAAATAAAACCGCCAAAGGACTTTTTACGCATCGTTAATTTCTTCAAATCCACTACACTACCTACATACAACGAACAGCTCTTTTGGCATTGCTGTGCCTCCAAGCAACCCCTGCCCAACCCAGTCGGAGGCTAAGCCAGCGACTTGATTCAAATGCTCGTTCGGTTGTTTCGTTTAATCATTTGCTTACTCACTCACACACTCACACACACCCACTCACTCAATCGCTTAGCACTCATACTCTTGCAATTGTCGGCTGCTTCGTTTGCGTCTTGCCTGATGCTGATTTTTTGCCTTCCGGTCGTATTTTTAGGCACAATACGGCCGTAATGATGGCTGGCGTTTCTTCAGCCGTTACATTACGTTTTATTTATTTACTTTTTTCTATTCGTATTTCTCTCCTGTGCATCGACACTTGAGCATTATTCAGTCGCTGTTCAGTGCTCTGTGCTCTGTGCTCAGTGCTTGGCTTTGGCTGTGATTTACACTGCCTGCGCGCCTCTGCATCAATGAGGTTATGTTATCAATGTTATGGCGGCACGACTGATGAGCGGTAAGTTGCGCCGTCTTGTCGTCTTGCCGTCTTGGCGTCTTTGGCTTTGTTGTTGCTTTCATTTTTAGTTTTCCTTGCCCACTTTTTTTCGGGTTTCACTTTCTTTCTTTCGTTTTCTGCTGAGTGCTTCTTAGAGCACTCAGTTCAGTGCCTTCTGTTAACCTCAGACCAGACACAGAAATTTGTCTTTAACGTCGCAGCCGTTGTCATCTACGCCCGCTTTTGTGTAAATTTAAATGTTGCACAAATATGAAAAGCAATTTACATAATATCCTGCCAAGTGTAAAATGATTGTCAATGGGGGTAGCTGTCGTCCTCGTCGTCCTTGGCCGTCTCATCGCCATCATCGTTGCCATCGTTTGCCATCGTTGTTGCTGCCAATGGCTTTGGCTTTGGCACGGAGGGTAAAATCGACGACGAGTTTGACGACGAGATGATGACGATGACGATGATGGAAGGATATGGATAAGGTTAAGGCTTTCGTTCGTTTGCTGATGCCGTTGCCGTTGCCGTTGTTGTTCCTGAATGGTAATGGCGAGTAAAATAACGGGTTTGGGGGCTTGCGCCTTTTCTTTCTTTTTTGTCGTTTTGGGTAGCGATTTAAGTGTTAGCGATAGCTTTGGCGCCTTTCATTTCATTTGCTGCCCTTTCTATACTCCGTTTCCTGCTCTCTTTTCTCCTTTTATTGTTACGTTTTGTTTCTCTTGATCTTTTCCGTTCCGTTCCGTTCTATTCTTGGTTTTTTGTTTTTCATTTTGCTGCATTCGAGATTTTCATTTTACGACAGTTTGTCATCATATGGCGTCGTCATCGTCATCGTTTGCTGCCTACAACGTTGGTTCGGTGGTGGCGACGTTGTCGGCGACGGCGACTAGTCTTCCAAAACATTTACTTGCACATCGACATTCTGAACGCGTTGTTCGTCCTGTTTGTCCTTCCTGTCACGACGACACATTTTGAATTGATGATGTTGCTTTGCATTATGAGGTTCAATATCCTGTATAATGACGACAAATTGCGCGATATTTACCAACACTGTGCGCCTTACCACTTGTACTCACACGTATACGTATACACCCCTCGCAGCCCCACACGCACACATATGCAGTAAATAAGCAGTACCGTTATAGACATATTCAGCAGCTAATGAATAATGACTGTATTTGTCGCCTCACTTTTACCACTCTCTCGTTCTCGCTCTCACTCTCTTTCACTTTAGCTGTATCGCTGTCTCTGTCATGCATACACTTGGTGTCTATTTAAGAATCACCGTTGTTGATGAGCGTATTTACAACGGTCAAACATGATTGATTAACGCTAATTAATGTACCGTTAAGCGTTTATCGAAGCGTACAATTTATATGTTGTCTTTTTTGTGCCTTGTTTTTTTTTCACCCACCGCCCTTTTTATTGGGTTTTTGTTGTTTTTTTTCACTGTCATTTTATGCAACACTTAAACCAACATTAAGTTGAACAGTGACATAATTTATTAACTTGTTTGTCAATATAAATTTTGTTGTTTTTGCTGTGTAGAAGGCCATTCATGTGCATGTAGTGGTAGAGTGTAGTGGTAGCGCTACTTTAAGCCTAATCGTGTCGTTGATGAGGGACGACCACTCATAAAGTACACTTTACACTTGGCTGACATTTGAAAATAAAAACAAGAAGATGTCAAAATAATTTTTTGCGTCTAACAAAAGAAACGCAAAATAATATGAGTGACACAGAAAAAATACAGCCAAGTAGAACTCCAAAAGTGTGATAACTATAATTATGAACAGAAGTGTCGTCGAGTGCATTGTCAGGTTGTTAGTTAGTGAGGTGTTTTCTGTGTTTTATGTTAGCATATGTAAATGTTAAGTTGAGGTGCGAAATATTCTGTTTTTGACACAAGCTCACACAGACTCACACACACACGCACACGCACACAACGGAGCAGAAATACAACAACAGTCACATAGAAATGCTCTTAACAATGGCGGAAACGACTTATGACATGTCAGTGGCGTTGTCAGTATGAAAACAACCAACAACAATAACAACAACAAAAATAACAACAACAACAACAATGAAAACAAGCACGACAACGACAACGACAACTGTAGTATGAAGAGCACTCACTCAAAGAGCAGCAGCAACAACAACAACAAAGGTAACAATAACTACTCATGCTGTAACGAGAATGAGTGCCTACTAAAATAACAGCTACAGAAAAGCATGAGAGAACAAAAAATTATTACAACAAAAACAAAAAAAAAACGTACAAAAAAAAATAATTATAATAATAATAAATAGTTGAATGAAAGGTAAAAGAAATATGATTAAAGTCATTCTTGAAATATGAAGTGGCGATGAACAAAAGTAAAGAAGAATGCAAGAAGAACTTAAATAAATGAAGCACAATTGCGGTTGATTAAAATAGATAGTTTGGGCTTAAAATAAACTCATAGCGTTCTGCATCAGACAAGAGACTTAAATAGTCTTAATAGTGACTGAGTCTTAAAAGATATGCTCAAGGTCTAGAAAATTGTTTCGGCATTGTTGAGACTTATTGTTGAAGAGTGATTGATTCGACTTGCCACAACTTTCTGGCAACTCTATTAAAATAAGTGCACTTAATAGGTTTGTTAATAGAAAAAAAATCACATTAACAGTTATTTAATAGAATTTTCTTTAACAGTGACTAATAGAGTTGCCGGAATAGTTGGGCGAATCTGAAATCGATGACAAATTTATGACAAGACTTTTAAATAGTAAGAGTGGAACACTTTTTTTTACAAGAATACCAATCGTGAATAGAAAACGATTTAACGAAAGTCTTAATAGCTCAGTCGCAATTGCTCAACTGTTATTGTGTATGCAAAGGACAAGTCTACGCACAATTGCAAACACACGTGGCCTGCTGAGTAAGCAACACACAAACACACAGTCAACATCTCAAAACAATATGGCAACGCTAAAGCCGTGTGAGTTCTACAACAAGTCATACAACTGCATAAATCCGACAGATCTCGTTTGTTTGTTGACGTTGCTCCGTTCTATGCATCTTTGTGTGCTCATGGGTGTCTGGCTGTGCGTGTGGCTGAGTGTGTCTGTGTGTGTCTGTGTGAGTCGGTGTGCGTTGACGCGCAAGCGATGCTGTGTAAATTTTGGTCTCTGAATAGAACGCATAGCGAAATGATAACAATAGCAAACACAACAACAACAACAACAATAACAACAATGACAACGCCAACACCAACACCAACGCCAATAACAGTTCGAGAAGAAGAAGAAAAACAAAAGTTGCCGTTATTGTTAATTTTGCAGCATGTTGTTTGTGTTGTTGTTAGCATTTGTTGCTGGGCATCATTTTCGTTTGTCTACTAGCGACAGAAAGACAGACAGAAATACAATACAAACACACACACACCCACAAACAACGGCTTGATTTGTGTTTGTATCTAGATACAATATTAACTCTGTACATACAAATATCTGAGCTGACAGTAAGTGTGAAGCCATTATCGTCAGCTACACATATGCATTTGTGTGTGTGTGTGTGTGCCTTTATTTATATACATATGTATCTATGAAATGCAAACGCACTTAATACAGCACGTTTGTTACTATGGAATGCCCATGCCCAATGCCTGACAAGCCGACGTGCCGCTGTGACCATACACACACACACAGTTGAGTGTGCATAGATATATGGTATATTCATTCAGCCATCCAACTATTATTTATCTCGCCATCTAACTGTAATTTCAAATTTAAACAGTTTATCGAACAACAACATGTACAGTAATGTTGCGTAAAAGCTAACGTGCGTGAGTGTGTGCGTTCGTGCGTGTGTACGTGCATATGCCCGTGATTCCACGTATGCATGCCTGTCTGTCTGTCTGTCTGTCTGTGTGTCTGCCTGTCCGTTTGTTTGCTTGTGCAGATTGCAATGCATTCCATATCAAAACCATCCATTATGCACCTGCACATTGCGTATACGTGCTGTTGCCTTCGCTATCTTTAAATCAAAATCGCAACCCTTTTGTCATTTGTTTTCTCGCACCCTTTCACACCTTTGCTTGATTAGCTTATTAACGACAATAGTTGCTGCACAACTTTGTGGCTTAAATTGTGTGTTGTCATTATTTAAAGTGTCATTTCACACTTTACTATTTACAATAGTTGAGTTAGAAAAATGAATTTAAATCTTGATTTTTTGGACATATCAATTTCCGTAAGCATGAAGTTTAATTTTCAAATATAAATTAAGTTAGAAACGAATTTGTTTACAAAGGAAAACAAAAAAGCCACAAATATAAAATAAATACAAAAAAAATAATACAAAAATAAACCAAACAATTTATGCCTCATAAAGTATTATCCTTAACACACACACACGCACACACACATCAACATCAACATATTTAAAGCCAGCCGAGATAATTGACAAGTATAAAGGCGAGCGTGTTAAAATAACTTCTTACATACAAAACGAGAGTTTTGCCAACGCTTTGACGTGTTTGTTGAAATGTTAAAAACATAAAAAAAGAAAGAATAATAATAACAAAACACTACACAACAAATAAACAAACCATTTGACGAGGACAATTTCGAAGGCACATGAGTCAGCAATGAAGACAAGGTGGCGTACGTAGCGGGGGAAGTGTGCAGACGAAGTCGAAGTCGTCTTTTTCAAGCACGCCTTGAACCGCATCAAAGAAAGTGGCATATACACGTAGAGCTCATCGACTCTGCTAAACTTCACTTAAAAAATGAGAAAAGCAAGCGTTGAGCATTTCAACTAGCTACCAACACACACACACGGACACACGGGCACACACACAGAGAGAGAGAGACGCTTACACTTGAGTGAATGTGTAAATGGAATGAATGTAAGAAAGATCACGTAGAGAAAGAACACACGTGCATTTGACTTATTTATACATACGAGTGTTTGTATGCATGTAAGCCTCTGGTTGCCTCACTGCTTGTGTGTGTGTGTGTGTGTCTGTGTGTGTGTGTAAGATGTTGTTTAGTTGATAGCTACGCTTACCGTTGTTGTCGCTGACGCTGGCGCTGCCATTACGTCTTCGCGCTTGCACCGCCTTGGCTGGGCCACCCGCAAGTATGACTGTACGTGCTGAGCATTTTTAAGCGCTTCAATAAGACAAAATGCGGCTAATGTCCTTTTTTCGCCTAAGATTTACAATACGTAAAATGTTTGGCTTGTGTTTTATGTAATTTGTGCTTGTGTTGTTGTTGTTGTTGTTTGTCACAAGTCGTTTATTTTTTATTTTATTTTATATACATGCACATATATATCATATATACACATATATACATATATATATATAAAGAGAAAGTAGAGTGAAACGCAATAAAAAGAAATACGAAAAAATAAATAAACTCAAAAGTAGTTTGGCAGTTATTTCAAGTACAACAATAACAACAACAACAGGCCAACAATAACATAAGCAACACCAACGCGTTGTAATCATTAAATTTGAGCAATTCACACACACATAGAAGAGTGCTGCTTATATGCTGTGTGCGCAGCGAGTAATAAAAGTAGGTTGAAATATGTATGGTCAGGGGGGAAACAGGCGGCGGTGGTTGATGGATTGCAGCAGCAGTTTTCAACTTTAGTTTAGTGAAGTGCTGCATGCATGCATGCATGCTTCAAGTCGTGCGTGCGCACGTGCGTTTGCACGTTTGCAGGTGAATGCATAAAACGTTGCATACTTCCAAGCGCAAACATAAAACTATGCAACGCGCTCTCTCTCTCACTTTTTTTAACGACTTGCGCGTCAGTTTTAAAGCGTTTAATGATTTCGAAGCGTGTCAAATGCAAGCGGTGAAGTTGACAGTAAAAGAGACTTGGAAAGAACAAGAACGCCATGAGTAAATTTGATGAGCAAAGTAGCACAAAAAAGCAAATGTTTGTGTGCCGATTTATACACTTCGTTGCTGCGTGCTTATTTTCACTAATTTTCTTACGTGCATGCATGAGCATTAACTAATTTAAGATATGTGTGCGTGTGTGTGTGCGTGTGTGTGCGTGTGCGTGATGAAAGTTAATGACAGCATTAAAATGTTGAGGCACGTGAGACGCATGGCTACAGTGATGACCAAACGTATGTTTATATGGCGGTTAAAGCAAATTGCGTTGCCATCAAACAATGACGTATAATTTATTATGTCGAAAACTTTCAGATTTAAGTCTAATAAAATTTACCATGTGCGTCAAGCAGAGTTATAGAAATTTTTGATTGCATTTTGGTTTACTCACATTTGCCTTTATAACATTATATATGTACATACATTTACACACACGCGCATATGTGTGTGTGTGTGTGTGTGTGCGAGTGAATAATGTGACGTGCCGTGGCTGTCAAAGTTTGTGCAATTTTTTACCGTTAATATGCCAACAACAATAAAAACAGCAAGTACATAAAAGTTAAGTTTATAGGAAGTTTGCAACTGCAACTTGACAACTCTGGTCGTCTCAACACAGCATACCACAACACAACACAAAACTGTAACAGAACTCTCTCAACTTGTAAGTCACGTCAAGTGTAGTTGAGTTGAGTTGACTTAAATGCTTTCCTCAGGTGGTGTTTGAAGGCAAAACAAAACAACAACAAAATGACAGCCACGACACCAAAGTTATGTCGATGAATGCACGTGTGTGTCTGTGTGTGTGTGTGGCTGTGTGTGTGTATATGCTTATTTGGCAGACATAAGGCAGGCAACAAAGCATACAAAACGAAACTAAATGAACGAAAAATCAACAATCATACAAAAATAGTAAAAAAAAGGAAGAGAAAGAATGAGAAAAAAAAGAAGCATGCTGAAAAAGGAAATTCTGTTTGGTGGGCCGCAGTAGCAACTTGCCAAGCCGCAGGCTTCAAACAAGCAAACAAACAAACAAACAAACAACAAACGAAAAACGAAAAAGTGAAATAGAAACTTATGCCAATTCATTAATTAGCACTGCCCACATGCCACAAGAACCACCGCAACAACAACAACAACAAAAACAACAACAAATATAATAATGCCAACTTAAGTTAGCTTTGTCGACATTGATGCCAACGGGGGTGACGGCATTGCTAAATAAATAAATAAGAAAAAAGTCTGCGCACGAAAAGTTTTTGCGCCTTAATTTGTGCTAAAGCAACTACGTTCGCCTCACTAGCAGCACTATGCCCCACACACCCCTACCCCTACCCACACCACGACTCACCTTATCACTATGTATGTATGTGTGTGTGTGTATACAGTGTTACATAGAATCGTGCAACATTTGACCACTTGAGCCGTCAGCAGTGTTGCCACCCACTCGAGTTACTTTGAGTTCCTTTACAATGCTTACAGCACTCGTCTTTGTTGTTGTTGTTGTCCTTGCCATTGTCGTTGTCGTCGTCGTCGTCGTCAACATCATCATCATCACCATCGTCAACGCCAACATCATGAACATTGTGAATGCTGTTGTTGTTCTTGTTGCTTTGATTAAAGGTCTTTTAGGCGCGCGCTCGCATAAGATTATACGATATTCCATATTCAATGTGCGTGAACCTCATCTTACCGTACCGTACCTAACCTCACCTCACCTCATCACACCTCACCGCAATAGACCGCACCGCTACACGCTAGCTCGACAGTTGCCCACGCATTTAATTTCTTGTAGCATACTTTCAAGTATATTTGATTAGTAACTGAGCGAACAAGATAAAGTTACGTAAGAGAGTTACAATTTCACAAAGTGGCAGCTAACAACACAAGAATAAAATATATCAAAACCGAAACAACAAAAATAAATACTAGTAAGGTTGCTATAGTTGAGTATACTCGACAAAATAATACCCTATACATATAATAATAATAATCTGATACAGACCATTTTGATATTGCATGAAATATCAAGAAAATCGAGAAAACCATGAGTGATATTTTGGGCTATGAAGTTTTTAGGCGTAGCGTTTATGGGATATAGATTTGTAGTCCGATAGCTTTTTAAAAATGTAAGCAGGACCAGGCGTGGGATGAAGATTGGGCGTGGCACAAATACAATCAAACAAGTCTACTCTCACTAGATCTTATAGTTTGTCGAGATCCATTAGTGAGAACTAACGCATGTACGGACGGACATGTTTCAAACGATTGCTCTTGTCATCCAAATAACTTCTAGATTTACTTTTTTGAGACTTACACCTTTTCTACTGTGCACTGTACTAATTTGGGCTCAAGAAAACTTATTAAATGTGCCCTGACAGATCATGTGTATAGGGTATAAATAAATAAGAGAAAAAAAGTTTTCTATTTGTTGTGCAATGCCAAGCCACGTACCAAGAATTCATTTGGCCTTCACAAAACTTACCTTTGTCTCCTGTCTCCTGTCTCTTGTCGTCTAAGGCATGTCCATGTCCATGTTCATGTTCATGTCATTGTTTCTGTTAGCCTGCGCTTTGGCCAACTGTTGTTGGACTGGTGGTCATGTTGTTGTTTATACCTTTGCTTGTTTCTGCCGCTACCAAAAATTTATTACTGTCGAAAGTTTGATTTTCTTGCGTTTGCTTCATTTAATCGTACTTGTTGTTCTACGCTCAAACAACAACAATACCAACAACAACAGCAGCGACAGCATCATGCCTTTGGTTAGCTTACCTAACTTTCTTTTTGGTTCTTTGCTCATTGCCATGCTTTACTCGCAGTCGTCCAATTGTGTATATTGTTTGGCATTCTTGACTTCTTGTTTATTTATTTTTTCTGCATGAAACTTTCATTGTTTTGTCGCCCGCTGCTCACTTCTTCTACCGCTTCTGTCACGCAGTCAATCACTTATTACATAATTAGTTTGCTATTGCTTTGCCAATAAGCGGTTGCCACTTGCCAAGTTATACCGCACGCACTCCTGTTGCCCTCATCAATTGCCAACGCCGCCAAGCCGCATTCCAAAGCGAATTCAACTCAGCTCAGCTCAATTCGACTCGACTTTGCTCAAATCAACTGTGAAATTTTTGCGCTTGGCATGTTTAGTAACTAATTAGAAATGTGCATGTGCGTGAGTCGTGCTATTTATGACTGTGTGTGTGTGTGTGTGTGTGTATCTGCTGTTAATTTAGTAAAATTTTGTTCTATTTTCACGCTTCATAAATGTCAATTAGTCTGAGCATGGCATAAGCACAAATCAAAATTGAAGCAACTTTAGTAAATCTTGAAAGAACTTTTCTAAACTCAAGTTGTGCTTCAGTTGAAGCGCAATGAGTGCAGGTGTTCTACGCGGCCTCTGGCTCATTAAGAACAGTGAATTTTATCAGATTTAACTTTTTGCGAACGTTGCAACATTTTAAAGCGCTTATCACGAACAGCAGCACTGGCAGCAGTGGCACCAGCAACATAAACAAGACAGCCATGGAAAAGAGTATCATAGCCAACATCACCACCTCATTATTGACAGCAACATCATCAATGGCGCGGCTAAACATTTTTACTTAAGCATTTTTGTGTATCTTTTTCTTTGCTTTTCTTTAGAGAACTTTTAGACTTTTAACAGCAAATTTGTATGCTTGCTATGCTGCAAGCTGAAGAAGCATTAAAACTGTGCTGATTGCAAACTTCTGATAAGCGTTGTTGGCGTTCGCGTGCAAAACAGTGCCATTTGTTGTGACGTCTTTTGCCGTTATATAAACGTCTGTTTTTGCTTGGCAGAAGAAGAAGAAGCTTT
Source organism: Phortica magna (assembly GCA_037044515.1). Lineage (NCBI taxonomy): Eukaryota > Metazoa > Arthropoda > Insecta > Diptera > Drosophilidae > Phortica > Phortica magna. Next base: position 121,404 of record JBAMBP010001399.1, read on the forward strand.
TTGAGAGAAGTTTACAGTTTGTCGTTTAATGTTTTATCCAAGGCGTTTGCTTAATTATTCATGGCGTTGTTGTTGTTGTTGTTGTTTGTTGCTGTTGTGCCAGTTTTCTTTTGCTAAGATGAAGCTCATGATGTTGTTGTTGTTGCTGTTGCTGTTGCTGTTTGTTTTCGATGATGACAAGATGCAAAAGCTTTGATTGAATCTTTGACATGACAGCAGTTCAAGTAGGCAACGCTCTCTTTGGCAGCAGCACATCATTATCGCCACCAACGTCATCATCATCATCATCCTAGGCATTCATAGAAAGAAAAACGCAATTACATTTTCTTTTACATTCTGTTTTCTTGTATTTTTAGTATCTTCTTTTATCTTGTTTTATTTGTTGTGGCAGCAAAAATGATTATTTTATGGCCTTTTCGCAGTTGGCTTTGAGTGATTCTGAGTGGCAGTAATTCGTGTATTCATTTATTTATTCATATATTTGTTCATTCACTCACACACACACACACACATACACACACACACACACACACATGTTCACGTACACACTTACACAGTCGCTCATTCAATCATTCGCTTTGACATACATAAGTATACAGCACTCTGGCAGGCGCAGACATCAAGTATATGCCATAGATATAACCACGTTCATTCAAACAAACACCAACACACACACACACACACACACACATACACATAGATACACTGAAATGTTGTAGAGGCGACAAACATTAGATACTTAAAAATTTCCATGCATATTATTTGTTGATTGATTGAGTGATTGATTGATTACTGTTGAAAGCTATTGAATTCAACTGGCAATCGAGGGCGTGGCAAGACAACGAGTGTTTAAGTGTCTGCCTAAGTGGTTATACATTTATGCAATCAAGTCTTTGGCGCTTGCTTTGCACCAAATAAATATGAACCAAAGGCGAGAAGGAAATCAACGAAATTACTTCTTTTTTTACGTGCCTTTGCCGATGGGCTTTTTTAGTTTGTATTATGTGTGTGTGTGTGTGTGTGTATTGGTTGATGGCAGAGTTGTGCCCCACGCCACGCCGTGACAGACATGTCACAGTAAACCAAATTCGTTTGCACGAAGTTAACATAAAAAAAACAAAAAAAAAAAAGGAAAATTTATCGTTTATGAAGGGAGCGCAACAACAAAACAAGAAAGACGAACAAATCGCTGTAACAGTCCGAGTCGTAGGCAATCCTATTAAAAGAAATGGCGTCCATTGACGTTCAAGCCAAGGGAACCGTAGTGAGCTGTAAGATTAAAAAGAGCGCACGGCAAAGGTGGCGGGCAGCGCGGGGCGGGCGCGACAAGGCATTAAATAAAGCTAGAAAAGAAAAAGCGATAAAGTCATTGGACAAGTGAAATTTTTTTTCTTTTATTTTTTTCTTTACTGATGAGCATTTTACGAGTTTGCCGGATGGAGTTTTGTGTATTTTTTTGTTTTATTTAATTTAATTTTTTTTTTTTGAGGATTTTTTCTTTTTTTTCTGTCGTTTCCGTTTCATTTCATTTTCGATGTTATTACTTAAATATCAATAATTGAGCGTAAAATATGATTTCAGCGAAAATTGACAGTGAATTTTTGCGTGAGTTCGCTCATGCGGACAGATAGACAAACAGACAGTCAAACGGACGGACAGACGGTCAGACGGAGAGCCTGACTGACTGGTGGGCGGCAACAGTTGTTGGCTCCGGCAAACGTTCGGTTAGGCGGACAGACAGATTGACGGGCACTTACTTAGTAAATAATGAAAGTCGAAAAAGCGATAATGTTGGGAACATCATCGACGTCTTCGTTGTCGTCAACGCATAAAAGAACGAATTCACTTTGAAGCAATAATTTTTAATGGCGGCACGCTTTTGTTATAACTCAATTGTAAGCTTATTTTAAGAGCCTTGGCGTCAATTTTGGTTTTAGAATTAGTTGACTATAAGCAAAATGTCATTACAAATGAGTTTGTGCCTAAAAGTTCGTGCACGACTTTTATCGGCAAGCGTTTCTTCTCAAAGCGAAAGATAAAGGAACTAGTAAAGGTGATTAAGTAAAGAATATAATAAATATAATGTCTAAAATTTCAAGAAAATCGCTGAAAATATATGAAATTAATTTTTGTTTATTTTATTTTGAGGGGCAACAATGAGGGATAGGCTATTTAAACCTCTTATAGCTTAGGAGATACAGCAATTTTTAGAAAAATATTCCTAATGTAGGTAAATAAATAATAAATAATGGTACGCCATTTTGAATCGTCTCTATAGGTCACTATAGGTTCTGGTCCTTGAGCTTTTCAAAAAATGGGTGGTACTACCCGCCATTGGTGAGCACGCACGGAGGAAAAGACGTTCGGGCAAGGCTCAACTGATTTCTCTTGTCGTGCTGTACGTAAAATCAACCAACCGTTTATATATCCTGCCATAGGGCTTACAGGGTATGCGTAGAAAGAGACGGCAGCTGACTGCGCACAAAGGTGAAACAGTTACAAGTAACGCAGATTATGGCAATAAAAAACCAAGTAATGTCTGTTGATTTTTCCTTTAACGTACAAATAAAACCTGCGCAAAATATGCTTTGGGAAACTTCTTTGTTGAACTCAGCAAATATTTTCTTATGTACCTTCACTTGCTCAACATGCCCGAAAAGGATTTCCTTTGCAATATGCGACAGCTTGGCGATTTTTAATAACGAAAAAGAATCAAATTCTTATACTCGCGGGCTCGGGTTTTTCTTTACTGCTGCACGGTTGGCTTGTCATTCTGCATCATGTTGAAGCCAACCGAGTTTCACCGACAACTGCAATGTGCATTAAAAACACAGAAGAAGTAGCATAAATGTTAGTTTCGGGCTTGCCGAATGTAATGTGCTCTTTTCAGTATTGCATTTAGAAAGCAAGGCCAAAAATAACTCTCTTTTTATAAGGCATTGGCTAATTGCAATATATTGACCGTGTATATTAAGAACAACAAGCAGCCAATCAACTTTTTGTTGATTAAAATTACGTGGCAATTAAAAACACTGCGGACATCGAAGCTCATGCCTTACATTTCATAATCCTCACACGTAAACTATAAGGTACGGCAGGCGACATATGTTAGAGACTTAAAATCATTATAGTTTTTCTTAGATTACTCTTTTTCAGTTAAGCTTTGAAGTAACGAAAAAGGGACAAACTTAGATTTGGAATTCTAAAGAGGTGCAATTCTCTATCTTTGACTAGTTTTTCTATTAGCGCCAAAGAATTGAGAAAAATTGGCTACTATTCTGTGAGATATTCTATAAACTTCGAGACTATACCTGAATCCGTCAGAACTAGTTATCAATTAACGAAAATAGGGCAATTCACATGAACTGTACGAACTGCTGGTCTATAATAACACAGCATGGGCAACAAGAGTTAAAATTCTGTTGCATGCTTTTAGGGCGTCGCATAATGTGCAGCCGTATCAACTGTAACTGTAAAAGGCAGCAAATGGAAAATGTGCATGAAAGCGTAAAAGCAGAAGGCGGAAAAAATACACACATAAATATGTACGTATATATGTATATCTATATATATGTATACATGTGTAAGTATATACGACAGCTGAGGATACTAACAAGAAGAAAACATTTTTAATGAATTAATCTTGCACTTATTCGCATTTGCTGTGCTTTCCGGCGATAAGCAGCAATGTGGACGGCGATGGCGATGGCGATGGCATTGACTCAAAACTGTTTTGAAAGAGAAGGTGAAGTGGAGTGAAATTCATAGAAGAAAATGAAAGAAATATCAGCAATTATTTGTTAGCTCTTTCACCATTATGTATACGCTTACGTTCGTTGCTTGCTCGTTTGCCAAGTACGCTTTTTGCTTCATTGCTTCTACTTAAGCTGTTCATGTTATTGTCGATGTCGATGTTGTTGCTGTTGTTGCTGTTGTTGTTGCAGTTATTGCTGCTGCTACTTTGTCGTGCCTTTTAATGACGTCCATTTCTGATGCTATTTGCGCTTAACTTAATGATTAACTTTTTCGATTTAAGCGTGCGACCTAACACACACACACACACACACATACACGGGGGCATACACATATACATGTATATAATTTTGCGTGCTTGAGCGCAATTCATCGACACAGCGCAGTAACTTTGTGTACGTGTGTGTGCGAGTGCGTGTGTGTGGGTGTAAAAAGAATACCAGCAGTAGGAGCTGCAAAGAGAAGACGAAGTGATACCAAGCACAGCAGCGGCAGTGGTAGTGGCGGTGGCAGCGGCAGCAACTCGGCGGCAACTTAACAGCAAGTGGAAAACTTTTTCAAAAGCGATAAGATTTGCTGCCACTTCACTTCACTTCTCTGCTCTTCTCTACTATTCTCTGCCCTGCCCTTCCCGAACAACACACACACACACACACACACACACTTGACGGCCGCACAGCGTTGCCTGCTTTGTTTATGGCATAAATTTATTTTAATGTTTATGCTTTACAATTTATGCCAAAGTGTGCTCTGCGCCACTCTTTAAACTTTCAGTTTGCTTTGCTGTTTCTTTTCTTTGCTAAACTCTTGTTATTATTTTTTGTTCTTTTGATTTCTTTTCTTTTCTGCGTTTTTTTTTTTTTTTTCTTTTTTATTTGTTCGTTTTTTATATTTTGGTTTTCTTTGCTTTTGGTTTATTCCTTTTGCGACGTGTCTTAAACACAGCTTTTAGCAAACTTTCATGCTTAACTGCACGCTTGAGCATACGTAAGCAATCATTTAACGAGAAAAGCAGAAAATAACAACAAACATACAAACACACATACATAAATAAGAGAACGAAACATAAACAGAAGCACAAAACTATATAAGTATGATGTAGGCGAAGAAAAATGTACAGCATAAGAGAGGCACAATGCCACAGGACGTTATCAAGTGCCAAGCATGAAGAAATAGCAAATGTTGAACGGCGAGCGAGGGGGGCGAGGCTATGGGCACAGGTATGGGCATGTGATAAGTGATTGGCGACTGTACGCGCTGCTACTGCTGCTGGTTACTTTGCATATTGATAAGAGGCACACACACATGTGTACATAGATACACACATACAGGCAGACATACATAAAGAATGCATATTTGATGTGTATGTGTGTCTTGTGGTTATAATATGCCATTATGCTGTTCAACTGCTGATTGATGTGTGCCAAGAGTATGCAGAAGCTTTGTGAAGGCAAGCGTTCGACTAAGTCGACGGCCTCAGATACATTAGAGAAACCAGTAGCAGCAGCAGCAGCAGCAGCAGCAGAAGCCAAAGTAGTGCATATAATGGATACACAATGATAGATAGTTGATAGCTTGCAAAAACACACACACACACACACACACACACACACGCACATGAACGCATGCACACATTTATTAATAAAGACCATAAGACGGACACACAACCAGGCAGATGAACGGACAGACAGGACGTTGGTTGACCACTGACCGCATCATTAGAAGCATTTTGCTTTATACTGACCTCTTTTTCATGCTCTTCTACTGTCATGTTTGCTTTTGATGTGCCATTACTCATACGCCATGTGTAATAACTGTAACCCTTAGACACACGTTCACGCATGCCTATAGGTGTATACATATACATACACATATACATATGTATGCGTGTGTGTGTCTGTGTGATTGTGATTTTCAATTGTATAGTCTTGCTGCTGCTGCTGCTGCTGCTCAGTCGCTTGCCTGCTTGCTTGTCCTGCGATCTGCCAGTCAACGTTGACAGACACTCCGTCATAGTTGTGCATCATCAATCTGTGACAGAAAGTAATAATTATACGCCATGTTAAGCCAACGGCAATTGTTTGACCAGTGATAAATGACTACGACAGTTGGCAAAACAAAAGACGAGACATCTTGCTTTTAATAATGCAGCCTGAAATTCATTAGGCCGATCATGTAGCAAAGCCTTACTAAACACACGCCTACTCACATTATTGCAGTTACTTAAGCCTTAAATTATTGAAATTAAAGGCTAAGCATTTGCAAAGTTGCACACTTGTGTGTCTCTGTGTGTGTATGTGTGTATCTGTGTGTGTCTGTGTGTGTCTGTGTGTGTCTGTGTTTAAAAGCAGCTTAGTTCATAATTGCATACTTGAGGCAACACAGACTTTTTCATTTGATATTTTAATAATAATAGACAAAGAAAAGCGCAAAGCCAAACAAGAAGTAACAATTTGAAAATCTATGCACAAACTAATGCCTGCCGCATGTCCTTAGACAACGAGTAACAGAAACAGCCGAAGATCAGATAATCAAAAAATAAATAAATAAAAGCAAAAACAACGAATGTACGAACGAAAAGGTTATCAAAGTGCCAAAGCGTAAAAAAAGAAACAATAAAAAGTTTATAAGAAAATTTCCCCAACGAGTAATTTTTGTCAAGAAAAGTGATGAAAAAAACAAAAAAAAAAAAATTGCGAAAGTAAATAAATGAAACAAGAACAAGAAAGGAAACCTTAAAATACAGAAATACATAAAGAGAATTTCAAATAAGCAAAATGTGTGCGAGTCGATGAATACTTAAAATGGGCAAATAGCGCAAGTATGAATAGCAAAGCAGTTGCAAAACCCAAAGTACCACAAAAAGAAAAAAAAAAATAAAAAATAGAAAAAAGGCGAAGAAGAACAAAATGAGCAAAGACTGAAGCAACAAAAAAAAAAAAAAATAATAATAAAAATTGCGCTACGTTCATTGTTACTAAGAATTTCGTTTCGCCTTTTTTATTTTATTTGAGTCTATTTGAGTTTTTGTTATGTTTTTTTTTTTTGTGTTGCATACTTTTCAAACAGTTTTAAAAGCTTAACCACGAGAAGTGAGAATATTCCCTAATGACGGTTGCGTTAACGTTGGCAGCAACGATGCGCATGACGTCAACAGCAACAACAGCAACGGCAAAAAGTGCTTGATAAAAGTTGGCTGAATGGCGAAGAAAGGAAGTGCTCGATTGCCTGCAATGTTTTGCGCGCCTGGGCCCGAAACATGTACGATTTTGTTTTTTTATTTTGCTACGTTCATGTGAAATTAGTACAGCCAAGCTGTAAGCATGCACGTACACCTGCACTGACCAGGACAGCGCGACTGCGGTGGAGACGGCAGAGGGGCAGAACATAACTGAAGAACTGCTAAGCGGCGAGATTGCTTTGACACGTGGAACGATAAAATATAACACATACAAAATAGGCAAATAAAATCTGGAAAAAAGGTGAAGCCGACAACGAAAACAGCACAGAACAAGTGCGGTTTAGTCGACAATATAATACCCTGCACACATGGTAGGCGTTGTCAGATCGGAATATGCAGAAAATCCGAATTAGATGTCTCTAGATCTAAGTGCACCCTTCGTGAGGTCAGACGAATGTACATATAGATAGTCTTGGAATACACGTGTAGCGCAGGAGCAGACGTGTCTACCATCCGAATTAGAAGTCTCTAGATCTGAGAAAGACGAGCGAACAGATGGATAGTCTAGGAAAGCACGTGTCTGCCATCTGAATTAGAACTCTCGAGATCTAAGAGAACCCTTCGTGAGGTCAGACAAATGAACAGATGGATAGTCTTGGAACACAGGTGTCTGTCATCCGAATTAGAAGTCTCGAGATCTAAGAGAACCCTTCGTGAGGTCAGACGAGTGGACAGTTAGAGTCTAGAGACACACGTGTAGCGCAAGAACGCACGTGTCTGCCATCCTAACTAGAAATCTCTAGATCTGAGAAAGACGAGTGAACAGATGGATAGTCTAGATATGGTTAGATGTATTTGTTTTGTCGTCCTGATTACATGTATTTCTTGTGAAGTCAAACTCTCTGCTAACTAAGTATTATGTACACAGCGATACACAAGAGGGTATAAACAGAGGACATAACTAGAAAGGTTGCGAATAATCTTGTGAAAAAAATTGTCACGAAGCGATTAGCAAATACGCTACGATTCAGCTCAGTGGCAAAGTGCGGTGACTTGAAGACAAGGTTGACTTGTGCAGTCGAGCAACTTCTGAGCAACTTTTGATTACGCACACACACGCACAGAAGCTAAGTTGGCATTGTTTAAGCTAAAAGGTATAACCAAATGAAGTTGTAATCTTATTACTGATGGTAAAGGTTCTTGTTTGAGTCAAACAACGGCCGACACTCAGAAGAATCAACAAGGAACCAGAAACAGAAGTAGAAGAAGAAGATGAAGTCATTTTGAAATAAAATTAAATTACAAGTAAAAGTAAAAGTCACAAAGCGAAAACAACAACAGCAAAAAAAGTGTGAAAATACAATTTTAAATGAAATGAAAAGCAAAACAAAAACAAAAACAAGGTAAATTTCAAGTTAAACATGCTTTGCGCGTTGAATATAAAGGCATGAATGTTTCTCTTTTCGTTTTTTTGCAATAACTTGTTAATTTGCTTTTTAACGGCACTTGAACAACTCACATTGCAACATGGTTAACAGCTCATGCTCATAATTTGACCGAGAAATGTGCCACAATTGCGACCCAAAGCAATTTGACCGTCGAGCGCATCATTATGGTACAGTGGCGGCAACAATATTACAACGTTGCGTACCTTTGCATCTGCAATATTATCGCCTTTAATTTGTTTCTTTCAATTACTTTTACGCTCTTTATGTAATTTTGTTTGAACACAAACTAGATTTGAAATTTAATTTAAATAAGTGCGAAAGAATGCTTCAAATAAAAGCATTAGAAGAGCGCCAAAGTGAAAACTTTTAAATGAACCTAAAATTGAGTAAGTGTTATGTACAAAGGCACAAAGGCGTAGCTATGGACGTCAGCGTGGGCGTGGGTGTGGCCATGACGTGTCGGCGCAGTGAAGCGGCAGAGCGGCTCGGCTCGGTTCGGTTCGGTTCGTTGTCAATGGCGGGCAGTGCGACGGTGAGTGTGATGGTCACGGCTTTTGTCGGCGAATGCTTATTCTGCATATAATTAAAGGCGTTTAAGGCAAAGCATGTCAGCGGCATTAGTTTGTGTAAGCAAGTGAAGAAGAAGCAGCAGCAGCAGAAGCAGAAATTAAATAAGTATTAGAGCAGTAGGCGTGGCAGAAAGTTTTGCAAACTTTAATTTGAATATGAATGACCATTATTATAATTTCAATGCAATTTCGTTTTACATTTTTTTTTTCTTCTCTGCTTCTTTGCTGCTGTTAAACAACATTTTCTTTTTTTTTTATTCTTATTAAATTTTAAAAGTTTTTTTTTTTGTTCAACTTTTATGGTATTCTCTTTTTTCTTGTATTTTTTTTTTTTTGTTGGTATTTTGGCTTTGGAGAGAAGCTGCGTAAAATAATTTCACTGGCATGCTGAACAATTTTAATGTGTTCCATTTCATTTCGTTGGGCATTTGCATAGCAAAGGAAAGTTTTTTCGTTCTTTGGTTGTTGTTTTTACTGTCGAGCGAGCGAGCGAGCGACCGACCGACCGACCGAAAATGATTGTAATTGAAATTGATTTGCGCAACAAAGCGTAAAACGAAATCATGTAAATTAGTTTCGGGCGACAAAAACGCGTACAAAAAGCATGCCCAGTGTGCCCAGCGTGCCCCACTGTCATCAGTGCCACTGTGCTGCCCTAAGGGGGCGGAAACATGGACTGCTGTTAACAACTTAGCTGCTGATTGCGTATACGCAACGTAAGACAATCAGTAGACACGATTCAAAGCGATTTGCTATGCGAAAATGATAACAACAACAACAACCACAGCAACAACAACAAAACCACTGAGTACAACAACCAGAGCAATGAAGTCAACAGAAGGCGAGAAGGCGAGAAAACGACACCGAAGCCACTCGGTTGTCAGATACAAAGTCGAATTTGAAATGTGTTCGGTGGCAGTGATAAGCACGTTCGGATTAAGGCTTGAATGGCATAGTCAGTAACCATCAACTTGACTGGTATTTTGTAATTGTATAAGTGTATGTGTGTGTGTGTGTGTGTGTGATATAAATTGCTTACTAATCTAAGCAGCTTAGTGGAGGAGCGTCTTACGTTACTCTCATCATCATCAGCAGCAGCAGCAGCAGCATCAGCTTCATCAACTGTTTTGCTTTGATTTTGTCTTCCATAATATCGACAAGCAGCAGCTCGAATTCTCTTTTACTGGACTGATGCCGAAATGGTGACTTCTTGAAGCAAGAGGTTGGGGGTGACTGTGCAGATTTAACAAAGTAAACAAATGATGTGTTGCCTATGTGTATGTGTGTGAAGTACATGCGAGTTGTATAAATCGTTCTACTACTCTTTGTTCTTTTTCACTCGCTCACTCGCTCTCTAGCTGTGTCTCTGTCTTGCTTGCTCACTGCTCACTTGCTTGCACAGCCTAAAGAAAGCAATAAGCAAAATTTTGTCAAAACATTAAAGTGGAAGTTGTTGTTGTTGTTGTTGTTGGTTGTTTTTGTTAAGCATCTTTTGGCAAAAGAAAAGTTGAAGGGAAGGCAGGGTTTGCTTTAAGCAAAGCTTTGCTAAACCAAAACCGAAAGGAAATACATTAAATTAGAAAGTATATAAACACAGATACACATGAACAGACTCACACACACGCACACACACACACATACAGACAGACATAAAGACGACGACCTATAGACATGCTTTAACGCCACTCACATGAAATGAAATTCAACTTGGCTTGGTTTGAGTTTTTCATGATTGTTCATTCGTTCCTGCCTACAGTCGAGTTCAGTCGAGTTGAGACGAGTTGAGACGAGTTGAGTTGAGTCAAGTTGAGTTGCGGCCTAAGTGCTTCGTGCCACCGTTGACGTTGGCGCCACAAGACGTGCCGACAGTGACTGCGGCGGCGACTATGAGCGGCAACATTAAAATGGTGGTTTTAAATACGCAAAAACAAACAAATAAACCAACAAACAGACACACACACACACACACACACATACAGACACACAACGATATTTTCGTGCGCCAACAAAATCTGTACCAGACCACAAAATTATAAACTTAGAACGCGGCAACGATGATGAACGACAGCAACGTGGAGGGCGGTGCTGTGGGCGAGGGCGAGGGTGGGAACGTTGTTAGAGCCGTCATGTTTGAAGGCATGGGCGGTGACCGCCATGCGCCTGACAAGTCACCATGTGTGAGTGTGTGTGTGTGTGTGTGTGTGTGTGTGATTTTTTGCACACATGTGAAAAACAAATTTGGTCTGCCTGGCGCCAAAAGACGCCGAAAGACGGCGCTCTGCCTAAGCAGCGTTAAAAGACGCCTCTGGCACGTATAAAAACGCCGTTCCCTGTTTTCCTTTTTTTTTTTTGACTTATACGCTCACTGAGCCAGTAAAACGTATAATAAATAAATCAAAGCATAATTTTGTGCGTAACTAAAAGTTTCGCTCTAATTGCATTAACGCAGTCAATTGTACAAAAAAAGCAAGGCAGAAAAATGAAATGATTTTGTGTTATTACATTACAACATACGAGTATATAACGTTGTGCTATGCTACGTTGCGTTATATTAAAATTAAATTACGCATACGTCGCATGGCCGAAAATTTTCAGTTGAAATTTGACATTTTAATTGAATTCATTTTGATTCGATTTACGAATGAACATGTTCATATTCTTTATAGAAAAAAAAAATGTTTCATAAACAACAACAAATAACCGATTTATTTTCTTATTCACTCACACTTGTTTTTGTTTTCATTGCAGCTCGTTGGCGGCGAATTCGACATGGAATTAAATTTTGTGATACAGGATGCGCAGAATATCAAACACATGCTGGAGTTGCTCGATCATTGTCCGCCGAATTTGCAGGTGAGTTGTGCGGCATAGAATTTTTGAAATTCAATTAGCAACAAAACACACACATGCTCGCTCTGGCACTCCTGGCGCTCCTGGGCGCTGTAGAGCGTTGGTGGTGGCGTGGTAGAATTATATTTAATTAAACGTTGACTTTTGTGGCGTTTCATTTTAACAAATTTAATTTTATATTTTGACTTCACTTTGAGTTGTCGCAACGCATCCTTTGATGTTCTTCTTTCGCTAATGGGAGTTGACAAACCGTAAAGCAACAACAACAACAGCAACAACAACGATGCTGCGACATTTCATGCAAGTGTGTGTGCGTTGAAATGTAATGAAAGCAACGACATGAAATGGCTTTCAAATGTGCCAAGCGACTTTTGCCGGTTGAGCGTGTAAATTTCTTGGCAATTCAAGTGATTTTTTTTGCGCCCTTTTTTTTCTCCTGTTACTTTTCATTTGCATATGAATTTATATACACACACACATGCTGTAATGCCGAGTCTATGTGTGTGCATGTGTGAGTGTACGTGTTAAACATTATTTTGCACTTGCCGCGCATGCCGCGATGTCATCATCATGCTTTGCTATGCGTTGTTGCTCACATCTAAGACGTCCTCGTTCTCGTCCTTTTCGTCCTGCTCGTCGTAGTCGTGCCTGTTGTTTTTTTTTTTGTCATCAGCGTTGAGTTGAAGGCATTGCGCGACTTTGCTGCCGGCGCCATAAAATTATTAGCATGAATGCTGAATTATAGCAAGCAAAGCGTGAGTAGCATGAGGCGTAAGAGGCGTGAGAGGCGTGTTAAGCATGTTGAGCATGTTGTGTGTGTAATGTACGTTTGGTGAGCAGAAGAGTTGCGCTGCCAGGTACAACAAAACAACAAAACAGTAACAACAAAAATAAATATAAATAAGTAAAAAACAAAATAAGGCTGAAGAAATGAAAGGAGCGCGTGAGGTGAGCAAACGACTAAGCTGAGTTGTGCAAAGTTTAAATATGAAATGAAATACGATGAGTACACCTTTTGGCTCAAGACTGCTTTTAGTAGCAGGAAGCGTTGTTGCTGTTGCTGTTGTTGTTGTTGTTGTTGTTGTTCGTGCATGTATTAGTGTACAGCAAGTGTAAAATGCCAACAGCGCGTAAAGAATCGTAACAAAAAGAAAGCAAAAAACAAACCATAATGCAAGCAAACGAGTGAGTTGTGAGCGCGTAAGCGTGAAAAGAAAGCAGGAAGTTGAGTAACCGTGTCACACACACACACGCACACATGTACTCGGGCATATACGAGCTACATATGCATGCCATTAAAAAGGTTGTTTGCCGTCGTTCACGTTGCTGTTGCTTTTGCTCTTGTTGCTGTTGTTGTTGTTCATATTGTTAATGTTGTTGTTGTTGTTGTTGGTGTTGTTGTTAGTGTTTTTGTTGCGCTATTGAATGGTTTTCACGTGAGCCTCTTTCAGCCGCAAACTTTAGCCTTAGCTTCAAATCGCTCAGACTGATTTAACGCCCTCAGTTTTTTTCTTCTTTTTAATTCTTTGCTTTGCCGCTTTTTCACTTCACTTTGCTCCCAATTAAACACACACATGTACTTACATATATGAGGAGGTTTTCTACTTCTTCATTTCCTCATGTTTTTTTTTTTTTCTTTTATATTTTTAAATAAATATGTGTAAAAACAACAGTTTCATGTTTTATGCTTACTTTGCTGCCTACGAATATAACACAACTTCATACTGCTGTTGTTGTTGTTGTTCATCTTCAACAACAAATTTTGTAAATGTTTGCTATTTTTGTTGTTATTGTTGTAGGCGTGTGTGTGTGTTTGCGCGCGTATATTTGTAAATTATTCTTGTCTGTCTTATAAAACTCATCCTTTTGTTAAGCTGATGCTTTGCGGCTTATTCATGAATATGTTTAGCTTTTAAAATTAATGAAAATTGCTAGTGACAAATTCTAAGTGTGCGTGTGTGTGTGTGTGTGTGTGTGTCTGTGTGTGTGTGTGAGCGCGTGAGTCCCGGGGTGACAGTGCATTTGTGTATTTATAAACATACTTAAGCAAACAAGATACACACACGCAACACAAAGCAAAAAACAAATAGAAGAAATTAACATTGCATAATTTTAGGCAACAAATTTGAAGCTTTCGTTAGGCTTTGACATCTTGCCTAATTCTGGCTGTCTTTTGTCATTCGCCAAAGATTGTCATTCGTTCTTACATAATGAAGCTTATTTGCCTTAATTGCTTCACTCACTCAGCTTTTTCGATATGCTACACACACACACAGTCACACATACACGCGCGCATTCGTTTCATCAATCAACGCCGCATTCAGTACACATTTACATTCGTTTTTTGCGTCTGCAGCAATCAATGTGACAATCATTAGCAACATTTTTAAGGCAAAGCAAGTTTTTTTCTTCTTTGTAGCATAATTTTAGGCTGCTGCTCAAAGTGAATACTTAAATTTTCAATGTGATTTGCAGTGTGCGTGTGTGCGAAAGTCTTTGCGACGCTTGGCGAACTCATTTCGCATGCGAAACAGGTATGCAACACTTCCAAAAGAAAGAAAAGTTTCGAAAAAGGGTTTTACAAGTTGTTTTCAAGCGAATCGAGCAACGAAAAGTGTCAAAAACATGCCGAATCGCAATGGCGTCAAACAGAAAAACTAAGAAATGGCAAGAGGCGTCGACACAAAGAGTGAAAAAAAGTGAAACAACGTAGAAAGTAGTATAGTTCGTTTTTTGTTTGTTGCCAAAATGGACAGGCACAACAACAGCAACAACACCAACAACACTAACAACTCTAACAACAATGACAGAAAAAGCGACGCCGCTAGACTGCCAAAATGTTGCGCATAAGCCACGAAATGATTTATGTGGCGACATTCATTGCCGACTGATAGGAGAGAGTAGGACAGACAGATAGAGAAGGCGAAAAAGCCAGATAAAGAATGTTGTTGGTGGTGGTGATGGTGGTGGTGTGGTGGTTTGGTGGGCGATAACACGAAACATGAAACACGGTCCATGAAGCACGAACGCACACGGCAATTTCTGCTGCTTGTGTACTGTGGTTGTTGTTGTTGTTGCTGTTGCTGTTGCTAAGGTTGTTACTGTTCACGGCACAGACAATTGATTTTAGGCAACATTTATTGGCTAAAGTCATTTTGATTTGTCTCACGACACAACACAAGTCGTTCTTCACCTGCCGCTAACGTTGACTCCTGAATTTTGTATTCGAGTTTATTTTTATATTTTCTTTGTTTGTCTGCTTTTTTTTTTTCTCTGTTGGCAAATGCGTGTTCTGCAAGCTTAAATAACTGGCAACGAATCTTTGGCGTTACATTTTGAAGGCTGAACGACAAAGGCGCCGAAGCGCTGAGGCCAAAAGCGGCAATAACATTTTATACATAATAATAAATTGTTGTTTTCTCCTTTTCATACATTTTGTTGTGTTTTGTGTTGTATGTTTACGACCAGTACACCAACTGAACTGTGCACAGGGCACGGTATAGGGTGTACAGGGTGTACAGGGTGCACGGAAACGGAAGTGTTGTGTTGCCCATACACGAGCGCCCACTTAAAGTTTCCGCACATCTAACTCGATTCTGATTGAGTTTGCGAAAATTCAAAAGAGGCGCGTATGTTGAGTAAATCAAAACTGCCTTTGAAAATTAGAGCGTCAACAATTTTTCGGGGGTATTGTAAAGATGCTAAGGTGCAGAAGCACAGCTGTACGTGTGTGTGTGCTTGTGTGTGTGCGTGGTAGTTAGTGAAGGTGATGGCAAAGGCAAAGGCAACGGTAACGACGATGAGAACGAGAGCGTCATCAGCTCAGCTGCGGCTGATGGCTTCATTGCTCGAATGCCTTTTAACCACATCCTTTTGCTGCTTTAGCTGCTTGTACATTTTTATGGCAAAATGCCTGTATGTGTCTATGTGTGTGTGTAAGTGTGTGTGTGTGTGTGTGTGTGTGTGTGTGTGTGTGTGTATGTGTTCGCGTTTGCATGCCTAATAAAATTTTATAGCTTGCCAGCAAAGCAATTTGCGTAACTCTTTTCCTCTTCGTTTTTTTTTTTTTCGTTTTTTGGCTTCTGCTTTTTCCTCTGCTTGCGCCGTTGGCTCATCTTGCCTTGCCTTGCCTTGGCTTGGCTTGGCGTCATGCTTGACGAGTGTAAAATCTCACCTCACCAACTTCATTATACACCTTTACGTTGCCTGTTTTATTGCCATCAAGCCAAACAACCAAGCAAGCAAGCAAGCAACCGAGCAACCAACGTGCCCTTTGCCAACAACATTCGTGCGTCTCTGCCGATTCTATGTTATTCGCCTGTCTGCTCAACTGTGAATTTCGTTGTGAATAACTTTGTTAAGTGTCGACCCGAAACGACAGTGAGTTCAGTTGAGCCGAGTCGAGTCGAGTTGAGTTGAGCTGAGTTGCTGAAGCTGGAATTTCTGGCGTTGCCACAAAATGTTGCAAAACGTTTCATCAACGCCGGCATCATGAAATGTTATGGCACTTGAAACCTGAAACCACACACTCGCATACATATACACACATACATATACATACACACATATATGTTTAACACAATCGAAGCCCAAAAGTCAAACAAGACGAGAAAGCACAAAATTCAGAAAAAAAAACAAAACAAAAAAAAGGAGGAGAGTGAAAAAAAAAGAAAAATGGAAAAATTAACATTTTTTCACGCATTCAACTGAACCGAGCCAAATGGAGCTGAGATGAGCTGAACTGAGCTGAACTGAACTGAACTTAGGCTCAACACACAGCAGAGTAACTTGACGCAAGGCAACTCGCCTCAACTGGCAACTGGCAACTGAGCTCGTTGCCATTGAGCCGTTATGCTGCTCTACTCTACTCTACCCTACACTCCTCTGCTCGGCGATGCGATGTGCTGTACTGCGCTAAGCTGCGCTGATCCATGCTGCCGTCGATGCTGTTGCTGCCGCTGCTGCTGAAGCCGATGCTGATGCTCTGCGAAATTTTCGATTCACATTATTCTCGAGCGGCAGCAAGCCGAAGCGCTAAGTGGATAGTGATGGTTTTGTGGCAAAATGGGAACTGGTAACTGGGAACTGGTAACTGGGACTGGCGAACTGAGCACTGAACGATAAGCTATGCTTTGCCGTTGGATATCAACGTGGCTATACAAACAAAAAGAAAAAAGTTAGCTTTAGATTTTGTGCGATTTACTCACTCCATCACTCCCTCACTCACTTCTTCACTCACTCCATCACTCACGCCCTCGCTCCCTCACTCGTACGCTTGCTTATCTCTTTTGCAACAGTACTTGGCCTCACCCCACTCCCTCTCTCTCTCTCTCTCTCTAACAGTTGTCTTTAGCAACTGCCTGACTCCTACAGTTTCGAGTTTTTCGAAAGTTACACAAGGGATTAACTCGTGATTATGCCCTTTGTTCACTCACCCGTTTTATTCATTTGTACCTTCTCTTTCATACGCAGTCGGCTCGCGACTGCAACGTGCCAACAGCTCGTCGGCCTTTTCAACTGAGTTATTGCAATTCGCACCGACACGTTACCGTTACCCACGTTGACCGAACTTGCGGGCGGCTCGGCTGTCATCGGACTTGGCCGAAGGCTTAGTTGAGCTTAGCTGCGAGCGAATTGCCAACAGTTGCTATTCCGGCATAGGCAATGCAATGCAACCGAATTTGTTTGCCACCAGACTGAGTCACAGTCAGTCAGTCAGTCAGCCAGTCAGTCAATCTGCCAGTGAGCAGAGTCACTTGCTCTGTCCGTCGTTAACTTTGCTCGTTTGTTGTTTGTAAAAATGCGCGCATTTGGTTTTAAAGTTAATCCTTTTCAAATGCCATCAATGATGCCATGAGCGCGCGTAAATGTGCAAAACATTTTAGCACCCAAATAAACAAGTGGAGTGACAAAGATACGTTGCACTGTAGCATGAAATAAAGCTGCAGGCGGAGGGCGGGAGCGAAAGCGGCTAACGGAAAACAAAATTGTCAAAAATTGAAATAAAAAAAGGGAGATTTAGACGAATAAAATATTGTTTGTACATGTGTATGTTGGCAACACCAAGGTCCGAACCCTAAAAAGTATACTTGATAAATTTTAAAATTGTGTTTTGAAAACTTTTTTGCCTCTTAGTTTATTTTCATAACTCTGGCACAATGTATTGATACAGAGAGCCATGAGTTACCTTTAAAATGGGCGTGGCACATTCTTGAAAAGTATCAAGACATCGTCAAGGCCGAAAGTATTTTCGTTCTTAAGTAGATTCGAAATTGTGTGGTAATAATCGCACATACGTAAGCAGCGCCCTACATACATGTATGTACAGATGTCCGAGCCCTTTTTTGTGAATCTGTTATTGTATACTGGTACTTTATATTTAGTGTTTGTGTAATTTTCATTCAATTCGCATCGCATTGCAAAATTGCGCTTCTTCTCTTACGGCGTTTGCGAAATCAATTACAAGCGATAACAGCACAAAAAGTAGACACATGCAAATGTGTATAAATGTACAATATATGTGCATGTGTATGTGTGTGTGTGTGTGTATATATAAATGCGTACATACTAATAAAAAACAGGATGTAGATAGAGGAGGCCAGAGAGTCCGTCCGTCCGATCGTCAGTCATTCAGTCAGTCAGTTAGGCGGACTGGCAATCGGCTTGGCAAGCAACCATTGAGGCAGGCAGGCTGGCAGGGCCAAACAGAAAAAGCAACGTAAAATTTATTCATGAATTGAATTTGTATTCCTTCCAGATATTTTATAAGTTTTTCTTTTCTGTTATTTCGAAATAAAAAACAAAATCAAAAACAAAAACAAGCAAAAGCACAAACATAACAACACAAACGATGAGAACAAAAACAAAACGAAATAAAAAGTAAACAGTAATAATTCGCAGTAGAGCGTGCTCGACTTTGAAATACCCTGTACCTTCTATTATGAACAACTATATAAGAGTTGCCACGCTCATGCTGCAATCAAAACTGATTTCGTTATTATTTTAAAGAACATGCATACATACACCAATTAATACTGTTCTAGACCAGTTAGTTCCAGAGATATATAATTTTTTATATTCTCTCTTGTTGGTCCTCAAGTCAGTCTAAATTTTATGTCACAGACAAGACAAGCGGAAAATTCAGACATTTATAAATTCTCACCTATAAACAAAGAAGTGGAGAAGAAGATCCGAAGGAATTTTAATTCTATCTCTTATAGAATTTATGAGATCGAAGCGTTCATACTTACAGACGGTCGTACGGACATGACTAAATCGAATTTTCTTTCGATGCTGATCAAGACATTTACGTATGCCTTGCAGGGTCTGCCATACCTTCTTTTGGGTGTTACTTATATTTGTCTGGGTGCGCTCAAATCTAATATACGCTTTTACGGTAAGATACAGGGTATAAAATCGAGTTGGTGCAATCGAAAGAAAAATAGAAATAACAATAGAATGTCAGAAGGCTAAGACCGATGGAGAAAGAGAGAGAGAGAGAGAGAGGGAGATATTGTCTGAGTCAGAGACAGAAAATGTCGATGTCGATGACGGCCGCATGGCCAATCTTTTAAGAAAGGACACAAACAGTTCAGTCAACTTTTTTTGTTCTGCCATGCCAACTTAACTGCGCGACTCATGTTTTTCATCTCCTTAGCTTTTACCTCTTATACGATTCATGTCTCGAACACACACACACACACACCGGTTAAAGTTATTGTTGCCTATGTGTATTTGTGTGTGTATGTGTGTGCCTGCGTGGGTGTGTTTATGTCAACTTGTGTCTGTATCTGGCAAGGGCAGCGGCCGGCATTGAACGGGTATTGGACACCTATTTTGAAATAGGTTCGAAATAATTTTATTCGAATTCATCGCCATCGTTATTGTTGTTGTTTGTTTTTGTTAGTTGTTTTGTCATTCGCAATTTTGCTACAGTTTTTTTTTGTATATTTTTTGTGTATATTTTTATACATTTATTTTGCTTAGTTATATACGCTTTTTTTACGCTTTTCTTTTTGCCTTTTGATGTCTTCTTTTATTACATTTCTATATTTCCACGGCTGTGTGTGTGTGTGTGTGTGTGTGTGTGTGATTTGCTTATTTCGTCCATCTTGCTCGCTTTTGTTATTTATTTTTTGTTATTAGTTGCACTTGTCACGTTACGTTTCCCAGAGCCTTCTCTCGTTTCCTTAGGCCGCGCTCTCGCGCTTTCAATGCCAGTTGAGTCAAGTTGCTGTCACAGTCATTTTCCTTTGCCACTGCCACTGCTACTGCCACTGACGATGACGATAATAATGCTGATGAAGATAATGTCGCTCAGATATGTTACATTTATTTTTCCATTCACTGCCATCGTTTCTTTCTGTTTTGAATTTTTTTCTATACATCTTTTGTTCGCTTTTTTCATTTGTATTTTCAAAAAAAACCCCAAAACGAACTCCTCAGTTTTGTCGGTTGAGGAAACCTTGAAAACGCAACCGAAATCATTTCACTTGTTCAATGTGTTTTGCATGCGCGATTCTTTACTGCTTTTTTCGAATGCTTGACCCAAAAATCAGTTGCTTTCCAAAGTTGCCACGAAAGTTTTACATGAGTCTTTCCTTCAAATAATTCAATGAAATAGTCTTCAATGAAGTGTCTTAAATTGCTCTAAAAATTTATGTTATAACTGTTCTTCTACTTATTAACATAAACTACGCCAAACAATTAAGGAAAGTTCGAATTTTGAATCGATTTTTTACGGTCTAGAACTTTGTGAATTGACAAACTAAGAGAAAATGGTTTTGTAGATCGTAAATTGTAGTTTTTGAATTTTGCACAGAAAGCATTTAAGGCGTAACGGCTTGAATGAAATCTTTAAAACAAATTTCCAAATTTATTTTGTCGTTTTTGTTGTTGTTTTTTTTTTTTATTTTCTTTATTATTAGACTAGAAGGTCCGTTCATTCACTTTTCATTTGCATTTTTTTTGTTCCTTGCTGATTTTTTCGTGAACATATCCGAAATTTAACCAAGAACGACCATAATGTATATTTTTGGGTATGTCTAACCGTATAACTATAATCATAATTTGTTATGCAAACGAACAAGAATTAATTTGAGCACTAAACCAATTTAAATTATTATTTTGTTTTCGTTTTATTAAACTTTTCCTACTCATTATTTTTTTGTTACAATATTTGATGATGTTAAGCCGATCTTCTTCTCTTGCTTCTTACTTTGGACGCCCACATTGGCGCATTTGACTTTTATGATTATGAAAAAACAAACACGAAAACAAAAACAACAACTCAGCCTAAAAGTATACACCGTGAAAACTTGCGTGGGCGAACAGACAGCGGAGCTCTTTTTCCGCCACGAGAGTTGTTCTCATAGGTGGGAGGTAAAAAATTTAACTATGCAAGACTTTCCGTAAGCCAAACTTACTAATTTTTGTTCAGGCTATTATACGTGCGCCGATCAGTGCGTCTAAAACAGACAGACAGACATACAGACAGACGAACAAATGTCGCATTCAACGCTCTGACTTGCTCCGATTAATTTTATAAAGTCAAAGTGGTTTTCATTTGTGCGTTACAAGCGTCATGGCAGAATCAAAATACACGTTTGCAAGGGCATAAAAATATGTGTTAGAAATGCCGAAATACAAAACGCCTTCGAGCAGTAAGCGAAAAATCATGAGTTGAAAAACGACATGGGTTAAGAAAAACAAAGTATGTTAAGGAGCGTGAGCCAAAAAAAAAAGGAAATACATTATGGAAAATGCTTTTCGTGCCGTCAGATAAAAAGCAGAAAAACAAAGAAAAAATAAGAGAAGAGAAGAAAAAGGGAAATAGAAACCAACGAAAGAAGCTGAAAAGCTAAATTTGAAATAAAATTAATGCCAAAGTGAAAAGGTCATTTAATTTCTTTTTGATTTGTTGCCATTTTTCTTCTTTTCAATTTCAGTTTCAACTTTAAATTTTGCTCGTTCGTTCCTTCGCAGCGCTTCTTTTTGCCTGCCTTATTTTTTTGGTTTCTGTTTTGTTTTTTGTTGTTTAGCGTTTTTGCTTTCAGCGCCAAATGTGTAAATGTATTTTTAAGCACGTCAATAAAACAAAAAGTTGAAAAATAACACAAAAACAAAAGTGGAAGGCGAAAGAAAAGCCTTCGAAAGAATCGCACGAATTTTCAATTTTAAGCAAAAATAAAATGGCACAGCTGATGACCAAATCACAAATACATTCACACACATACACACACACGCACATACACACAAGGACAGACAAACAGACAGGCAGACAGCATGAATGACGAGAGGCAGAAAGGCAAACAAGCAAAGAACTTTTCAACTTGAACATGTACTTTTTGGCCAAACCGAAAAGTTGCTCGCAAAACGCCTAAAAGCACAACAAGCCAAAAACTTTGCCAATTCAAAACTGGTCAAATCGCATTGAATCGAAGAGTTGCCATCGCCGTCGCCATCGCCGTCATCGATGTTGTTTAATGATTTTCTGATTGGCAAGAATTTTGCATGCGGCCAACACATGTTGGCAACGAATGGATTGCTTGAAGGATTTCACAGTTTTCAACTGACACTTTTTGCATTCCTGTGCTAATTTCTTGTTCGTTTTTTCTATTCTTTGCAAAGAAACGTTTGCATTCAACGCTGAGCCTCAACAAACACACACACACACACGTACGCACAAAATATACGTAATTAACGCACATTTCCATAAACCGAAACTTTGCATACTCGTTTGCCAACAGCTGACGTTCTATTGACCGATTCAAAGTCGACTGCAATTTTATGTTAAATTTTTGCCATTTATATGCTTTTTATACGCCTTATGCTGAGAATAGTATCATGAAGATTGTCAAATACAGAAGGAGACATCTCCGACGATATAAAGTAAAAGCAAGACGAGTTCATGTAGGTAGATCCGTCAGTATGTCTGTCCGTTCAGCCATTAGTCTGTGTATATACGATCGCCTCCCACAATTTTGGATCTATTCCGCGGAGAGTCTTCTTCTATGTGTTCGAAAGATAATCTTCAAGATTCGATTACTAAAAAGTCTGCCTCCGGTCTAAAGATCTTCAAAATTCTTGAATTCATTTATGAAAATGTTTTTCTTGTTTTGTTTCTTCACCAAAATGGTATCTCTGAAAACCATTTGGGCTATTAAAATATAAAAACCACTGTAATACAGTAATAGGCGTGACACTTGGAAAGGCCATGAAGCGCATTTAATCTCCGACAAGGCCGAAAAAAGGCGTCCTTACTGAGTTTTCCTCATATTTTTTTGCCACTTCTATGTATGTTCTTATTTACGTTGCAAGTTGTGATTGCCTGCAAGCAAAGCCACTTTCCTCATGCTTACGTTAGTGTACTATACTTATATGTGTGTATGTATGTATGCATATGTGTATGTGTATGTGTGTGTGTATGTGTGTGTATGAACACGTGCATGTATGCCTGCTTTTAAAAACAATTTTCTCGGATTTTGAGTTTTTCGTAAAATTGTTTTGAATAGTTTTAGCTGCTTTGCATTTTTGGCTTCAAGGCCTTAACTCACACACACGCACACACTCAGAGAATGTTACGTAACATGACATAGCGTAAGGCAATGTTACGTTACGCAACGCAGCGCATATGTTTGTCATACATTTGCCGCTTTATGGCCTGAGGCTGTTTCCTGATATGTCAAACTCGACAACGTGCTTATCAATATGCGTAAGCTGAGCTGAGGACCCAACAGCAAACAGCAAACAACAACAACAATAACAATAACAAAATACCATTTTTCTTACTTTTGCGTGCTGTGACGCCTGCACGTGTTTCTGCGTGTGTGTGTGTTTATATCAGCAGCATTTACTCGCCGTTGGACCGTCAGTCATTCTTACATCAAAAGTAACTCAAAACTTTTCAGAAAAGTAAAGAAAATCAAAACGCAACGTCGAAAGCGAATTATTATGGAAATGCCAAGAAAAAAGTTTCTTCCATGTGTCACTCACTCACTCTGCCACTCCCCCACTCTGCCACTCATTGCCTATCTAACTTGCTCATTGCCTTTTGGCATCATTTTAAGCCGCCCAATGCATTTCTCACTTCTTTGCTCTTTCCATCATTGTCCTTCGGCTTAAAAGTCTCCTTCCTCACTGCGCGCTATCATCTAATTTACGCTTACTGCCGGCACACTTTTACGCCTTTTTGATTCAAATCCTTTCCTTTTGTTTGCCATGAAATTTGACACAATTGAATTTCAAGGAAAATGTTGCCGAAAATGTTGCCGAAAATTTAATGCGATTTCAGTGCCCTCTGAATTACGCACTTTTGCAGACTTTGATAAAAACGACCAACAGATACTTCGAACAATAAATACAAAGAACAATAAACGCGGTGCGCTTCAATAGAAGTCTTCAATGAATTCCATGCTAATGAGCTTTACAACACTGTCAACGATGAGGATGATGATGTTGGCGCTGTGCCGATAGGTGCGCTCACTGACGTGGAAGCGAAGGTGTTAAGTCACTTCAAGTGTCAAACGAAACAAGGACGCAATTTCTGAATCGAATTCAAGGAATCGAAATTAATGGCAAAAGTCAACAGCAACAACAACAACAACAGTGTTGGCTAACAAATTACTGTTATAGTTGCCATGTGCCTAATGCCTTGGCATGTCCAACTCTCTCTCTCTCTCTCGCTGTCTTTTTGTCTATAACGAATGTAAAATTATGCTGAATTTTGCATTTTGTGCTTTCAATGAAATTCTTCAATTTATTGAACAACTTTGCTAATTGGATTCATTGAAATAATTGGTGGCGCAGGCATAGGTAGATGAGCAAAACGCAACGTGATAAAAGGTAAAGAACTTTAATTTGCTTTGTTAATTCCTACGTTGACTTCAATGGTTGCTAAACAGCTGCTCATAAAATTCACAATTTGACACGCACAAATGAAGCGATGAAAAGCATATTCACACACACACACACACACATATACAAATACACGCTGTCACGCCAGACTTGTGCGACTTTTCAAGATAAACATCGGTGTGTGCGTGTGATAATTTTTATGTCACTGCTGTTTTGTTGAATATTTGACGCGAAAGAATTTTAATTATGCGCTAGGCAAGCGCACACCCACGCCTACGCACACACACACACACACACACACACAGACAGGGAGAAACATGCACAAACACAATAGGAAGACAGCAATGAATGTCTGCCGATGCGCAAAAGAAAGTGAGCGAGATAAAAAATGCTTATTAATGGGCACATTAAAATTTCCATTGGCATGCAATGCTGTGTGAGTGAAAGAGAGCAAAAGCTGTTAACACAATCAAAATGATGCCAAAGCAAAGAATATGGCGGAAAATTAAAGATGACTGCAAACTCATTCAAAGGGTGTCAAAAGATAAACAAACAGAAATCACTAAACAACAACAACAGCAACAACAAGAGTGAAATAAAACTGAAGAGTAAAGCAAGCAGTTAAAAGCAAACGAAAAAAAAAAACATGACAACGAAAAGAAGATTGCAAGAAAACTTTTAATTTGTGAAATTAAAAAATAAAAATACAAAAATACAAAAACAAATAAAACAAATAAGAAAAAAGTACGAAAGTCAACAAAAAAGTGACTTTGGCGACACTGGGATTTTTTCGCTATTTTCGAAGCTGCCAACGCGTAATTATGCGTCGATAACAACAATCAAGAAGAAGCACAAGTAATACAACAACAACAACAACAACAACAACAACAACAACAACAACGACGACGACGATAAGAACAAGCACAACAAAAGCAATCAGCAAAAAGCATTGCGTCAAAAGCAGCAATGAAAATAATTTGTTTTCGTCGCTCAGCATTCATTCTTTCCTTTAATGATTTTCTTTTCGCTTTTCCTTTCTTTTTTCTTTCAATTTTTTTTTTTTTTTTTTTTTTATTTCGCTTTGTTTTGTTTGTTTTCGTCTTTCGATCCCTTTTCGCGCTGCTTTCGCTTTTAGAGCTTTGTTTTTATACTTGTTTATACGCTGCCGTCGTTTTCATGTCATTAAAATATGCTCACAGTGGCCAAGCGCTCTCGAACCCAACCCTTTTGGCGCTGTCTGGCTAAGACTTAACTGATTAATTGGCGTTCAAGGAGGTGAAGGAGCTGAAAAAGTGCCAAAGTAGTAACAAAAGCAGAAGAGGAAGACGAAGTAATTGACTAAGGACTAAGGAGTAAGGACTAAGCAAAGGCGAAGGCAAAGGCAACTGATGACATTATTTTGCCGCGCACAATTTCAACTTGAACTCGTTGCCATTCACACAAACCAGGGTTAAATTGGTTACGCATCAGTTGGAGTTTGTTGTTGTTGTTGTTGTTGTTGGTGGGAATACTGTTGATGATACTGATGGGTGAAGTGGCATGGCGTGGAGTAATGTGATGTGTAATGGTTAGAAATGGTGTACCAAAGGGACACTTAGTGAAGCGCATCATTGAAATCAGTTAAAGTTCAAATTTAAGTGTTTTCTGATGTTCCACTCAAGCCAAAACGATGACAGCGGACAGCTATGAAAGATAGCCAGACTGACGGACAGACAGACAGACAGACGGAGAAACTAAGAGCAAGACGTGAAGTTTTGCCCACATCATAATTGCGTACGCTCAAGTTGACAAAGACATGCATGTGGGAAGAAAAGCTTAGAGAAGAGAAATTGAGCAGCTGGCTTGCGACTTTGCTATGCAAAAGATTGTTTTTGCTATCGCCATTGTCAACTCTTAACCAATCCCGCTATTATTGCTGTCCTTGTTGTTGTTGTTGCTGTTGTTCGTCTTCCTTTGCTGCATGCTGCAATAGCTGAAACAGCAGGAGCAACAGCAGCTGCTGTCAATAATAAATTTCCGCTTGAGTCAGAGCAGATTTCCAGGATGTGCATGATTTCACACACACACACACACACACACACACACAACAACAGTGTCAACAATGAAGAAACACTATATGTAGATACATTGAGTGAGAGAGTGAGAGAGACAGCTTATGCAAGCGGAAGAATAAAAGCAAGAGCAGAAGATGGAAAAAGTCGCTTGCAAACAAGTTGGCAGCACGTCAAATGCTATAAAGTTGATTCGAATCGACGAGCAGCACTAAGCAAAATGTCGTAAGCGGAAGTCAGACATTGAAGCAAGCAAGCAAGCACAGCGAGGCAAGCTGTCTCAAAGAACGACAGACAGGCGGACAGACAGAACGGAAGGACGGAAGTATATGAAAGTAAGAAAAGCGCATTTTTTCTTCAATGCATCACCACCGAAGGCGAAATTATTACGCCAAGGAAACCCACGGCGTGCAACGCAACTAAAAACAAGTAGAAACGCTTTCTTCGGCCTTGCTCAAGATTAAATACTCTTCAAGGCCTCTCTTTTCTTTGTGTCACGCCCATTTTTTTTATTGAAGTCTTATTTCTCTTTATCTTAATGAGCTACATATGAATTTCCATTGCTAAACCTTATTGGGTTCCAGAGATATGAAAATTTGTGGTTTTGGCTATCAGTGGGCGGACCATGCCCCTTTTTTGTTTAAAATAGTTTTTTCACCTGTCTAAGAACTTAATTATGAAGTTATAAGTGAATTGGTTTAGAAACCAAAATGTTTTTCATACAAGTACTTAAACATTTTCAAGATCCCTCTATGGGAGATGCTGTTTCCGACCAATGACACTCTTTAGGAGACACTCTGGGAGGAGAATGTATATATACAGACGTATAGACAGATAGACAGACGGACATGTCGCATTCAGTTTATCTAGCAGGCGGACTAGATCAAGAATATATGTATTTACTCTATGTATTTGGAGACGTCTTCTTCTGGTTGTTACAAATTTTTTGACAAAGTTATAAAACTATACACTGCGCGAAGAGTATGAAAACTGCAAATACATATACATGTAACATATAAGAAATTTTATTTAAATACAAAATAAATCAGAAAACTATAAAAAAAAGCCAAAAGCAAAGAAGAAATTCTTGAAATTGCGAAAGAAACACGCGCCAAGAAAGCGCTTTGATACGCTGTTGGGCTGCTGGGCTTGCAGCATAATGTGCAAATTCAGCGTTGATGATAAATTTATTGAAATTCTATTGAAACGAAACGAAACGATTTCGCTTGCATTGTCATAAGCGATAAAGCAGCGCCGAGCAGTGGCAAAGCGGTGAGCGGCGAGCGGAAAGCGTGCTGAAGCAGTTGCCTAAAGTGAGATACAAATTGCTGTTCAAGTAGAAAAAGAAAAATAGAAATACACTTACAATAGACTGCAATGACACAAGCTCAGCTCAGATACGTCAGTCTTTAAAAAAGTTCAAATTAAAAAACAATAAAAAGACAAAAACCAAAAAAAATCCGACAAAAATACATTTAAATAAAACATTTCTTATAGTAAAGAAAGCCAAGCGATAAAACGACATCGCACTGAAGCTAACAAAACGATAGTCGGCTGCCAGACAGGCGGACAGACGCAGGGCGGTAGTCATTGAAATCGTCACATTATATTCACTGCTTAATGGCGCATTTCCGTTTCCGCTTAATGTCAACATTGTGAAAAAAATAATCATATTATAGTTGAAGCATGAATAAGTTGAAGTGCTAATGGAACAAGTTGCTGGAAGAGTCAAAAAGCCAAACAGCCATTTTGAAGCTTTTATGCTGCCTCGTCTTGTTCCTCTTGTTTGACGAAGAAAGTGCACTCGAAAAGAAAACAAGCTCATTGACAACATTTCAGAATGTACAACACTCAAAGTCGGAATTAATGTTGCTCAAGAAGATACTCCAACTTTAAGCTTAAAGCAGACTTTGTAGTTGAAATTTGCATTCATATTTGCGTTTTGTGGTTCGTTTGTTTGGCAACTTCAATAGTAACCAGCATGGAATTGCAGTCGAGTGCGCTCGACTTCGACATGCCTTGTGCCTTCAATTTGCAACGACTTTTGTAGGCGTTCCTTCGCTCACCTTTCAATCGAAATAGTTTACATTTCTCAGCAATATCATATATGTATGTATACCATTTTTACGCATTTAGAACAATTGATTTCGGAGCTATAAAGTTTATATATTTTGCTTAGCTTTAAACACTCCAAACTTGATGTTTCTCAATGACAATTGTTTTACCCGAGGCAGCTTCAGATGTTTATCCCTAACCCCTTAAATGAAGCATAATTAATAGCGGAATTGAGCTCCGAAGGAATTTCGGTTCTAGTTTTTATAGATGACGAAAAGATTATATTAATAAAGATTTTTTTTTTTAATATCAAAATAATTGTTCTAATATTCATACTGTAGGAGGATAAATACTCTTCACGCCTATTAGAGCCACAGTTCTAGGAAGTCACATATAGTAATAAGAGTTCACCAATACCTTTAAATACCTTTATTGCACCACCAATTCGCTTCAGTGTCGAACTTCGACTGACTTGCGGTTTCTCATGAGTTCTGTTCCTCAATCAAGCGTGCAGGCTACGATCACGAAAGAGCAAGAGGATATTCTCAGAGAGCGGAGAGCCTGCTACAATACCTTAAAGGATCTCACTCCTCTCCCGCTTGGCGTGATAAATATTTTCCCGAAATAAACTTAACATGTGTGCAGTGTAGTTTATGGTCGGCTATTCCGCACTTACTGGTTTTTTTTTCCTTTTCTGTAAACTCATAAACATTGAACTCAATTGAAACGTTCAATAGTCAAAAATTTATAACTTATTCACTTCAAGCCACAGAACAAAAAAACAGAAATGAAATAAAAAAAAAAAAAACAAAGCAAAACATTTTCGAAAAATCTTTGGCACAGAAACTTTTTGTTTTCGTTACAGAACTTCAGTTCAGTTACGCCAATTGAATTCAAGCGAAACAAAACAATTTGTACACACAACTCATAAATGCAGAAAAACAACAAAAATATGAAAAACAAATAATAAATAAATAAAACATGCCAACAAATCCAAAGTCAAATTAACAATTAAACTTTTTCTTGCTTCGACTTTTGCGTATTATTAAAAATAATTGCATATTTTTACAAGTTAACGAAACTTTTTTGTACGCTTAATTTTTAATTTATTTGCCACGGTTTTTTTCTTCCCTTTTTTGCAACGAATTTTCTTCAAATTTGTGTTTTTCTTATTGTTGTTGTTGTTGTTGTTTTTTCACTTTTTCTGTTATTTGCATAAATTGAATTCTTTTTTCTTTCGTTTTCGTTTTTTTTTGACTTTTTTACTTATTTTAGCTCAATTTAACCTTAGACAACATGAAGCAGCAAGCGTGTTGATGGTTAAAAAGAAGTGCGTGGGTGTGAGTGAAGCGTCAAATCAACTTCATATTTGCAGCCATGAGCAAAGTAAAGTCTGCCAAGAAAGCAGCAAAGTTAAATTCAAGTCAAACCAAGTAGAAGAAACAAAAAAACCGAGGAAAAAAAAAACACAACCATGAAGAGCAAAATTTAATTTGCTTGCAGTGTGATTTCGTTCGTACTTTCTTTCTTTTTTGCTTTTGCTTTTGCTTTTGTTTTTGCTCGACTTTATTTCATTCTTATTTTGTTGATATTCTCGGAATGGTTGTTGTTGCTGTTGTTGCTGTTGTTGTTTCTCTTGCTGAAATTGCTACCCAATTACGTAATAAAATCTGACTGAAGTTGTTCTTATTATTTAATTTTTCGTTGTTGTTGGTGCGGTAGGTGTTGTTATTGTTGTTGTTCTTCTTTCTCTTATTTCTGCTTTGTCCTTAGTGAGGTGCTTCTGCTGCTTCTACTTTTGGACTTGCTTCCACTTCACTTCACGTCACTACACTTCATTCTACTTTACTTTACGCCACGTTGAATTTCTCTTTGTTGGTCGCTGCCGTGACCATTGATTCGTTGTCTGCAATTTCCGCTGTATTAGTGTGTGTGTGTGTGTGTGTTTGTGTGTGTGTTTGTATTTGTGTGCGCTTATTAAGAAATAATGCCGTAAAAACAAAACTCGAATAGCGTCAAATCAACTTTATTTTCAGTCTCCTTTTTTTTTCTTCACGCTCCTTCACTTTACCGCTATAAACACTCACACACACACACACAGAGAGAGACCGGTATAAAGCGATGCGACAGGCAAAGTATTATAAAAACAGCGAATATAATCGCCAGCAACGTGAATAAAAGCAAAAGCACTGTCACGGCGGGGGGGGCGAGCAGAGGCGTTCTGTATGCCATTGTGCAGCAGGTGGCGAACGGCACTTGAGAAATTTACCTTTGGCAAAAGCCGCTTTAGTTGTGCAAGCAAAAAATATATATAGAAAAACAATAAAAGCATAAAAAACTCAACGCAGAAGTAAAAACAATTCTGTTGTGTAACCGTTTTCGACTCAAAAGTATTTGTTGTGTTGTACTTTGAAGCCATGAGTGCGTGGCGGGTGGTGGGTGCGAACGATAAGCGTACAACGCACCGATTTTGAGTGCACACAATTTATGAAACGATGAATTCAATTAGGCGTACAACAACATTAAAGTGACAATATTAAAATTTATTGAGAGCGAAATGGCAAATTGACAAAGCAAAACCGTCTTTGGCTTTGTTCAAGACCTTGTTGACAACCACAATGCGTGCATGAAGCATCAATAAAATGTCATTGGCTCGTTGACAAAGTATCTTATAAATACTTGATATTTTATGCAGCAAACATAAATAAGAACGCAAATATTAAATGGCATTTCATCTCTTCTTATTTTGTATTTTGTATTACAAAACGACATTAATCTGTTTATGTGTGTGTGTGTGTGTGTGTGTGTGTGTGTGTGTGTGTGTGCTTGTAGAAAAATCAATAAAATGTAATTTCTTATAACAAACCAGACAAATACAAGCCACACTCGAATGCTGTTTTCGTGCAACGTTGAAAGCCAAGCAAAAGAAAAAAAGTGCTGCATAATTTTCGGCGCACATTTGGCGCGCTTGCAATTATTGTGTATTGGACGACTGCTCGTGCAATTTCGTGCAATGTTTCAATACAAATCACTGGCATGTTGAGCATTGTGCATTTTAGTGGGCGTGGCGCACATGTTTTACTGCTGCACAAGTTTCCGCTTGTCTGATTGCGTATTTGCTGAGCAAAATTGCTTTTCTCTGATTTGTCGTGTCGAGTTGTTGATCGCATTTACAAAACAAAACGAAACACACAACACAAAAACACACAACACAAAAACAACAACAACACACAATGACTTTTATATATTTATTTATTTATTTTTGTTCTCGTTTTAATCTCGTTACAGGCTGAAATCTGGAGCGTATTTATTGCGATATTGCGCAAGAGCGTGCGCAATTTGCAGGCATGCACCGACGTCGGACTTATCGAGCACGTGCTTGTGCGTCTCCAGCGCTCCGAGAC
Source organism: Phortica magna (assembly GCA_037044515.1). Taxonomy (NCBI): domain Eukaryota; kingdom Metazoa; phylum Arthropoda; class Insecta; order Diptera; family Drosophilidae; genus Phortica; species Phortica magna. Next base: position 153,570 of record JBAMBP010001399.1, read on the forward strand.
GGTTGTGGCAGGTAAGACATGCTTGCACTTCAATGCGAGACGAATCTTTGCGAAATTCTCACAATTTGCTGCACTTGATTGACTAACATATTTTTCGGTCATGGTCGCATTTCTCAAATAATTTCACAAGTACAGTTTTTTTCAACCGCCTTTGCGCACAAATCAGTGAAACTTCAACAGAATGCGAATTTCGCTAAGCATTTATATAAGCCAACGAAATCGAAAATCGAAATGGGACTGAGACTGCGACTGAGATAGATGGTTCGTTTCGGCGCAGCATTGCCATTAGTTGGCGCGTGGGCGCGTGGGCGGTCGGCAGGCGTTTGGTGCACGCCTGGCATATTGCCCGAAAAATGGCGCTGGCTTGAATTGTTTTACGATTAATTTCACGCTTGTCAGCAAAGTGACACGCCCTTTGCCAGCGAAGCGCCAACGTCCAAATTCAGTTAGAGCGACGCATGGCAAAAGAAATACGCAAACAAACAAAAGCACGGCAAAGCAGTTGAATGGCCATGAGCACGGACACGGACACGGATGAGAGGCGGCGTGTACTAGCATAGAAATAGCGCACAAAAATCAAAAGCACACATGCACAAAGCTTCAAGTGGCAGCAAGAGACGGTGAAGAAGCGGTGGCGAGGGCGAAGGCGAGGGCGAAAGAAAGTGTCTAAGATGTTTGCAAAGTTAGGAAAATCGATGTAACGTCATGGCTTCAACTTGACATGGTGTTTGCTAATATGTGTGCGATATAATCACGCTCAAACACACACACACACACACACACATGCGTCTATTAATACAGTCACACAGTGTGCATGTGTGTTTGTGTGTGTGTGTGTGTCTGCGCAAAAGTAGTAGAATCATTGCTTGATTTTGATTTTATTAAGTCAATGACACATCTGCGGATTGCGGCATTTAACGAACTGTAACTGCTGTCAATTTACTTGAGCGACAGACTGAGAGTGCGTAGCGCCGTCAATCGTGTTGGTGGCTGTGCAAAAAAACGAAAAGAAACTAAAAAAGGGCAAGAGTGATTGCGTGAGCAATGTTCAAGTTGATGTCATTGTCAATGGTTGGGAGTGTTAAAACAAAGCAAGCCTTCTGACAGCCGCATGACAGCCGACAACGACAAAGACATAGACATAGACAAAGACGAAGACATTATTTCATGCCAAAAAACTCGACAGCTGGTCGCAGGCAAAACAAAAAACAAAACAACAACAAGCAAAAGACTTCAACCGATTGAGGTCTTAGAAAAGATACGATACTTTAGCTTATAGTCAGATATTTTAGCATTAGCGATGCTTAACGGACACAAGCAACACACACACACACACACACACACATGCATGTTGAGTTGAACGTGACACTTGCTGTGGCATGGGCTAAGACAAGACGAAGTTGACAGGCAACATGGTCAATGCGCGGCAGCGAAGGAACCTAGAATGTTAATGAAATGTCGTAAAGCAATAAAAGCACTAAAGTCAACTCATGGAGAGAGCGGGTATGGCGAGTTAGACAGATCAAGTTATATAGCAATGATATGTTCATTGTTTTACTCACGCACGTAGCTGCGCATACACGCACGAACATAAAGTACGATAAGACTTAATATGAATGCAGGAGAGATGAGCTTGAGAAACAACTAAAACATTTAGCAGCGCCAAATTGTTGTTGGCAACGTTGAGGCGGCAAACTAACTTAAATCACGCACGAGCTTATGCACAAATGATACTTGATGCTTTTCAAACTTTGTGCTGGCAACTTTGCCAACTTCAAGTATGATGAACTGCATGACTACTTTGGCGTGTATACATACATATGTGTGTGTGTATGTGTGTGTGTGTGTGTGTGTCATTGTCGCTGCTGACACCCGCATGTGAGGCCATACGTAAGCCAAAGTGTAATTAAATGTAGACAAGCGACTCATGCCTAATGTCTTCATGGGTTTCCATTGCTGGTGGTCGACCGTTTGTCGTCATCTGTTCTTTTTTCTTCTTCTTCTTCTTATTCTTATTCTTGTTCTTGTTGTTGTTCTTCTTGGTCGTGGCCAACAGCGTCACTTGACTTGACTTGTGCAAACAGAGAATGCTTGGATAGCTTTGAGTGCGCCAGCAAGGCGTACCTTTGGGGCCTTTGGATGTCAATGGCAGGCATAGTATGGCATGGCATTTGAGCATGTGTGAGTGTGTGTGTGTGTGTGTGCACTAATCCAAAAGACGACAGCCATTTGTTGACTTATATTACTTATACGCTTACTCGACCATGACGCAGTCGTCCAAACACGCTCTTCAAGCGCCTGCGTATGTGTGTGTGTGCGTGTGTGTGTGTGTGTGTGTGCATGTGTGCGAACGCACTTTGCAATTTCCTAATTCACGCAACATTGATAATGACAATTATCGTAATGATGATTAAGCTGTTAAACTGATAGCGGCAAAGTTGATATTTATGTCAATGTTGATGACGATGACAATGCCTCCAGGCTAGTATGAAGCTTATAATGTTTGTCTAGATGACATTGGATGGCAGTCGAGGCGTATGTTGTGCGCTCTGCTCGCACAACACTTCACTTCATTTCGCTTTGCATCCTGCGGCGTTATATAATGCTCATCTCTTGGCTGCGTTATTGCGCAACTTGTCACACTTGCTCGTTGCGACGCTCATATAATAAGTCATTCTCTCAGCTCAACTCAACTCAACTCAACTTAAGTTGCGTCCCATTTCAATTAGTACTTCTGCGTCGCAGCATTAAAGGACATAATCACACACGTACACGCACATTACCTTCAACTTGTATTATACAAGGACGATGTCCATCTATCATGCTCCTTTCACTACTCTTCTCTCTGTCTCTGTGTTTGTCTTTGTCTTTCGCACTTTTGCTCAACTTCTGCTGCTCAACTTCTTTTTAACGTTTTCATTTTCATGCTCTTATTGTATTTTGTCTTTGCTTTTGTTTTTGGTTCCTTCGTTTCTTGTGATTTTCATTCTTGGTTGGTTACATTTTTGGCCACACAAGTCAATTTCAAAAATTGATCAACGAACTGTGAACCGAACTTTTAAATGCAATTCAGAACTGTCGTCATCGTCATCGTCCTCGACATGACGTGCATACATGCTTGTCTCTGTGTGCGTGAGTTTTTTGTGTTTTATTCTGCTGAGTGTGTTTTGTCTTTCAGCTTGTCTTCGGCATGTGACGCATAGCACTCACATACATGTTTGTGTGTGTGTGTGTATGTGTGCCGGTGCATGCGTGCTTGTACAGTTATTTATAACCATTACAAGCACTTGTCCTTTTGGCGTAGCTTGAAGCAAATTCTTCTGCTGATTACTGCTTTGCTTTGTCAAGCAGTATGTTCAATTACTATAAATTAAAAATCTCTTTAGACATAACATAACATAAGACAATGCTAAGTTTCATATTTACCATTTCTTGATCTATATGTTTGTTTCATCTGATCCGAAAAATTTGCACTCCGAATTATCCGAAAATAATTTTTAATAAATACAATTAATAATAATTTTTAAATGGATTTTAATTTTCGTGTTTCATTATTATTTTAAATATATATTTTAGCTAGCATAAATTTGAAAAAAAAAAGATTGAAAGATCACGGCTTTATATTCCTTAAGTTAAAGCTTAAGTCAAAAATAATAAAACCACTAATTACATCGTTTAAGAAGAAGCATTCATAAACATATGGCAAAACGAACTTAACAGAGGGTTAACATAAACTTTGCAGACTGTTATTCTAAAAATATCTTGTCGTTAAAACCGCACTTTCGACTCTAAAGCGCCTCACATAAGAAATGTCTTCATATTTCCCTAAGAAATATCCTTAAAACTTTATCTTTTTCTCTCAAAATATTTTTATTTTCTATAAGGATTTTTTTAGAATTAATCACTTGCTGTGCCTTTTAAAGTTACACAGAAAGTTCAACAGAAATGTCTTAAAGTCTCATCCTTGGTAGGTTTGTTTTTTTTTTTCTTACTTGCTTCTGAGTTTATTGAGAGCAATCTTCAATCAGACAACCGCTTTTGTTGAAGTGCAATGAAGTTTCATGTGCTGTTTGTTCGCTTTGTTTGGTACTAAATTCTGATGTGCGCACACACACATGCACACATACATATTTGATGTAACAATAACGTTCATCAACGTCTAAACACGCCTATTTGCACAAGCGTGTCTGACCTTAAGTCAGGCAGTCAGTCGGGCAGGCAGCCAGTCAGTCAGTCTTGCCGCTGGGCATCCGATGGGTGGTACCATTGCTCTGTAAGCTAGGCACACGCATTGGTCATCATTTCCGTTTCCGTTGACCGTCGGTTGTTCTCGTTTCCGTTGCTATTATTTGTGACTGAGCTGACTGAGCTGACTGAGAAGTTAACTCAAACCAGTTAAATCAAAACGAATCAAAGCGAAACGACTTGAATTGAATTGATTCGTGTTTCGATTTGTTTCCTCTTTGCCTACAAGATTCAACAGAATTCATATTATTTGGCTTGCCTTTCTTTGCATACGCATTTATTGTTATTTTTATAGAACTGTTTGCTTTGTCGTGTACACTTATATACGTTCTACGTTCAATTGTCTTTGCAGATTTACTTATCGAAATGCTTGGCGTGCTGGCCAGTTATAGCATAACGGTGAAGGAGCTCAAGTTGCTCTTCGGCACAATGAAGGCCGTCAACAGCAAATGGCCACGGCACTCAGCGAAGCTGTTGAACGTTCTACGCCAGATGCCGCATCGCAACGGTCCCGATGTCTTCTTCAGTTTCCCGGGACGCAAAGGATCGGTAAGTACAACATTTCTATAGCGCTGTGTGCGTGTGTGTCTGTGTGTGTGTGTGTGTAATGTTTGCACGATAATTCTTATTTTAAATGCTTTGCACAGCTCAGCAAATGACCGACTGGGTGCGCCCTTCGGTGCTATTAAAGTGCCAACATTGCATTCAATTCAGCTCAGCTCAGTTCAGTTCAGTTTGGTTCCGTTCAGTTCCGTTCCATTCAGTTCAGTTCGGTTCGGCTCAATTCGGTGCTGTTTGGTTCCGTTTGTATGAGTTGAATTTTTTTCTGGCTCAGCTCATCTCAGCTCGGATCGAGTCGAGTCGAGTCGATGGTGTATGCTGAATGCTGAACTGTGTTATTGTCTATCTATTTTATTTACTGTTTCTAATATCCATTGTCTCTTTATAAGTGAGCTTGTGTTAGTATCTGTGTGTGTGTGTGTGTGTGTGTGTGTGCGTGTTGATATTTGCTTAGCCGTCACTTCTGCTGCTGATGTTGCTTGGTGTGCCATTGTTACTGCTGGCGCCGTTGACCTCGACATCCTCGACATCGTTATTGCTATTGTTGTTGTTGCTGTTGTTGCTGTTGTTGTTGCTGTTGTTGTTGTCGCAGCTTTCATGCGCCATTTTGCGCACATTTCCGGGCTTTTATTTTATTGCGAACGCTTAAATCGAATTCGAAATGTGTTATATGCGTGTGGGTGTGTGTGTATGTGTGTGTGTGTGTGTGTGCTTTCGTTCGTTCGGCATTTTTTCACCACATGCACATAAAAAAATATCATAAAGCGAATTGAAGTCAAATGCGACATTGAATGCCAACGTTGTCACCCTCGCCGCCATCATCATCACCATCACCATCATCACCATCATCACCATCATCATCATCATCATGTTCGCGTGCTATTGTCCGCGTTGGCCTCCAACATTAATAAAAAAAAAGCAACAAGACAATGAGAGCGACAGCGAAGAATGAATTGCACATGAGCTACAATATTGGTACCTCTGGCGCGCCTCTAATCCTTCAAATTGCTGACGGCCAATACCGCCCACAGGACACGAGCAATGACAGTAACAGCAACAGCAACATCAGCGGCAGCGGCAGCAACAAATACCGACGACGCTTGATGATCGTTAAACATGAAAAAGCGGATTTACTTTACACGATGATGGTTTTTTATTATTTGCCTACCGTGGCTGCCGCTGCTCTTGCCCATTAAAAAAAGCTTAAGCCTCCAACACATGGCGTCCCAGCGCGCACCTAAAACACCAACATTGCCATGCCAACCCCGCTTGTCAATCTATGTTGTTTGCTACTTGCTGCTTAAAGTAAGCAAAAATGCCGCTCGAAGCGCTTTAATTCAAGTCGAACTTTGTCGAATTGCTTTGAGCAATTTTTCTATAACTTTTACTTTGCGCAATTTCAGTTTGAGCTTGAGCAAAACATTCATTATGATTGTTAATGATGATGTTGGCCGGCTAAGAAGCTTATAGTGTTGCTGTTGTTGCTTTGCTCGTTGGTCCAAGCCATAATGATAAACAAATAACAAACCGTGCCACTTTTTTTTGCTCCTTTGGCGCTTTAAATTATGCTGAAAAGCGTATATTTTATTAACATTTTGCGTCGATAACCAACGGCAATACAAATGTTGCTGATTTCGGACACATGTGCTGGCAGTGACTTTGCAGCAATTTGACTTCTCGGCGTTTGTCCGCCAGCCATTTGTTGGATAACTTCGCTTCGTTTTGCTTAACGTTTTCGGAAATCAAATTACATTTTGCATTTTGCAAAAATCCTCTATGCACTGCACAATTGTTCAAAGCGCCTGAGGCGTCAACCGAAGCGTCGATTGCTCATAATGATGTTGTGGAAAGCAACATGCGTTGTCATATTGCATTTGGAATATTGCATCTTATGTTGTGTTCGCAGTCGAATGGCAAAATCGGCAACAAAGCCAAATTATCAACATTTTCATCAAATTTTTGGACTTTTATAGTTTTTCGAGTGCTTTGGTTAGACTTTCATTTCCCTGTCGAAGTTATTAATGTTGTTGTTGTTGTTGCTGTTGCTGTTGCTGTTATTGTATTTGTTGCTTTTGGCGTCTGAGTAAACAGACCACTCACTGAAGTGCCAAGTAAACATAAAAGCAACTATTTACACACGGCCATGCCAAGCCACGTTGTGTTGAGTTAAGTGCAGGGCAGGGAAAGGGCAGGGCAGGGCAGCGCTGCCATGGCAGCAACACATTCAAAATGCACCCAAACCAATTTAGCCGCAAAAGTCGTTTCTGATTGGGTGTGGTTTCAGTGTAGATTGGATTGTAGCTGAACTGAACTGAACTGGACTTGCCGCAGTTGCTGCCGTTGCTGCTGTTGTTGCTTTTGCCCTTGGCAAGTGTGTTGCTTCAGCCGGAAAGCCACCGTATTCGAGATAAATCAAATTCACTCATTTCCGTTTCATTTTCATTGCTTTATTTTCTCTCTCTCTGTGTGTGCGTGTGTGTGTTTGTGTTTTCCTTAGCTCAATTTGAAGTAAAATGTTGCTGTTTTTGCTGTCGTCGTTGGTTTATTTGCTCGCTTTGATTTTTTCCAGTCTTTTTTTTTTTTTGCTTATGTCTGCGGGTGGCAACTCAAACTGTTGCAACTTTTTTTGTTGTTGTCCAATTGATTTATGAGTGTTCTTTGCCACATGTTTCATTCATGCCTTCTTATTTGTGCACAACTTCATGTTAAGCATGCAAACTTGTGTCTTGGCAATGTGTTGCATACTTTTGCGGTTATGCTTCGTTCGGCGGCATTCAAAACACAAACATAAACGCACAACACAAATAAGCAACAGACAGACTCTACACTAAATTAAGACAAGTAAGCAAAAAAGCCATAAAAAATAGATAAAAGCAACAAAAACCAACAAAAAAAAACATGTAAGCCAAAGGCGGAAATTAAAATTGGCAAATGTGCAAAACATAAAAGACAAATAAATAAATGCTCAACGACAGTTTGAAGATTACATTAAAGTAATCAAAACAAAGCCAAACTAAGCAACTCACTTCGACTTTTAACCCTCTAAGATTTGCCAGGCAACTCACTTTTTCACGTGCCCTCACCACGCTTCGTCTTCTGCGCGTAAACTTGAACCTGACTGAGCATTGCTGAAACTTTTTAGCGGTTTATTAGGTTAATATCTTTGCAAGAACACTTTGTTAGCCAAGTGGCTTGGCATGCTCGACCGCAAACTTGTATTGCGTGTGCGTTTTTGGTTTCCTATTTTAGCTGCAGGACTTGCGTGTGTGTGTTCAAGTGTATGTCTTATTTTACGTTAATGCATGCTAATAATTGACTTACTTTTGTGGTTTGTTTGCTATTTAAAACATAAAACGAAACTAACTTACATTCCTAACTAACTATGCAAGAACATTCCTTTCTGCTATTTCACTCACTGAAACTCTCAATTACGCACTCAATTAATTACGCATTGTTTCGCTTTGTTTATTTTGTTTTTGTTTTTGCAGGCAATGGTTTTGCCACCGCTGGCAAAATGGCCATACGAGAATGGCTTCACCTTCACCACCTGGTTTCGCTTGGATCCAATTAATTCGGTGAACATTGAACGTGAGAAGCCTTACCTCTATTGGTGAGTTAATCGGCACAATATTGTTGCTGCCCCCTAGCGTATGCAACAAGTATTGCCAACTAATTAAAACGAAACGTGAATGTAATTTACACTTTGATTGCCATTTGCTTTCTTTGAATTTTACTTTTCACTCATTTAAACTAATTTTCTTTTGTATTTTATTTTTTTCTACTTCTTTTTCTTGTTCACACACATACAACTACACATACAACTACACATACAACATGCTGCTGTTATACGCAAATGCGCAGCTTCAAGACATCAAAAGGCGTCGGCTACACGGCACACTTCGTTGGCAACTGCCTTGTGTTGACGTCAATGAAAGTCAAGGGTAAAGGCTTTCAGCACTGCGTGAAGTATGAGTTTCAGCCAAGAAAGGTAAGTAATAAATTGCTGCCAATTTGTTGTGTTCATTAACGTGCTTAATTAGCGCTCATTGAACTTTTTAATGACTTGCTGTCATTTTTAACATGCGCTCTCTCTCCCTCTCTCTCTATCTCTCTCCCGCTCACACACACTCACACACACGCTGTCGCCATAATTACGTGTCACTTTGTATGCATGCAGTGGTATATGATTGCCATTGTGTATATATACAATCGTTGGACGAAAAGCGAAATCAAGTGCCTCGTGAATGGACAACTGGCGTCGAGCACCGAAATGGCGTGGTTCGTCTCCACGAACGATGTAAGCAAGCCATCACAACAAATATTCAATAATACATATTCATTTGGCCGTATCACTAATTAATTGACATTGTGTTGCCTTTACGCTTCTTCGTTGCAGCCCTTTGACAAATGCTACATCGGCGCTACGCCGGAGCTGGACGAGGAGCGCGTCTTTTGCGGCCAAATGTCGGCGATTTACTTATTCAGTGAGGCGTTGACCACGCAACAGATCTGTGCCATGCATCGCCTTGGGCCGGGCTACAAGGTAAGTGAATCTGAAGCGCTTTTCGACACAACGCCACACAAATTCATGTGCAAGCGCTCAAAAAGCGCACTCTTTGTGAAGTGCACAAATTTCACACTTATTTCTTTCATTTCTCTGAGTTTTTTTTTTTTTTTTGAATAAACAAAAAATACAAAATAAGTTTAAAAATTCGAAAAAAAGTTTATTTGTGTTTTAGTTACTTGAAGTGTACAATTGTAAAGCAAAGCTAAGCCATGCAAATTGCTTCAATTTTTGATATATATTTTTTGGAAATTATACTTTTTTTTTTGTTTAATTCATGTTCACGCCAACACCAAAAAATAAACAATTTTATACAATTTTAATATTAACAACAACAATTAAAATCAACACCGCTAAAAATGTGTTTACATCACTATATGTGTTTGTCTCTTTCTCTCGTTCTCTCTCTTTCTCTCTTATACTCTTATTGTTTTGATTTTTGATATATTTGTATTGTTTTTTTTTTTCTTTCGATTTCCGTTATATGTAAAATACAAATGAAAAAAATAAATAAATAAAAATAAAACAAAAACAAAAACAACACATTTCGTAACGCTTTGCTCAACACAAAACAGTCGCAATTCCGTTTCGATAATGAATGCTATCTCAATCTGCCGGACAATCACAAACGGGTAAGTCTGCAACAACAACAACAACAAATACATATTCAACAACAACAAATACGACAATTTTCTCAATTACAAAACAAACACAAACACAATCAACACACTACAACACACAACAACAACAATAATTACTATAACAACAACAACAAACACAACAACAACAATGCGTATCAAATGCAGCCACCACAAATCACGACATTGGCACTCCTCACGGCCGAACAGGAGGCACGTGCTATCGATTGGAACGACGACAAGCTCGACTTGAATGCCGCCTTCGCGAAGATACGCGCCGTTCTGACCGCCCGCAATGCCGCCGCCTTGGCTGCCTTGAGCGGCGCTGGCGCTGGCGTCATACCGTCGACGTCAACGTCCACCGCAGCAGGTTCGGCATCGGCGGCGGCAGCGGCATCGTCGTCGTCCACAACGGCAACCGGCTCAACAACGCCGTCAGCACTGACCGCTGATGGCGACACATTGTCGCAGCACAGCGTTGCCTCGTCGTCGACAAACGATGCGACCGCAGCGGCGGTCACGACGCCACACGGCACAGTCGCCGATCCACTCGGCCACTTACCAACCGGAAATGTTTCCACAAGCGTTCCTTACTTCGGTATTTATTATATGAATTTTTCTTTTTTATTTATTTCATATTTTTTTGCTTAATTTTTCTTTCATTTTTATACTTTTGTAAGTGTTTATTAATTTTATCATGCAGTTTGCAACGCAAACAAGAAGACAACTCCAATCATATATAGTATAATACTTATATGCTTAAACAGTACAGTGCCTATAGCCATGCCCATCTGTCTGTCCGTCTGTCAGTCCGTCTCCAGAATTTAAAAGGTATCGAAAAAAATTGTAAGCAGAATTTCTTTATTAATTTCGAGGCATTCTATAACTTAGAGTTATCTGGATCGGTCTACTATAGCTGCCATTAGAATAATCGGTGAAAAATAAAGTTTTTATTAGATAATCTTCTTTATTCATTAAGAGTTTAAATTAATGCTTAACTATTATGTCAAGTCTTAGAAGAATCGGACATAAGGGCGTGGCACCGTCGACATATGGCAGTTCAAAACTTAAAAGTGGTATTTTTCTGTAAGAAAGATTGTTCAAATTTTGTGTAGTATTCTTTACTTAAAGGCAAATCTTATTAGACAAACTATAGGAATTTATATATTATATAGGCTTTTCCAAGAGGAATAACTGGGATAATGCTTGCAAGAGTATAAAAGTTTCGGTAAAACCGAAAATAGCTTTAGTGGTTTTTTATTTCTCTTTTTATTTAACTCTTAATTACTTTGTGTTTTTCTTTCTTCTTAATGTTTTTTTATTTCTTTTTCATCATTTTCTTTTTTATACTTTTTATCGTTTCCTCTGCGCTTTTGGCGTTTACATATATGTTCGTGGATTGTCGTCTATATGTCTTTTCTGCACACTTCGACCACTCAGAGCAACTGCGCCGTCTCTCATCGAGCTCATGCGCCGATCTTATACGCAGCGGCGACACTGAGGAGATCAATCAGCTCAAAGCTGTAAGCAATTTTGTTTTTTTCTTTTAATTTTTTATTATTATTTTTCTTTAAGTTTAATGTATTTTTTCTTTTTTTTTGGTTTTGCGTTTTTGTTAATATTTTGAAATGAATTTTTAAGTTTGTTTTTAGTTTGTAAAGTCAGAAAAAGAAAACAGTTGCGCTTGAATTCACTTGTGCTCGTTGCTTGTGTGCGAAACTTAACGACGTCAAACGTCACGGTTGGCAAACCTGAAACTCTTTAGTGTCAATTGCATACTAACCATTCAACCAACACACGCAGACAAATGCAACTGCGGAGGTGGCAAACATCATTGGCGTCGTCAATATTGTCCTCGTCATCACCATCAACGCCAACAGCGTCATCATCGTTATTATGTTCGTAGTCATCGTCATCGCCAACGCCAACGCCATCGACGCCGACGCCGAGGTTGTTGTTGCCTAAGCGTACTCATTTATTGGCAATTCACAGCAGCAAAGCACGTTTGCCAACACTGTTAGTGAATATACAAAGTTTTGCTGTACCAATTAAAAACTTTGCACAAAGGCAAAATCCGCCTCTGCCAATTGCCAACTTTTAACTGACTCAGCCTTCACCTCAGCCACAGCCACAGCCTCAGCCACAGTCTCAGTCTCAGCGTAAGCGTCAACGGCAATCTCAACTGTCGCAATGCAACTGCAATTGCAGCCTCGGCCTCGGCTTTGGCTTCTCGTCTGTTTTTACCCCATTTTTTGTTGGGCTTGTTTCTTTTTTTTTTGTTGTTGTTGTCGACTACTGTATGCTTGCGTCATCGCCATCAATCAAATCGCTGCAAATCGAATTGAATTGAAACGAATCGTATCGCATCGCATCGCATCGATATCCCAATACGAATTGAAATGCAAATGCAATCGTTGCAATCACTGAACTGTATACTAACACACACACACAGGCACACACACACACACACAGACATGTAACACATGAAACGCTTGAGAAAGCAGCACAGTGAAACGTTAAACTCTTGCAGCGTGAGTGGCAAAGTACGTGTAGGTGACTGAGCAGACTGTGTAGAATGCCAACTTGACGTCCTTCAATATTTGCATGAGAAAGCGCACAGAAATCAAATCGAGTTTTTAATTACACAGAAATCTATCAGTATATGTGCGTGTCTGTGTCTCTCTGTGAGTGTCTGTGTGTGTGTGTGTTTGTGTATGTTTGCTAGCAGAAACTCATAGAAAACAATTAAAAAACTAACTTTTCTCGCAACCAATGATAAATATATACATACATATATATATTTCAACGAATGCGTACGCATAGAAAATGCATTGTGCATGCGTGCATGCGTGCATGTGTGTGTGTGTGTATACGTGTTGCTTTTCATACAAATATCAAGTCAGATTTTGCCCGACAATTTCTGCAAATTACAACTGGTGTGTTGTTGCATGGCTGACGATGTTGCAACATAGAAATGTTGCCGCGTTTGCAAGTCAAGCGACAAAGCATGAGCATAGCGTAAAGGAGTTGCAAATGTTGACGACTAAAAACATCACACACACACACACACAGGCAGACACATGAGCCAAACGCGCGTAACGGACGGCTATGACGGCTTGCCTTTGTTCGCGACTGTGCCAGTTTTGGTGTGTCTTTGTGTGTGTGTGTGTGTGTGTGTGCGTGTTAGTTCGCGCTTGAAACAAAAGCGTATGCGCGCTTGCATTAAAATGTAGCATACTTTCGTGCGCGACTGTAAAACAAAATCATTCATATGCCTTATGCAGTCAGTCAGTCAGTCAGTCTGTCTGACTGACATTTTGTCTGTCATTCAGTGTCGCCTTATTTCGCTTTCTTTGCAGGCAACACATACTTTTTTTGCTTTCCTTTTTTTAGAGCTTTGCTTTCTTCAGTGCGCCTCGATGAAATGCAAGAACAAGTGCTCCAGTTTTACTTTTCTAGGTTTACTTATAATTATTACTTTCATTTTGTGCGATTTCATTTGAAACATTTTATTTTTTGCTTTCTTTTTCGCCGCTTTGTAATCATTTCATTGCTGGGTCTTTGTCTATGTGTGTGTGTGTGTAACAAACGAGCATACAAAATAACAGCAACTAGATTGAAGAGCGGTGGAAAAAAGTAAAGTAAAGTAGTAAAAGCCAAAAAAAAAAGGAGCACACACACACACACACACACACTCACACACACAGACAGAAAAAGGCAGACATCAATTTTACTTGCACTCGTTGCACATGTAAGCCGAAATGGATTGAAAATGCTTAAAGTAGTAGCAAAAGAAGCAGCACAAGAGGCAAAATCATTACATTCGTTTTTCATGTGCGCTCGTAAAAAATATAAAGAAAAATAGCAACAACGGCAACAACAATAAAACAAACGAAACAATAAATGACGTCTTCGCGCGCTGTTCGCCTTCGCAAGGAAGCGGCAAACTTGATTGCCATGACTTCGAATGTTTTCTCTTCTTTACTTAACTTTACTTTACTTTACTTTTTTATTTGTTGTTTTGCGCTTTTGTAAGCTTTTAAAACATACAACAGCAGCAGCAAGCAAATACATGATCCTCGCAATCATAATCCTCATCATCGTCATGATGATGATGATGACTATTTTTTTATAGCAATTACAGCAGAAATTGTTAGTTTAGCGCAGCGCACGGAAGAGAATTCTGTCGCTTTTAAGATGTTGCAAAGTGAAATGAAAAACGAAGCAAAGCCAAGCGAAACAAACCGTTGCGAAGTCAAAATGAAAACGCTGAGCAAATATGCTCGTAAATAATAACTGTTATTATAACGCAATAAAACGGTATAATAAGAATGACGGTTTTCTACGGCATTGCCGAAATGGAGATGCTCTGCCTGTAGCCACGCCCTGATGACTACGCTCAGTTGGTATAATGTTACGACCAAGGCGAAGCAGACTTATCGATCAATTAGATCGCCTGAGAGCAAACAGACAGAGAGACAGATAGACAGACAGAAAGCCTTGGCTGACTATGAGGATCAATTTGTCGCTGGCAAATATAGTATAACCTACTTCGATATTATAAGGACTTGAAACGCCCACAAAAAATAGGCGCAAAAGCTTTAACGAAAAAGGATGAAATGAAAAGTTCGCATAGATCATTATTATCAACATCATTAGCAAATAAAAATTATCATTATTGTTAACGTCCAAGTCGAAGCATTCTCAAGTCTGTGACTTAGCACAGCCCACTGTGACAAATAACAAAATAAAAACAACAACTCACTTACACACACACACACACACATTTTCCTACACATACGCAAAAGCAAGCTCACTATGAAAATAATGCTTCACCCTTGTATTGTCTTATTGTCGTTTTATATGTGCATATACTTACTTACATATGTATGTGTATGTATGTATTTATATACACATATGCACATATGTAAATGTTGCATATTAGATTTGTGTGTATACTTGTGACGTGCTAAACGTTATAAACATAAAAATTTTGATCACGATGAGCAGCAAAATGTAATTTACACGCACAAATTCATGCTAATGTGCTAAAAAGTATGCTATAAAAATTTTCAAATAGCAATAAATGACTTATGTATAAAGTGCTTGCGATCAATATTCATCTGCTTAATGTCACATTAAAGCTGTCACCTGCTGTCTTGCCTAATGTCATTTAAGTAGCGAAAAGAAGCAAAAAACAGAAAAACTGCATTAAAACAGCCGTAAAGGACATGCATACTTGTTTTGACTTGCACTCAAAGTGGCAAAATATGCAAGCGCGCTTGAAAGTATGCTATGCATTTAGCAATTTCATAGCATACAATGTCATTTAAAAATAGCACAGAAGTATGCAATATTTTTTTACGACAAAAAATCTCTGCACATGCACATACATATATGTATTTGGGTATGTAGGTATGTATGTGTGTACTTCATACTCAGACACACTCAAGTACTTAAGCAAAAAGTGCATACAATTTGTTATTAGCAAACTGCAATTGACAAGAAAAGCTAACAACAACAACTACAAAAATAACAGCAACAACTAAAACTCGAACAATACGAACGCAATTTTTAAACACAAATTATATTAACTTATATACAAAAAACCAAAAAACCAAAAATAAAAATTATTTTTCAGCATAAAAATAAAAATTTCATTGAAATCATTTTGTTTTTATTTTGTTCTCTTTTTGTATCTTTCATGCACAAAACGCGCTTCTCTTTTGACGCAACGCACGAACACATTTGTAGGTGCTCTACGATGGCAAACTATCGAATGCCATCGTCTTTATGTACAATCCAGTGGCAACCGATGGTCAACTTTGCCTGCAGTCTTCCCCCAAAGGAAATGTTTCATATTTTGTACATACGCCGCATGCACTCATGCTTCAGGTGAGTAAAATTCAATGCGCCGCTAGTAGTAAAGTATAGCATAGTAAGGTTGAAAGGAAAAAAGCACCTTAGCAACACAAACAAAATCAGCTCAACGGGCTTAACAACTGAAGCAAGCCATAAGCCATGCACAGAACAGAGCTAAACAGTACAGAATGGCAGCAAACTGAGCTGAGCTGATAAGGGCAAAAAAAAAACGATGGCTAAAAATACATGTTTTGCTCATGGATTGAATGTTGAGTTACCACTAGCGACACAGCCAAATCCCTCAACGCCAATGGTGAGAGTAGGTGGAATTGTATGTGCCTGTGTCTCTGTGTGTGTGTGTGTGTGTGTGTGTGTGTGTGTGTGTGTGTGTGTGTGTGTCTCATGGACATGACCAGGCTATGTTTACTGCTGCGTCGAAGGCATTGAGCTTAAGCAGTTGAAGAAAACCATGCTGACGACGTTGTCGACAAAATGGGCAGTTTTGTGGCGCACAGCGCACAGCTGGGAATGAGAACACACAACACACACACATACATATTTATGTGTACATATATATATTATACATACATAATTATATATGTATGCGCGCAAACAAAAAAGTCGCGCAAAAACCGAGGCATGCAAGGACCAAAACAAGCGCACATAAATTCCTTACAGCATTTTACGACATGAGTGTATGCCTTGGCATTTCTTATTAGGCTACACGTCCTCCTACTCCTGCCGGTCCTGTCGCTGCCACTGCCGATGTTCGGCCAGCTTGTGTTGAGGTTATTTTCTTGTTTTTGTGTTTTTGTTTTTGCATCATTTTTATGGTTTGTGCTTGGCTGTGAAATTATTCAATAAATTTTGTAGTAATTTCATGTACAAACAACAAATCATAAACAGTCTGCGACATAAAACACATATTCATAGTGTTGAATTGTTGTGCTTGTTCCTGTGCCTGTGCCTGCGCCTGTTCTTGTTCTTGTTCTATAAGGCCCTTCTCCACCCATGAAATCGATGACTACCTGCTGTTTGCTTATATATTTAACTTGTTGTTTTTTTTTCGGGCCCTCACAGGATGTAAAAGCTGTGGTTACACACTCGATACACTGCACGTTGAACTCCATTGGCGGCATACAGGTGCTCTTTCCGCTCTTCTCGCAGCTGGACATGGCGCACGAAGGCATCAGCGACGTCAAACGTGATCCAACGCTTTGGTAAGCAAGCATTAACAAATAATACACATTTCACACACACACACACACACACATACGCATACACACACACAGCGAGCGCAGTCAAGCACAACTTATGATATTTTATGACTCATGCACGTTTCTATCATGTGTTTGCTCGCGAGCGTGTGTGTGTGTGTCTCATACACATACACCTTTACTTATAAAATTGTCTTATATTGTGATTTTGTGCATTGCATAGCTCGAAATTGCTGGGCTTCATTTGCGAGCTCGTCGAAACCTCACAGACCGTACAACAACATATGATACAAAATCGCGGCTTCCTTGTAATTTCATTTATGCTGCAACGTTCATCACGCGAGCACTTGACGCTTGAGGTGCTCGGCTCGTTTTTGAATCTAACTAAATATTTGGTCACATGTCTGTCAGCGAATAGTGACTTGCTTCTGAAGCAGGTATGTAAATAAACTCAAATACTTATGCCATAAACCCTCACCCACAACCCTGCGCCCACTTACCGAAGTGCGCTTACTCTCTCCCGCCCTCTCTATGTATTTTTATATATTTTTACTCTCTTAATTAATATTTACCATATTAATAATATTTATGTATATGCATTTTTAAGTTAGCGCCTTATATTATTTATGTCAATAAGAATAATAACGCTGCTTATGATAATGACAATGATAATGGAAATGCGATTGTTCGTGATAATGATGGTCTATCTGATATGCTCATGTGCTTGCATGCCGTGCTCAGTTTTCGTATATTTTTGTTGTATTTGTTTTCAAAAACAAAATGATTTTATGTAATTACGTATGTGCGCTGAAATTTTGCTTTCAACATAATCGCTGCCAAATGTTATTACTCTTGATATTTTCTTTTTAAGTCAAAAACATAAATTATTTTAGAGCGACAACATAACTAATTTCTGCTTAAGTGAAGGTCAAGTTGAGTGTAATGACAAATGTGAAACGCATTCAAATGTATATCAGAATATCAAAACAAATTGTCGAAACTCATACATAAGTCAACATATACACATGAGTGGCAATTCTCCATTGCGTATAATGCCGTAACCTCATCTTGTCTCAAGTAAAGTGTGCTCATGTCATTGAGTGCATTTGTGAATGCATTAAAAAGGTCGTGTTCAACGTCAGCGTTAAAAAAACAAGCGACTTAATTGAAACATGAGTTTTTACTGCACTCAGCATTGCGTATACGTCACGTTGCGCGCGGTTCGAAACATTTTTGCGTAAATTAAGTTTGTCAGCATGTCTTTTTTATTTTATTTTTATTGTATTACCATTTTAAGGCTTTCGTATCTCTGAGTTTTTTATGTATAACTATGTATTTTTGTATGTATGTATGTATGTATGTATTCGTATCTTTAGACACTGTAAAATGTTTTTATGTATATTTGTATGTACATATGCATGGACATACATGTGTATAGGAACAATGCCATTGGGCATTTTAATTAAATAAATGATTTATATTGAAATTAATTATAATAATTTAAGAAAACTTGGTAACAAAAACACGGAAAACTCTACAATTGCATAACTGAAATATAATTCTTTTTATTGATTTTGCGTTATGTAATACACAAGAAATCCATAAGCAAAGATTGTAATTAATGTCAAATGTTTAATGAACAAAAATAAGAAAACAAAAGTTCAAATCATATGTGTTATGAATATAATTTTCACTACAAAGTTTCAATTGAAAACCAAACCAATTTTCACGCTGCGTGTATCAAATTTCTTTCTGGCCTTTCTACTCTTGTTAATACAAACGTAAACTTATAATTTTATATCATTTTATTTAACGATGTCTTTGTTTTTTTCTCGTTTTCTATCACTTTTGTGCGCATCAACGAATAGTTGAACACGGGTCTGCGTAATCCATTCAAAAAAGTAAACACACACACATACACACACACACACACACAAGCGAACACATGCAAAGTGTTCTTTATTGTTTTTATTTTTTTTTTTTTATGCTCAGTTTAGATTTCTGTTTCCGGCTTGAGTTCTTTTAATTTTCTTTTTATGAAACGTTTCCCATGCGTTTGGTTGAGCGCCTTTTGCGCGTTTTTATGCTTTTCGCTGTGCTTCAATACACGCTTTCGTTGCTCGTTTACGCACACGCTTCTATTGTTCCTGCTTTCTATATGATTTTGCCACGCTGCATGCAAAATATAAATAAACACGTTTTTCATTTATTTTTGTGTTTTTATGCTGAAAGTAAATTGTGTTATTTTGTTTTTGCGTTTTTGTTTTATTTTGTTTAATTTTTTAAATTGGCAGTTTTTCATGTTAGCAAAGCAAAGCACAAAATTACGCACCATAATTTGTTTGCATCGCTTGCCTATGTTGCACAAATGCTTTAACGCTTTGTAGCCGAAAAAAAAATGTTATTCACTAAAAAAAAAATTTATAAAAATAAAAATGTTTAAATAATAAGAAAAAATAAATAACTTTAAATTTATTCTTCTACTTTGTCTGCTTTCTTTCTTTCTCTTTTTCTCTACTACTCTCTCTTTCTCTCTCTCTTTCTCGTTGAATTATTTTGTACACAACCAACAATTGCAAAAAAACTATTGCATACTTTGCTGTACTCTATAAACTTTGCTCCAAACCAAAAACGCAAACATATAAAATAAAAATTAAATAAAATTTAATTTAATTTAAAAAACAAAAAAATATCTGCGTTGCGCACATTTCAACTCGCTTTTCTTGCCACTTGCCACTTGCAACTTACCTCTTACCAATGCGTCACTCCAACTTTGATTTCAACTCTGCCTCAACCCACTCAAGTTCTACCAGGTGAAGCTCTTAAATGTTTGCATATCATTTTTCAAATTTATTTTCAAATCGTTCGTTATCCTTTTTCTGTTCTGTTGTGCCATTTTGTGCTGTAATGCTTTGTGTGTCTGTTATTTCCCGTTTCCTGTTTCCGTATGCATTCGTTGCATAGTTTTTGTTAGTTTTTTAACACTTTAGTTTTGTTCATTTTTTATTTCTCGAAACCTTCGTTTTCTTTTTCCTTTTTTACTAAAATATATTTGAGCGTCTGTCAGCAATCAATAGAATATCTCTTTTATGACTTATCAGATTGTTGTTTGTTAACGTAATGACTTTTCGCACTCGTACAAGAACCACAAGTCCGGTAAGCATATCCTGTGGCTGTGCCACGTTGGATATGTGTATATATATGTATAAATATACCATAAAGCATAATGTATATATAATTCCGTAGTACATTTAAATGAGCTTTCAGCTTGTTTTCTATATTATTATTCGTATTTGAATTTGTCACTGTGTAAATAAAGGTTTTCTAGACTTTCTGTGGTCTTCATTGAACAGCGAACTTTGACGACGCCAACACTTGTTGGTTAATTGGATTCATACTCACATGCATACATATGTACATAATAGCTTAGAAACAATGACAATTCGTATATACAAAAATCATCATTAATGGTTTTAATTGGCGGATTATTTTATATGTTATGATAGTTCTAATTTTGTATGTATGCAAATCTGTGTTGGTATTTGTTATTCTTTCTTACAATATAAAATCCTTTTGAACTGTGCAGTTAAGTGCTTTATATATATGTATGTAGCTATCTGGGGTCTTTTGTCTGCAACATAGCTGAAATGTCATATTTTTTAAGCGGAAAATGACAACAACAACGGCGCGAGTCAAAAGCCATTTATTTGTCAATGACAGAACAACGAAATTACAAACGTAAAATCAACGTGAGCTGTCATTTGGCGTCAACCGTGATAGTTGTTCGGTGACGGATGCTGTGCCATGCCACGCCACCGTTTTTATTTTGTTGTCGCAACAGACAACGACAAACAGCGCGTGACTGTGCGTACACTGACTGGATTCGGATGTCCGACTAACCGGATGTCAATTGTTGTCAGACAAGCAAACTTGTTTGGTTTTCAACTCGTCTTGATTCTGTTTGAGCAACTCATTTGCACTGAAAACGATTATGCGCCAACGACGGCAACAAATGCATTTTTTCGCGCTGCTACGCCGGCCATAAAACGCACATGATCAGCCTCATGCCTCAGCCATCGGCAGCTGTCGTTACGTTGGCCAGAGGCACAGACACACACACGCACACGCACACGCACTCACACACACACACATACACATATGCTTGTGCCAGCAAATTGGCTCAGGCGTGCTTTTATCGTTCATTAATGAAAGCCATAAAATGCTCGGCTGCGTTCTGTCAGTCTTATCATAAATGAATAAATTTCATTGTGCACGTGCTGTACATGTTGCGCAAATTCGCAGCAAACTTTTTTGATTGTTTCAGTTTTTTGTTTTTCATTTTTTACCTTTCAATTTATATTTTTTCAACAATGCGTCGGACATTCGCATTCGTCCCCACGCCTCGCTACTTTTGACGACAATGCGTCTGCATTGTTTGTATTGATTTTTTTGATTTTTTGCATTGCTCTGATCTTTATATACGCTTTTTCCACATTTATATTTGCATTTTTCTGCTTGATTTTTGCAACTTAACTCCTTTTTTTTATTTCCTTTCACGTGATCAAAATTTATCTCATGCACATTTTTTTTAATTGTGAAACTTTTGCGTTTCTGCGTCCTTTTTTTTTCTTTTTTACACGCTTTTTTATACGCTTTTGTCAGCTGTTGTTGTTGTTGTAATTGTCGCCGCTGGCATTGCTGCTGACAAACACTTGCAACTTTTGCACAAATGCCAAACGGCACACACATACACACACACACACACACACACATTCAAACGAGTATTTCATGTACTTTCATACAAAAAAGTCGGTATTAAAAAAAGAATGCAGTCGACAGTGTTCGACTTCGAAATACTCTGTACCTTCAATTATGAACAACAGTTTTAGGGCGTTGTCACGTTGCCCATTTTTCAATCGAAATAGATTTCAGATTTCAGACAAGACGGACTTTTAATTTATACGACATGTGGCGTCCCATGTTCCTATTCTATCGTGCTCTCCGTATTCTATGTCATCATCCGAAAAGACACCCAGAATATCACACTGTTGTAACCTTCTTTTCTCCGAGGTACTTTAGTTGTTTGCCTCTCACTCACAAGCGAAGCTTCTTCTGGCCACTCTATTATTCGCTGTTAAAAATAAAATTCTATCAAATGGCTGTAGATATAATTTTAACAGCGTGCCATATTCAGGGCAGCTGTTGTTTTGTAATGCCTTATGAAGTTCAACAGAACATAAGGAACTACAATTGTTAGGAACGTTGGAATTCGAATACCTGGAATGAGGTGACTATCTATTTATTTAATTATCAACAATCCTGTTAAATGCACTTTTAACATTTTTTGTTAGAAGTTGCTAGAATAAGGGAGTTAATCTGTGTTTGGAATGGGAAAATTACGATCCAAAGATCTTCTGTTTGCTTGTTGTTTATGGTTTCCGAGATCGACGCGTTCACACATCACACCAGGAGCTGCCACTCCTTCTTTTATGTGACACATACATTTTCGCATTTTATTATACACTTGTACCATAAGGTACAGGATTTAAAAAAATAATACTTTACTTCAACACTAAATTTCGATGAACCACTCACATATAAACATATGTATGTAAGTATACATAAACATATAGTTACTCATATAAGTGCAGAAAACTCTTGCGCGCTGCTGAAAAACGTTCTGTAATTATGGCATTGAACAAAAAGTTAACGAAAAAAAGGAAAACAAAATAAACATGTAAAAATGTTTAGCAAAATTTTAATTAATTTTCAAAAATTTGTTTCATTTCACCACAAACAAAAAAAAAAACAAAAAACAGAAACGAAACAAACTAAAAACATTTAAAACAAATATGCAAACGAAATATCTGAGTTGTAGAAATATAATTAAATTATGAAAAATGTTTACAGTTATGTAAATTTATCAGTTAATAATTTAGATTTAAATTAAACTTAATTAATATTAATTCAAATAGTTAGTCAAATACATAATTTATACATAGATTATTATTTACTTTAAATAGACATGCCTGTTGCCTATCTATGCCTTCTATGTTATTTTTTCAAATAATATTTATTTTAATTTATTGATTTTGATTTCATGTTATACTTTTAATGTTTCTTCCTTCGTTCGTTCTTTCTTCGTTGATTGATTGCTGTTTACTGTTTACTGCATGTGTTATACAAAATAAAAAAATTAAATAAAACCTGCATCCCTATGTATATGAAATTCCAATACAAAATATCCATAAATGTATAACCTAAACTACAACCAATCGAAACGCATGAGTCGTCTTACGCCAAATGATAAACGTCGCATTAAACGTATGTATAAATATTTTTTAAATACTACTTTGCCTTTTGTGGAATTTTATTTTTATTTTTTTTTTTTCAAGTTATTGAAATTGAACTTCCCAACTGTTATATAAGCTGTTAAAAAAATATGTAACACTTACAGTTAACTGTTATAAAAGTTTTTCCGATTTTATTTTAATAAGATGATTAGAAATATAAATCTTAAAAAAAAAAGTCACCATCAATTGAGAAAAAAAATCACATGTATATACAAGCATTTACAATATAATAATGAATATTACGTTGATGTATGAGGACAGCCACGTTACTTGACTAATTTTGCGCAGTTGTTCTGTTTCTCGTTTCTTACGTGGCAGCTACTCGACCATGTGCTCTTCAATCCGGCCTTGTGGATCTACACGCCGGCCAATGTGCAAGCGCGCCTCTACTCCTACCTGGCGACGGAGTTCCTCAGCGATACGCAAATCTATAGCAATGTGCGACGTGTCAGCACCGTTCTACAGACAGTGCACACATTGAAGTACTACTATTGGGTTGTGAATCCGCGCGCCAAGAGCGGCATTATACCAAAGGGACTTGGTGAGTTAACACATAATTCTCATAGACCAAAATATTTAGATAACAATTCAAAACACACGCCTTAATTCATGACTAAACACATTCTGACCAACACTCTGCTATTTTATTATTTTATTCTTTTTGCTTCCTGTACCATTACCGTTACCATTGTTGTAATAAAGATGGACCGCGTCCAGCACAGAAGGACATTTTGGCGATTCGCGCATACATTTTGTTGTTTCTAAAACAATTAATCATGATCGGCAACGGCGTCAAAGAGGACGAACTGCAAAGCATACTCAACTATCTGACGACCATGCATGAGGTAAGCTTACTTCGAACTTCGAGCTTCGATGCCAAAACCAATAATACAACAACAAAATTGTAAAATATGTTTTAAAATACGATGATTGGTTTTTATTTCGTTTCATTTCAAACAAAGGATGAGAATTTGCATGATGTGCTGCAGATGCTCATTTCGCTCATGTCTGAGCATCCGAGCTCAATGGTACCTGCATTCGATGTCAAACATGGCGTGCGCAGCATTTTTAAATTGCTCGCTGCCGAGAGTCAATTGATACGCCTTCAAGCTCTTAAGCTGCTTGGCTTCTTTCTTTCTCGTAGTACACACAAGTGAGTAGAATTTTCAATAAAGTTTTGAACTCGTACAGCAACCGATGTCGGCTTAAAATCATAGCCATAGCCGTAGCCATAGCCGTAGCCGCCATTGGACGCATGACAAACTGCCGTGTAATGCAAACTCATAAATTAAATTTTAACTTATTTCATTTCGTTCCACACCATGCCGTCATTTCGTGCCACACAATTCTACCGACACTTGACAATGCTCATTTCTCTTCATTTGAACGCCCGGCTGCGTTTTTCTCATGCTGACAACGACGTCCCACGATGATGACGCTGATACTGTTTGCTACTGCTGCCGATAATAATGTTTATAATAATAATGACAATGACAATGATGATGACGACGATGATGACGACGATGATGATGTTGATGATTATGATTATGACGATACTGGTCGGTACTGTGCAGACGCAAGTACGATGTTATGTCGCCACACAATTTGTACACGCTATTAGCGGAGCGACTGCTTCTGTATGAGGAGTCATTGTCGTTGCCAACGTACAACGTTCTTTATGAAATTATGACCGAGCATATTTCACAGCAAATCCTGTATACCAGGCATCCGGAGCCGGAGAGCCATTACCGGCTCGAGAATCCAAGTAAGTATTCATTGACATGGTAGGAGGCATTTCTGTTTTATTATTTCTTTCTTTCTTTGTCTTTTTCCTTGTTTGTCGTTTCTTGTTGTACTTTTGTGCTTCATGTATTAACTATAAACGCAATTTATGGTTTTAACAAATGCTTTGACTATGCTTTCTTTAAATATCTCCTTTAATAGTGATACTTAAGGTAGTCGCAACACTGATACGTCAATCGAAGCAAACTGAATCGTTAATCGAGGTTAAGAAACTGTTCCTATCGGACATGACACTATTGTGCAACAGCAATCGCGAAAATCGCCGTACAGTTCTTCAGATGTCTGTTTGGCAGGAGTGGCTTATCGCTATGGCATACATCCATCCAAAGAACACCGAGGAACAAAAAATTTCGGATATGGTCTACTCGCTATTCCGTATGCTACTGCATCATGCAATCAAGCACGAGTACGGCGGCTGGCGCGTTTGGGTGGACACGTTGGCGATTGTGCACTCAAAAGTCTCCTACGAGGAGTTCAAATTGCAATTCGCTCAGATGTATGAGCATTACGAGCGCCAGCGTACCGACAACATTACCGATCCGGCGCTGCGACAGGCACGTCCGATCAGTACGATAAGCGGCTGGGAGCGTGAAGAGTTGCAGCAGCATCACAGTCAGGGTCAACAGCAGTTAACATCAGATGTCGTTATAGTGAAGAGTTCTGCATCGATTGCTTCGCTCGAGGATGTGCCACCTGTGATGGATGACCTCGACGGTGAGTCCGAAGAGCTCGAATCAAACACACAGGATGTAGTTGTTGTGGAAGAGCTGGACATGCTGGAAACACAATTAGCTGCAAACAATACTGAGCATGAGAAGCCACCAGTCAATGAAGTGGCAAGTGCACCAAATAGCAATGGTGGCGCTGCGGCAACAACAGCAACGACGCCAAAATCAATTATCGCTAATATATCGGATGTTTACAATGAGCAAATTAAAACAGAGGTCGTCGCAAGTGCTGTTGTAACCTGCAATGGTACAACGCCCACAAGCGAAGCAACGGAGGACGCAATGGTGGTGGAAACGACGTCAACGGCAGCGACAACCGTGCCAAGCTCAACGCCAAAATCGGGTGGCCATGAGGCGCTGAAAGAAACGCTCAACATAGCCGACCTGGAAGAGCTTGAGTTGGAAACGGCCAAGGATACGCTTGATGTAGAGGAGCATGTACAACATGTACTTCAGAGCTCTGAGCAGGCATTAAATGACTGTAAACTCGTTGTTGACGAAATGCAAGAGGCTTCATTGGTGCTAAAGGACGAAGAGATTGAGTTGGCCGTGAACGAAGTGGTTCAGGGCGTACTTAAAAATGAGAAGAAACAAGAACGAGCCAGAGAACCGAACTCGGAAGGAAGCGCTGCCGATGAGAAGAATCAAAAGCAAGAACAGGAAAATGTTAATTTGCTAAATAATAAAAATTTATTAAACAACAACAACACAAACGAAACAACAGAGGAGCAAAGCCAGCAGACATTGCCTAAGATTGAAATCGAAACGGAGGTGAATGCAAACAAAACCACCAGTGCCACTACCAATAATAATAACAACAACATAAACTCAACCACCAACATAAGCACAACAACAACAACAACAACTACAACGACGAGCCCCCTCGCGCCCCAACAGGAAACCGCAAATCAAAAGACTGATGACACACTTGCACACCAAGCAAACAAGCTGAATAATAACGAAAGCAAAAATGCGGTACTTACCGCCGAGTTAGAGGATCAGGAGCAAGAGACAAGCTCCTCGCTCTCTACAACCCTAGAATCGACAGAAGAGATCTCATCGCTTAGTCCGGAGACCACGGTGTCGAGTGCCTCGATAGCTGAGGAGAACCTCCCCAACCTTCAAGAACAAACGAACGACAATGCCGATGATAAACATGTATCATCAGCGGTTCGTGACATTGTTGAACAGCTCATTGAAAAGGTCACCGACGCTGCGGAATCGACAACAGAGTCAACAGAACCGATTATAACGACAACAGAAAAGAGTGAAGTGCCATCGGAAGCAAACAACAATGATATCGTACAGAAAGAGGAGGAGGAAACTAGCGATATTGTCAGCGAGGCTGCCAAAGAAATTGTAGAGGAAGTTGTACAAAACGCGCTACAGATCGCAACTGAGACGGCTGCTGAAGACGACAAAGTAACTAGCGAGCCAAACATTGATACAATAAATGCAACAATAACAACAACGGATACGACATCAGTTACGGCAACAACTGATGAAGCTAACGAAAATGTAAATGAAATCGTTACAGCTGTGCTTATCGACTTGGTCGAGGAGTCGGTGAACGCAGTAGCCGAAGAGGCTGCCACTAAAGAGCCTACACCTGAAGCAATGCCAACAACCAAAGATGTTGGAATACCGGCAGCGACCAATCTGGTAGTAAAAACAACGAGTAATGCATCGACGGAAACAGATGCGTTGGTAGAACTAACAGAGGAGCCGACACCAATTATCAAAGAAGTCGACTCAACCACACAAACAACGCCAAAGAATGAGCCTAGTAGCACTTTGGGAAGCAGCGAAAAGGCTGTTCAACACATTATGGACAACAGCAACGATGAGATTGTGCCCGAAGTGGCACAAAACGATGAAGGCATGCCCGACGATACTGAAGCCGATGCGGATGGTGAAATTGATGCTGAGGTGGAGGCTGATGCCGATGCCGATGCCGACGGTGACGGCGACGGCGAAGCGGAGGCAGACTACCATGCGCAACAACAAACTGCCAGCACACAAGTGGAAAACAATCATTTTGGTAAGTTAGAAGTCAGCCGGCAAATCCATTGATTTATGTACTAACAGACATAACACTTCAATCGCACAATCGCAGCGACAACAAACGGTGTCGGCGGTACAGCAGACAATGTCAACGCCAAACAGCAACGCTCAAAATCGGGCTCAACACGCCCGATGTTCAGCCCCGGTCCGACGCGACCACCGTTCCGAATACCTGAATTCAAATGGTCTTACATACACCAGCGTCTGCTCTCGGATGTGCTCTTCTCACTTGAGACAGACATTCAGGTTTGGCGCAGTCATTCAACCAAAAGCGTTCTGGACTTCGTCAACTCAAGTGAGAATGCGATCTTTGTGGTCAATACGGTGCATCTGATATCACAGCTTGCCGATAATCTGATCATCGCCTGTGGCGGTCTGTTGCCGCTACTTGCCAGTGCTACATCGCCTAATGTGAGTAATGAACCTCCTTGGCCGGAATACTTATTACTATAATTTTTTATTGTTATCATAATTATTATTATTTCATGTTCTTTTTGAATTTTGCCATGAATTTTGCAGTCTGAATTGGACGTGCTTGAGCCAACACAGGGCATGCCATTGGAGGTGGCCGTCTCCTTTCTACAGCGTTTGGTCAACATGGCCGATGTGTTGATTTTTGCCACATCGTTGAACTTTGGCGAGTTAGAGGCCGAAAAGAACATGTCCAGTGGCGGCATATTGCGCCAGTGCCTGCGTCTGGTCTGCACCTGCGCTGTGCGCAACTGCCTTGAGTGCAAGGAGCGCACACGTTATAATATCGGCACGCTGACACGTGATGTGCCGGGCGCAGCACATCTTCAGGCGCTCATACGCGGCGCACAAGCTTCACCCAAGGTAGTTTTCTAAAACTTTCTACACGCTGTTTAAATATTTATATCTCTCATTTGCGACCTGTTGTCTCAACTGCTGCACATTTTGTTCTTTTCTTAATATAGAACATTGTTGAGTCAATCACTGGTCAATTATCGCCTGTTAAAGATCCTGAGAAGTTGCTGCAAGACATGGATGTGAACCGCTTACGTGCGGTTATCTATCGCGATGTGGTAAGTTCTAATTTTGCGCCGCCATGCATTTAACAACCCACGGCTATCTAAATGGCGCTGCTTTAACCGCTCTCTTGTTTGCTTTACTTGTGCAGGAGGAAACAAAACAGGCACAGTTCCTCTCACTGGCAATTGTCTACTTTATCTCAGTGCTGATGGTATCCAAGTATCGCGATATATTGGAACCGCCCGCGGAGCCACAAATTCAGCGCCAATCGCCGGTGATGCAACGCACGGCAGGCGGTAAGTGTCTATCGAAAATTCTCGTTATAATATTGCGCGATGTCTCATTTTTTTTTCTTTTGTGATATTAACTTTTTTTTTAACTTTCCTCGACTCTACGCTCTGCTACTGTATCAGAAAAGATTCAGACTCAGTACTTAGTTTGATAAGTCATTATTTATTTGATTTATTCTATTGATATGTTTTAATTTTATTTATAATTCTTATTTCAAATTCGTCCCGATTCGTCAGAGTTTATATGTTTGATTGTATTATTTTTTAAAAAATATGTTTTCCGGTTTATTTTCGCTGCACAAAAATCGACACAGATTGTTTTGTTTTTGGTTTTCATTTATGACCCTTTGATTTTGAAAAATTATTATGTTTCTCGTTTAGAGCTCATTTATGTATACAATTTTTCTTCTTCTTTTTTTGTTAATTGAGACAATTATATATAATTGATTTTCTATTGAGATGAGAAACCATATTTAATGCGTGTGAAAAGCATTTGGTAAAAAAGTATTATACCTTTTCGTTTGAAATAACTTGGATTTGTTTGGGTTTTGTTATTATGTTACACTTTTATTCGTTTTGGACATTGTGCACCACTTACACAACGCCCACATACTGTGTATACACAGCCCTGAACGACGCCCTACTTCCCGCACTCCCACATAATTAGAAACCGCTTCATATTCCCATAAGAATCCTAATTAGCTCCTTGTGTCTGTTTTTGTATGTTTGCCTAAGCCACTCGTGTAATTATGCAAGACACACACTCATATACACACTCACTCACTCACTCACTCGCACACTCACTCACTGACTCTCTCACTCACTGAACTTACTTTCTTTCTTTCACACGACTATCTGTCTATCTATCTCTATATCTATATCTATCTCTTACTTTTTCTCTCTCACGAGCACTTACGTCGTCGAGTAGCGCGCCAGCAAATAAAAACATTCAACATACTAAACAAATCCCACACCCACACAGTCCACCTAACCCCATTGTCATTGTTTGTTGTTTGGACATGAAACACACACACACGAGATACTTTCTTAGCTAATCATGTTCCCATGTTCTTCTTTCTTTTGTTTGTTTTTTCTCGTATTATTTTCACGCTGCTTTTTCGGATTTATTGTAATTATAACAAATAAAATATGTGAAAAAATAACAAAAATATATTTACAAAAATATATTTATAAAAAAAAATATTAAATTTGTGGTGAAATATGTAAATTATTCAATGGCATTGAATTACGCTCGCAATGCTCGATGTTTGTTTGTGTGTAAATATTCAATAAATAAATAACCTTCGGAATGGAACTATTGCTACGATCCCATCGAATATCGCTTCCTACCATAACCATCGTTCCAAAAAACCCAACAAAACACAAAAATATAAAAAATAAACCAAATTCATTCATCGACATCAACATCAACATATCAATATCAAAATCAATATCACCTAAAAACATCGTTCGCAACGTAGAAGCCTCCGCGCGTCCACTCTTCCCGCAATGGTCCCATCACGTCTACCCGCAATTCCTGCCCGAGTCTCATCAGAACCATGTCTCGGCATCAGCAGCAGCCGCCAATATGCAACAGCAGCAGCAACAACAACATCACTACTATCAACAACAAGCGCAGCATCAACAACATGCCCCATCACCGCATCAACAGCAACTACACTCACAGGTAGCCGCACAGCAGCAACAGCACAACCACGGACACCTTCATATGGCAGCCGCATCAGCACATCAAGCCTACTATCAAGCCCAACAGCAGCAGCAACAACACAATCATCATGGTCTCGGCAACATATCGCCGCCATTGGCCACGCATTCGACAAGTTCCTCGGCCTCTTCGACGGCCACTTCGCAGCCAGCGTCTACATCATCACTCTCGAGTCTCACCTCGCAGACGCAGCTGCCCACGCAGCAACAACAGCAACAGCAGCAGCATCATTTGCAGCATCGACACGTGCCCAACAAGCATCATTATCATCATCAGCAACAACAGCAGCAGCAGCAGCAACAGCAACAGCAACAACAACAATACGCCTACATGAACGGCACTAATCAACAGTTGATTAACGGCAAGTTGGCGCACTATGGCGGCAGCGGCGGCGGTATTGTTGGCGATAATAACAGCACATCAAACGTTAGCGGCTATCATCATCCCTATATGCGTACAACAACAGGCATGCCACTAGTCAATGGCGTTGATACAAATGGCAGCGCCAACAATGCAACGGACTATCATGGCATGCTGAACGGCGGCGGTGGCGTCGGCGTCGGTGTCGGTGTCGGAAGTGGTGGCGGCAACATTAATAACAACAACAACAACGGCTTAGGCATAAATGTGAATGTCGGCTCAATGATGAACAACATGCGTAATTTACGTAACGGTCATCATCCGCAAGGCGGAAATGTTGCCATCGGCGGTACAAACATAACGGCAGGCGGTGTTACTGGCATGACAGGCAACATGGCCAACATTGGAATGGGTGGTGGTGGTGGCATGAATGCTGCCGGTGTCGGCGCTGCTGGTGTCGTTGATGGCATTGTCAGTGGTCTTGGTGGCGGTTATAAGACGACAAACGCATCGAATGCAACATCAGCAACGAATGCCATCAATAACAATTATCGCTACAATGGACGCATTAATGGAACAGGTATCTCTATCTCGCACTCTCTCTCTCTCTCTTTTCTCTTTTTTATCTCTATCTCTCTCTCGTTCCCACTATCCCGAAATCCGCTCTCACAAGCTCGCTCGCTTTCCCGTTTATAAGTTCGCTCAATCGTACGTTCGTTCGTTCGTTCGCTAGTGTAACTTGAGATTTACTCAAGCGATTCGGTTTAATTCAAATCTGATTTTGGGTCATTACGTTTATAGTTTGTCGCTGCTTTTGACATCTAATTGAACTCGCCTGCAGTTCAATTTGAATTCAATTATTCGTTCATCATGCCTTTTCAAACCGCGTTGTTTGTTTCAGTACATTGTACAATAACATTTGTGTAGCTTATGTACTCTAATCGGTATTCTTAAACATAATTAATATATTATACATGTGTACATATGTATGAGTGTACCATATATAAGTTATACTCATTTAGTTCGTATTTTGTGTAACTCTCTCATTATTATTATCTATTATTATTAACTAATTCTCAAACTATGTCGCTCTACCGAACTTTATCTATTCACTTATTTCTATACACATTTTTCTTCACTTTAAGTTCCAATCACCATGTTCGCATTTGCATTTGTGTGAGGCGACTCGTTTGACGCGCTTCTTTCTATTTGAGGCGATGCACAAACGAAGCGTTTTTGTTTTTACGCGTGTGTGTATGTGTGTGTGTGTGCGTGTATGTAAATAAATTGTAAATAACAATTGTACATGTATTATTGCAAAATCAAACAAAATATTTATATTCTATTATATTTTTTTTTTAAGAAATAATTACTCAAGTCGCCAAAGGAGTACTTTTATTTTGATTTACAGCATTCAAAGGTGTAATATTTTGACGACTTCTGTGCTTATTTAAAACTTTTGCTCGCTTCTTCTGCTTTTTTGCTTATTTATTGATATATATTTTTTTTAATTTTCTTAAATTTTTCTTTTTTTCTTCACTAACATTTGTAGTATTTTTGGATTTGCCAAGCTTTGAACTGAAACAATTCTTTATCAATTCAATAATCTAAGATTAAATCGTTTTCATTGTATAAAACTTGTGTATTGCCTTCATATTTACGCACCTAATTCCATGCACCGATCGGCCTTATGAACTGACTCAGACCAATCAATCAATCAAGAAATCAATAAATAAATCGTCTTTAAATCAGTTCAATTATAGCATAATCCAGTGCATGCATCTCTTTTTATCACCTTCTCTCTCTCTCTCTCTCTCTCGTTTTTTCTTACACACTATTTGTTTTGCGACCTGCTCCTCGTCCTTATTTGCAATCTTTTTGGATTTAAGTTGTTGGCTTTGATTTTTCAATGTTCAAATTTAATTTCCGTTTATTTTTTTGTTGCGTAACTTATGAAGTATTTTTCCTTTTCACTTTGCTTTTAACAACATTTTAATTTGCCATTTTTCTCGATACCTCTGCAAACCGGTATGTTAATTTTCTTACATGCGTAATGAACCAACTCCGACCATATGTAAAGCATACATCATTTGATCAGCTCAAAGAGATGATTTGACTTTGCCAGGTCCGCCAGCACATCTAAAAATCTGCTGAACATAAAACATATTTGTTTACCTTTTATATTACACAACATCTGAAGGAACTCTAGTTGGAATTTTTATTTTTTTTCGGGATCAAGACACCGACTATTGTACAGACAAATATGCCTAAATCCTTTGAAGTCTGCTACGCCCACTTTTGAGCAAAACATTGTTGGGCATTCTTATATTTTGTCATTGTCTTGGAAACAATTGAAATAGCATAACGAAACTTGTTATAGACTTTTATGACATGAGAATCGGATGAAGTGAAATGTGTTACACTGAAAAGAAATGCCGAAAATCATTTCATCTTGCTTTTGAACGTTTAAAGTTTCGTTTGATTCTTTCATTTTCATTTTTTCCTTTTGGAATCTTGTAATTTGCATAGATTTTTCTACCAAGTCCGGACAAGTATTTTGGCCATTGTTTGCTAATGAAATGAAATGTGTGCGTACTATGTATGTGTGAGTGTGTTTGTGTTTTTATGTGAACGTGTTTTATTTAAAAATTATAACAAGAACACGCACAGGCACATGTGCTTGTGTGTGTACATACAAACGTGGACATGGCTAAAGGTCGCTGCGAACTTCACTCGAAAATAAGGAGTTTTCCAAAACGGTAAATCCGACGCCAACTTATCAAATGAGTTACCATGTGTGTGAGTGATATATGTTTGTTTGTAGTTGTATGTAAATGTGTAGCAACGAGTAGGCGACATTGCAGTGTATGTGTGCGTGTGTGTGTGTGAGTAAAAAACTTTGACAGCAAGCACACAGTCAGACACACACACATACATAAATACACAGAGGAATCGAGTTTTTTATTCATTTTAAATATAGTGATATGAGTGTGTGTGTATGTGTGTGTGTGTGTGTGTGTGTATGTGTGTTTTTGTGTACAAGCTGTTGTCTTTACTTGTAATTTTCAAATTGTCAGCAAATTTTATTTCATTTATCTTCATTTGCAACGCCGTACAGTAAGGCAGACAGACAGACGGACAGACAGACGTAAACTATAGGCACGTGCGTGCTTGTAATTGTGTATGTGTGCGTGTGTGTGTGTGTGTGTGGGTGTGTATAAGCGATGCTGTGTGTGTGAAATATATTCAACGCTGCTCTTTATAAATAATTCGTTAATTTTACCAGTTTTACATTTTATTTACTTGTAATTTTTTTTTTATTTATGGCATTTTGTTTTTTTTTTTTTTGTTTTGCTTTTAATGAAAATGAATTACATGCAAATTATATATTTTTGGCATTAAATGTGCCACGCCCTCCATCGCCCACTGCGCTTGTCATAGACAGTCCATGAAAATTGGCAAAATTTGTTGTTTCGCGTCGCGGCGTAATTTCGTCCTAACTTTGGCCTCACCATAACTGGCCCGACTTGCCGAGTCTTGTCTTCGATGAATGTCTGTTCTTTTTATTTTTTATACTTTTATAGCTCGTGGCATCATGGCTCTGTGCCCCAACCACTTCGAAAACCTAACGCTCGTTAGGTGTTGGCGTTGTGTCTTCTGCTTAACCTCAACATCACTTGTCCACCTCACATAGCTACAACCGTCCGACCATTTCGCTGTATATGCCACCAACCATTTGCCTGTCTGTGTGTGTGTGTGTGTGTGTGTGAGTTTACAGTGCCGATCGCCGCGAGCGCCTCAAAACTTTTCCATTTCGAAATTAATGGCCACGACAAAAATGTAAATTAGTGGAGCGGAGGCAAAAAGCGACAGACCAAAAGGAAAAAAAATATGAATGAATTACATGAAGGCGCTCTCGATTACATGTACTCTGCTTGCTCTGGATCGGAATCCAATGTTCCGTCGGTCTGACAGTTGGCTAGTCAGCCAGTCAGCCAGTCAGCTAGGCAGGCAGGCAAGCAGGCATACTGTAAGTTATTATCGTTTGATGGCGGTAATGGCAAGTGGCAGGGCAAGGGGAAGGGGAAGTTTGCCTGTTGGCATGGCAAAGGCAAAGGCAAATCTGAGCGGGTGTGTGTAAACGTAAATTGAAAAATAGCGATGGATAGCAAGTCGAAATTGTAATTTAAAGAGCTTTGCCACACACACACACACACACACACACATACAAGCTTACACAAGGGTGGGCTGGATTATGGTTTGCGATAGAACATAAAGTTGTATGCACTGAAAATATTCGACAAAAACGAAAACTTTGCGTTAAAGTCACACAAAAAAAAACAAAATATACAAACCAAAAAATTTATATATATTTTTTGTTTTTGTTTTCGAATAAAAGAAACAAGTTGCATTTGTGTGCGTGCGTATTCGTCTGTAGGGTATATGAGTATGTGTGCTATATTCAAATTATTGTACTTGTTCACAGCTACGTTGGTGAAAATTAGTTTGCAATGACCAAACACACACACGCACACTCACTCAAAAACATGTACACATGTATGTACACATAGAAGGACATCTAAGAACATGTGTGTGTGTGTGTGTGTGTGTGTGTGTGTGCTTAGAGTCACTTGACTAATTAATGCAAAAGTTTGACTTATTTCGCTATGCAAATTTCATTGTGTTACAACAAGTCACACAACATGCATGCAAATGACTGTGTGTGTGAGTGTTTGTGTGTGTGTGTGTCAGAGACGCGTCAACAGAATGACACAAGACATGGCAAATTAAAACACTTGCCAATGCAAATGCCATTAAAATGCAAGTGCTGTGTGATCCATTAATGCAAATGACGTCAACATGACGTCATGCTCAAAGCAGCTGTCATCACTCACACCCACACAAATATCCATGAGCAAGGCGTTGAAGTGAAAAGCGCGTTATTCATATTCAACATGAGCAAAACTCTCTGCAAAATAATATCGTTTGTGGAACTTTCGTTGAATTAGCGCACACCTTAAAGCCTTTCTCTCTCTCACTTTATCTCTGTCTCTCTCTCTCTCTCTCTCTCTTTCTGTCTCCCACGCTGTCTCTATCTGTGTCTCTTAATCTTAACTCACTTTGTTCACTCGTTTGCCTATTCTGTGTTTCGGTAGCACAAAGTTACAACTGTTGGCGATATCTGTTGACGTAACCGCCTAAAAGTATAATTTAGATTTTATCATTATGCATAAGTATATAAATGTATGGTAATTCTAATTGAAAAACTTCTTCTTCGTTCTTCGTTCTTGGTTGGTAGATAATTGCAGCGGCCACGCAACTCACAACAGCTTCCCTTTTTTTTAAACCGAAGTCTATAAATAATATAAACAGCATATATGTATGTACATGTACAGAAATAGTTGTATATGTACATTTGTTTTTGTTGTTGTTTATAATTTTTTTATTTGTTTTTTTTTTTTTGTTTTTCTTATTAAATTTATGTCATAAGGTTTCAATAATTACACGTTTCATTCTGTTTTCTTTCCATTACGCATTACGTATTGCATAAATACAGGAGCACGTACAATGCCGGACAGTGACTATGAGATAATCGTCGTCGACGAGAACAATCCATCAGTGCTGGCGGACAATGATTCCCATTCGAGTGGGCCACCGTCAATCAAGGTTAGTGTTCTATACTTTAAGTCTCACTATTATTGAAAAATGCGCGTGTGAGTGTATGCGTGTGTGTGTGTATGAGTTCGAGTGTGTTTACAACACGAATATTGCATTAGAACGAAATGCCTGTGCATGTGAAAACTTTTCAATAATATCATAATGATTATCGTGTGCAAATATGTCATCAAATTCAAATCCGGAAGGCTTGTAGGATGTTTGCGTTTTATCGAAAATCCCTATATATTATACCTAACCCCGGGATATTCGAGATTTTGAATTTTTTATTTTGATTTGCATAATTAAATATTTTCTATAAGTTGTAAAGCTTATAAAACAAATTTCCTTATTTTGTAACACTATCCATTCTTATATAAATATTCGGGACATCAGTTTACAAGCCCAAAATTTCGGGAACTGGTAAATCTTCATTCCTAATACATACATGTGTATTACTACGGCTTTTCCAATATTTCCGAATGATTACGCTTTGTGCCCGTTACTTGACATATTTGCACAAATTTAAATAAATTTATTTTAAATTTACGATTAAAATCAACAAGAATGAATAACAACAACAACTCGCATGTTTGATGCATGAATTCAAGCTGAATGAAAGTTGACATATTTTAGTGTCAATTAAGTATTATATAAGAAGCATTTTAAACAAACAATTATAATATAAATGTATGTATGCGTGTGTGTCTGTCTACCTGTGTGCGTGCATGTGTGTGAGTTTATTTAAACACCAAAAATACCGAATTATTTGTTATGCAAACAATCATTAAAAAAAAGAACCAAAAAGAAAAACAAAAATCATAAAAAAAAACAACAAATTTGTGCAGGCAACGCAAAAAACTAAGCCACCAACAACAACAACAACAACTACTACAACAACAAGTATAGCAAACAACACAACTACAATAACAACAAGTACAACAACAACAATCAAAGCAAAAAATCAGTTACAACAACAACCATTGTCACCACCAAAACCGTTGGTGCCGCAAAAATTGCCAAAGGTAACAAAATAAAATTAAACTAAAAAAAATAAAGATGCAATAACAAAAACACAGAAAGAAAATACAAATTATTTAATATTCAAAATTCAAATTCAAAATCATATTTGTGCACGCACAACAACAATAATAACAGCAACAGCAACAATAACATTCAAAAGCAAAAATAATCAAATATTAGTCAACAATTTAGTTTCACTGATATTACAGCAAAAAAAAAACAAAAAAAAAAAAAAAACACAAAATACAGCAATAACATTAATAGCAACACTAACTACAAACACTAAAATATTCCCAACAAATGCAATAAATTTTTTATGAAGTCTTTCACATACCACACCACAACCCCAATTATAAAGCATTCTTTTACATATGCCTTATTTTACTCTGCTCTGCTTTGGCATTTGTCAGCAGTTGATATTTTTAAGGCTTCAAATTGTAAATTTACTCCAATTCGAATACGAATTCAATGTTGATTACTGCTGTTTGACAAAAGCTTTTTGGAATGCCGCTGCCAATAAATTTTTGCCATGGCGCTGAAGCAGCAACAACAATCGAATGGCAACGCCAACGAAAAATGCGCTCATGTTTTATGTAAATTAATGTAATTAGAACCATAATTTGAACACATTGTCAAAATTAATCCTTGTCGATTTCAATCGAATCGAAAGTTCAAATACATGTGTCATACAAATTTAAGGCTAACGAAAGCGTGAAATACGTCAACTGTTTACACGTTCGCTAAAAAGTGTTGTAACTTGACGCCATTAAATTTGAGAAGCTTTTCCGACTCATTATAACAAGCATATGAGCATCATTTCAATCAACTACGGAACAACTCATTCTCGGATAAAATCCAAGCGTGAACATTTTATCAACGTTCAGTTATATTCTCACCAAATATGATGTATATTGGATTTTCATACATTCTTATTCGGTATTTGTCTGCTTGTG
Source organism: Phortica magna (assembly GCA_037044515.1). Taxonomy (NCBI): domain Eukaryota; kingdom Metazoa; phylum Arthropoda; class Insecta; order Diptera; family Drosophilidae; genus Phortica; species Phortica magna. The sequence continues at coordinate 192,602 of JBAMBP010001399.1, forward strand.
TTCTCGCACACACTTCATTCAACTTACTTGCTTATACTTCGAATGTTATTTGCAAGTATATAGAAGTTTTAGCAAAACCGAAAATTACACATCCTTTTGTCTGTTTTTCAAATAAAAATTTGTGTGTGCTGAGTTTGAAGCATTTTTTCAATTTATTCAATTCCATGTGGAATATCTCATAGAGAGTTTCTGATTGCATTTTTGGTTTACTGTTTGAATTTTTTTTTTTTTTTTTGTTTATTTTTTTGTAATTTATGCATTTTCTTTTTGATAGTGTTTTTTTGATTTGCATCGTCATGAAACATTTGCATATTTATTTATTGAAATGTTGTTCTGTTTTTGAACCTTTTTTATGTTTGCTTTATTTGTAATTTTTTTTTATTTTCATTTTCTTTTTATAATTTAATTATTTTGAGTAACTTTTTTATTCTTTCCGTTGTCGATTGAATTTTATTCATTTTTTATTTCATGTTTTGTGCGCATTGCTTCCTGCGGCGGCAGGATTTTTTGTTAATCGCTGTCAGCTGTTGCGCAACAAAGTATGCAATGAAATTAAATCAATTGCATATTAAATGAATTAAGAACGTTTAAATTTCTATTTTTGTTTGTTCATGTGTGTGCGCAATTGTTGTTTTTGTTTATTTGCTTATTGTCATGTCCACGATTTTATTCAATTTTTTTTCAAATGTTTTTGTTTTTTGCTTTGTTGTGTTTTGTTTTGTTTGTTTTATTTTATTTATATTTGTATTTTGGCGTATGTTGTATACTTGATTTTTCGTTTTATTGAATAATTCACAAATTAATTAATCGTGCATAAAGAAACAAAAAGGACTGACCACAAAGCCCAATAGCAAAAGAGAAAAAAACTGCTAAAACAACTTGTACAATCATTGAACTAACAACAAAAAACAGCAACAACAAATATGCACTAACTGCAATTAAAATGTTAGCAACATCAAATATGCACCCACCTAGTTAGACACACATACACATTCACAGACACAGACACACAAATGTATTGTAGAAATCAGAGCAATGTTCATATACACACATATACAAATGCGTGTCTGTTTGAAACTTTTTTTTTATTCTTTTCACTAGACGTAAATACTTATGTAGTTTACAGTTTTTCTTTTATGTTTCATCGTGATCAAAGTACGTTTATACGTACGTTTGTTTATTTGTATGTATATATGTATGTATGTGTGCAAGAATATATTTGTCAAAAACAAACGATCAAATGAATGACATCATTATGTATGCAATTGTACATTACTTTCACCGTGTATGCGCGTGTGTGTGTAAAATAATATAAGTATGTATGGTTGTCGCAAATTAATAGATCATTACTTATATTTGTATATGTTTCCACAATGGTGACTTTTGTTTATTTCTCTTAAGTGCACAATAGGGAGCCCTCGATTAAACCTGATTTACTCCTGCGTCGTTGGAAGTGATTTCATTTTAAATATTAGATGGTAGAAATTAAAAAATGTTCTATGAAATTATTTCATTCTTCGGCAGATCACATTTAGTTTCACCTACGCGTCAATTACTGAAAGTGAATAACTCCCACCTGTCTCCGTTGATAATTTTAGCTTTAATCTCTATTCTGCAAATCTGGTTTTATTACAATTACATCAACTGCATCCACAGTGCCTTATTTTCTTGCGTGTTTTATTGTTTCCAACGCAAATTGTACAATCTGTTCAGATGTACTTTATCCACAAATCGAACATTTTCTAATATCGTCACCAAGAATATAATGGACACCAAACAATAAACAAAATCTAGTACGTAAAATCTTTTTGCAAAATTTTGATACTTCGGCTTACGGGAATTGACAAATTACTAGTTCCAGCAATCCTTGAAATATTTTTCACTCCTTTGTGTCTCGTTCAAAATGACAGATATTGAAATGGTGACGTTTCAGCATCAACCCATAATAGAGAGATAATTTTTTTTTGACAAATCCCGCACACCCGCGACAATATATAGAATTCTTAGACTTGGTGAATATACTCAACATGATAAACGGTATCCCCCATAAACTGTCACGCAGGAGTAACTACGAAAAAACCCGCTTGGGCTCCCCAACTACAGCACACATTAGAAAAAGTGAAAATTTTTGTTTTTCATTACTAAACAATTAAAGCTTTGAGTGTATTTTTACATACACGGATACATACACAGTACACAGTACAATACATAAGTATCAAAGTACATCAACAACTTTTTAGCGTCAATGTAAACTAACATAACTGACAATAAGATAAGACAAAGCAATCAATTAAACATTTGCCACAAAAGTGTACTGTGAAAACCTCAAGCAACCCAAATCACCTCAGCTCTCAAGTTCACCTCACTTGATCACTCATTCGCACATACATATGTACAAATATGTATATACATTGTATATATGAAGTAATTCGCGGTTTTTGGTCATTTTGTAATTTTTGTCATTAAATTTTAATTAAATGATACATTGCGGTTTTGTTACGAATCGATACATGATGACAGTCAAAAGCGGTCAACTGAAAGCAAAAATCACTTCTATGCCATCATCATTATCATCATTTGTCATCTCTATTAAACAATTTACAAAGCGACCAAATATTGTTAATGTAGCAATTGTAGTAAAAGACAGATTGTAGTAAAAGCCAATCAGCTGACTTAAACGCTTAGTTTTGTTTGAAGTGCTTTCCATAATGCTATAATTTATCAATTGATGTGTGTGTGTAACGTCCTTAGGGGGGTAGGTTGATCATAATCTAAAAATACACACACACCTACACATATTGAAGTACGTGAGGAAATCGCATGAAATGTTAAGAGGCGATCCAACGAAGCCAACAATATTAAGAAGGGCAAGTCGTGACAATCAAAGAACTTGTCAAAAACAGCTGATACGTAGAACATACTTTTAGGCTTTTGTTCAAAACGAACACACACGCGTACACATATCATTGTATGTCATACAAAAGAATACAGAATACACATACATAGCTTGTGTACCGGACGGAGCAGAAACTTTCAGACGCTTGATGTATGCGTGTGACATTCTGTTTGAGTTTGACAATTGACATTTGTCAAATGTTTAACAAAATTTGTCATATGCTGCCGGGGTGACCATTGTGACTTGACATTTGCAAGCGAAAAGTGCGACCGGAACGAGAAACGTGTAGCGGCATAACGGTCAAACTGATTTCGAACGCTATTGTGGTCGCTCACACATCACACATCACTCTTTCTCTCCACCCACATCTCGTTAGCTCTGTATTTTCGCAGCAAACATAAACGCTCGCTTGGTAACTCTTACAGTTTATTCTGCTCCCGGGTCGCTCGAATTTACGTTCGACCCGTTCAGCTAAATTGTCTGTCCATGTTTATGTAAATCAGTATGACAAATGTTTGTGCTGACAGACGTTTTGTGCGTGTGTCTGACGATTTGCTCGAATACGGATTTTGATTTATAGTTAGGGTGCATAATTAATGCGTAAATGATACGCAAACTGTATGGCAAATGAATTGTCGACAGGAAGAAAGCATTGTAGACAAACAGACTGACTATCAGAAAGACAGACAGACAGACAGAAAGACATGCTGAGGCGCATCTTCGCAATGCCACGAATACTGCTGACTGCATTCATGCTCACACATTTAATATACATATTTGTACATCTTGCACCGTTGCACTCGCACATTCAACACACAACTTGACGTGAACATGATAAATTTATTTCCATTTTTGTTTTACAATATTCGTTCTCTTGTTTTTCTTCTCTTGCGCAAACACAAATACAAACAATCATCAACGTCGTCAATTGTCATCAATCGTCAACCGTCCTTGTGGCACCTGTTGTCGACACTCAACGTGCAACTGAACAACATTCAACAACAATCAATAGAGTGTCGACTCTGATGTCGGTTCATTGAACATGAACTCAACCGAGAATGAAGTTCCTGAAGTGGAGTCATCGAGTGAGATCATGGTTGATGACAACAAGCCAACCAATTCGAACGATGAAAGCTGGACGGATGTCAATTTAAATGAGGATGCCGCCGTGCAAGCAACCGCTAGTAGCGGTTTGGGTGGAAATGTGATTGCCGTTGATGGTGTATCTGCGGGCGATGTGGTTAAGATGCGTGGTGGCAACGTTGCTGACCATGAGAGTGGCCTACATGCAACAGCTCAGCATCAACAACAGCAACAGCATGCACAATCGCATGGTCAGCAAGCGCATCACGGTGTTATGAGTGTCGTTGGTGCAGAACGTGGCGATAAACCAGATTCGGAGATTTCCGTTGTTCGTGTCCCAGACAGCTATGGTGCCTCAGCAGTGAATTCAGCTGGTAATAATGCCGGACAACGTACTCGACCTGACGAGTTGCCTATGAAAGCGCCAATGGTTGCTCAACTGCCCTTGACGACGCCATCGCGCGAGGCAAGCCTTACGCAAAAACTGGAGATAGCTCTGGGGCCTGTTTGTCCGCTGTTGCGTGAGATAATGGTTGACTTTGCTCCGTTTCTTTCGAAGACGCTTGTTGGCTCACATGGTCAGGAGTTGCTGATGGAAGGTAAAGGCCTGACAACATTCAAAAACTCACATTCGGTAGTTGAGTTAGTGATGTTGCTGTGCTCGCAAGAATGGCAGAATAGTCTTCAAAAGCATGCCGGTCTAGCTTTTATCGAGTTAATAAACGAAGGTCGTCTGCTATCGCATGCGATGAAGGATCATATTGTACGCGTTGCAAACGAAGCAGAATTCATACTGAATCGTATGCGTGCCGACGATGTGCTCAAACACGCCGATTTTGAGTCACAGTGTGCACAGACACTGCTTGAGCGGCGCGAAGAGGAGCGCATGTGTGATCATTTGATTACGGCGGCTCGTCGTCGTGACAATGTCATTGCCAGTCGATTACTGGAAAAAGTGCGCAACATCATGTGCAATCGTCATGGTGCCTGGGGTGATGTCAGCGGCAGCGTACAAAAGGCGACCTACTGGAAGCTTGATGCTTGGGAGGATGACGCACGTCGCCGTAAACGCATGGTGCAAAATCCACGTGGTTCATCCCATCCACAAGCTACATTGAAAGCTGCTCTTGAGAACGGCGCGCCCGAGGATGCCATATTGCAGACACGAGATGAATTCCATACACAGATTGCCGTCTCGCGTGCTCACCAGTCATCACAACACACAACCGATCTACTCGATGACGCTGAACTGCTAATCGAGGATCGTGATCTTGATCTGGATCTGACAGGTCCAGTAAATATCAGCACTAAGGCGAAATTAATCGCACCTGGCCTAGTGGCGCCAGGCACTGTGTCCATAACCAGCACGGAAATGTTCTTTGAAGTAGATGAGGATCATCCTGAATTCCAGAAGATCGATCCTGAGGTACTCAAGTACTGCGATCACTTACACGGCAAATGGTACTTCTCCGAGGTGCGCGCCATCTTCTCACGTCGTTACCTGCTGCAAAATGTTGCACTGGAGATATTCCTGGCAAGCCGAACCTCAATACTATTCGCTTTTCCTGATCAACATACGGTTAAAAAGGTAATCAAAGCGCTTCCGCGTGTTGGTGTTGGCATCAAGTACGGTATATCCCAGACACGACGTGCCTCTATGATGTCACCACGTCAACTAATGCGCAACTCGAACATGACACAGAAGTGGCAACGTCGTGAGATTTCTAACTTCGAGTACTTGATGTTCCTGAATACGATCGCCGGCCGTACATATAACGATCTTAACCAGTACCCAATCTTTCCATGGGTACTTACAAACTACGATTCCAAGGACCTGGACCTCAGTCTGCCCTCAAATTATCGCGATCTGTCGAAGCCAATTGGCGCACTTAATCCGTCACGCCGCGCCTACTTCGAAGAGCGATACGAGAGCTGGGAGAGCGATACAATTCCTCCATTCCATTATGGTACGCATTACTCGACCTCCAGTTTTACGTTAAATTGGTTAGTGCGCGTAGAGCCCTTCACGACGATGTTCCTAGCACTGCAGGGCGGCAAATTTGACTATCCCGATCGCTTGTTCTCGTCCGTTTCCTTGTCATGGAAGAATTGCCAACGTGATACATCAGATGTTAAGGAGCTTATACCCGAATGGTACTTTCTACCCGAGATGTTCTACAATGCGTCCGGCTACCGGCTTGGACATCGCGAGGATGGCGCTCTAGTCGATGATATCGACTTGCCGCCGTGGGCCAAAAGCCCCGAAGAGTTTGTACGCATTAATCGCATGGCACTCGAATCAGAGTTCGTCTCATGTCAACTACATCAATGGATTGATCTTATATTCGGCTATAAGCAACGAGGACCCGAAGCTGTACGTGCCACCAATGTCTTCTACTATTTGACTTATGAGGGCAGTGTAGATCTTGACGGCGTCGTTGATCCCGTTATGCGAGAAGCAGTCGAAAATCAAATACGGAATTTTGGTCAAACACCCAGTCAATTGTCTATGGAACCCCATCCACCGCGCAGTTCAGCTATGCATCTTTCGCCTATGATGTTTAGCGCCATGCCCGAGGATTTGTGTCAAATGCTTAAATTCTATCAAAACTCACCGGTTATACACATCTCGGCTAACACGTATCCGCAGTTACCGTTGCCATCGGTGGTCACGGTTACCGCTGGCCATCAGTTCGCCGTGAACCGCTGGAACTGCAACTACACCGCCTCCGTCCAGAGCCCCAGCTACGCTGAATCGCTGCAAACGCCTGGCTCCAATCAGCCACTCACCATCGATCCCGTACTGGCTGGTCATGGCACAAACAATAACAGCAATGCAGTCAGTCGCCGCCATCTGGGCGATAACTTCAGTCAAATGCTTAAAATACGCGCCAACTGTTTTGTGACAACAGTCGATAGTCGTTTCCTTATCGCTTGCGGCTTCTGGGATAACAGTTTCCGGGTCTTTGCTACTGAGACAGGTAAGCGAACTCAATCCACTTCCACCGTTGCTTTACCTCAAGACTTTGTTTTAAGAACAAATTTAACACAAACCAAATTTATTTTTGCTCATTTCACAGCGAAAATCGTACAAATCGTCTTTGGCCACTTTGGTGTAGTCACATGCATGGCACGCTCCGAGTGCAATATCACATCAGACTGTTACATCGCATCCGGCTCGGCTGATTGCACTGTCCTGCTCTGGCACTGGAATGCACGCACGCAGAGCATCGTCGGTGAGGGCGACGTGCCCACGCCACGCGCCACCCTCACCGGTCACGAGCAAGCTGTGACTTCGGTTGTGATCAGTGCCGAGCTTGGACTCGTCGTTTCGGGCTCGTCAAGTGAGTACAATATTTTGGTTCATCAGCAACTTAAGCTTTTGTATTGTTGTATTATGTATATGCTTTCATCTCTAACTAAACCATTCTTTCTCACTCTCTCTGTCTCTTTCTGTAACTTTTATCTATTTTATCAGATGGTCCTGTTCTCATACACACCACTTTTGGTGATTTGCTGCGCTCATTAGATCCCCCAGCGGATTTCCATTCACCGGAACTGATCACTATGTCCCGCGAGGGCTTTATTGTTATCAACTATGACAAGGGCAACGTGGCTGCTTACACCATCAATGGCAAAAAATTACGCCACGAAACGCACAATGATAATCTGCAGGTGCGTGTCAAGTGCATAAATCTATGCAATTCACAAGATTTCAAAACTCTCAAAATGTTTTGATTCGATTAACTTATTTTCTCTTTTAATCTCTCCTTATTTTTTGCTATCTATTCGTCTTTCGTTAATTATCCAGTGCATGCTGCTTTCACGCGATGGCGAGTATCTCATGACGGCCGGTGACCGTGGCATTGTCGAGGTATGGCGAACATTCAATTTAGCTCCACTGTACGCCTTTCCCGCTTGCAATGCTGGCATTCGCTCGTTAGCGCTGACGCACGACCAGAAGTGAGTATGACGCATAGCTAACATAAGTTCATGATAAGAAATAAGTAAACTTCGATCACGCTTAAAAACTTTTCCAAAATGTTAATCATTTAATTTTTTATTAAGAACAGTACAAACGAAAAAAATCTAAATAATTTCATTGCGTTATTCTCTTATTTTCTTTTCTTTATCTTTATCTCTCTCTCTTTCTCTTTCATTTGTCATAGATATTTGCTTGCTGGTCTCTCAACCGGCTCAATCATCGTGTTTCACATTGATTTCAACCGCTGGCATCACGAGTACCAGCAGCGATACTAAGCTTACTGTCAACACATTCCAAAACTATACGAAAATCGAAGACATCAAATCAAGACGTACAAAATACAGTGAAAACGCAACGTATCAGCACTGTTTCGATACACCGAACTTAGTCAATCAGCAAATAGCGATAGCCTTCATCATGGCAGACCGCCAAGTTGCGCAACAAATCAAAACAGAGATGAGAAATACCGAGAGAATGCAGTAAAAATGCTTCAATCAACTTGAACGAAATACTGACACAAGCATTATACAAATTATAAGAAACTGCGAGTAAGAAACCAAAATCATATATATAAATATATATATATATATTTTTTTTTCATAGTAATAATAAACCTTTAAAGGTTAATCAAGCAGTAATGTCTAAAAACGCGAAGAAAAAAGCTTCGCTTAAAAAGCCTAAATTTATGTTTTTTTTTTGTCGTAGAAAAATATGAAAATATTTAAATAAAAACTAATTAACTTAAACAAAGTAATTGAAGCCTAGGATAGTGTGCAATTTTTTTTTTTTTTTTTTTTAGTAGTGTAAGCTTAGCTCATTAGTGAGCAAACATTGAAGGAATGAGTAACAGAAGATCGAAGACAAAGTAGAAAGAGATGGCAATGCAGTAACAAAAAAATAAAAAAAAGCAACGTTAAAATAACAGCTTAGAAGGTTCATGAAGCATATTTTAAAATATATTACAAAAAAAAAATTATAGAAAATAATTTCAAGACAAAGAAAAACAAAATATTAAATTAAAATAACAACCTACAACAAATCAAGTTGAATAGTTTTAACAATTACAACACAAGGCATAACAACAAATACACAAAAAGAAAAACAAAGAAGGTGAAAATAGAGAAAATAAATAAAACTGTAATCGTGTTTCTAAAACGCAGTGAACAAAAATAATAAGCAAAACATTAATGAATTAGTTTAAAAAAAGGGGCGGCGTAGATTAGCTCCGCGAAACAGACTCCATAAAAAAATATGATGATGAAGAAGAAGAACAATAACAACCCAAGCGGCCAAAATTAGCAAAGAAGAAAACAAAACAAAAAGAAAAAAAAAAAAAACACACAAATCAAATGCAAATTATTAAGTCTAACAAATCTACACAAGAAAAATAAATTACGAAATAAAAAAAAATATAAAAAAATACATAAAATAAATAAAACAGAACACAGAATAAAAATAAAAAACAAAAAAACAATAAAAAAGTCAAGAAAAAAAGTTTTAATTGTACTTAAATAATATCAAACGCTATCAAAATGTTTATGTCAAGCGACGTTGGAAAATGAGATAAAATCAGTTGTAAAATTAATTATTGCGCGGTTAGTTAAAATACACTTAAAAAATTAAAATTTAATAACTAATAAGACAAATTAAACGAAAAACATAATTATAAATAAATTAATAAATAAATAAAAAAATATACATGAATTCAAATTGCCTACACTGAAAAAAAAACGCGCTGACATTAATGCATATGCCCCGTAAAAAAATTTACATTTAAAAACAAATCAACTATAATAACAAAATACATTTTTGCAAACTGTTTCTAATATTTTGTTGTTTTATAATATTATTTTATATATTGTAGTTAATAAACAAATACGCGCAATTGCATTTTTTTTTTACGCATTTCATCGATTTTACAATTTAACATAAATCATTGACTTATTGCTTGAATGATATTCTAAAAAAAAAGAAAAAATAAATAAAAAAAATCTTTCAAATAAATACAATTGCAAAATGTTATTGTTGAAGGGTATAAAAGAAAAAAAAAACTATCGATTTCAATTGCGTCCAAATGAAAATTTTAATTAAACGCGTTTACGTTGCAAAAAAGAAAAAAAAATATATAAAACAAAAACGAATAGTTGGCATTTCGTTATCGATCTTTTTTACAATATGTACTTATTATTATTACTTATTATCAATAAACAATTAACGTCCACTTAACATAATTTATTGTATGATTAAATGATTTCGATATTGCATAGAATTGTCTCAAAGACAGCAAACGGGAATTGGTAAAGGCAACGTTATCGGGATGGGTAACGGTATTGGTAACGGTATTGGTATGGGTATGGATAGCAGTATTTGAGCATAGCAAATCAATTTCGTAAAGTGAAGTCCTGAAAACTTTAAATATTGTTTTCACTTTCAAGTCCATCCAAAGTGCTCAACGCTTAGGCGTATAGGCATGTGGATACACTTATTTTTTTCACTTTTTGTTTGTGTCTCCTTATAATTTGTAGCTACTTATTTAACCTAACGTTATCTTAAGTGACATGTACTTAACAATGTCAGCTAGTGAACATGAGCCGCGTGCAAGAAGCCAAGTAACAAGTTGTTAGCTATTTTTAGTTGCGTAAACTCAAACTTGGTTAACTGAGCAAAAATGTATTATGCCTTTTGATATAACAAAACGTTGCAAGGCAAAGAATACATAAAAGCAGCATTTAAGTGCCAACATCGGATGTTAAAACATAGCTTGTTATATTAATAACCGCGTGTTTGTGTAACAAAAGCGCCTAAAAGCATGCGAATTCCAGCAATCCGCCGCGTTCGAAATTTTGATTTATAAATTCAGTTTCATGTTTTGTATACATACAATGATAGCTAGCAGAAATTGCACATGGTGCAGCAATTTAAATAAAATTTGACGTATTTGAAGCACAGCCTAAAAGCAAGCTACACATTTTTGATAAATGCGAAAAAAAACGCAAACTTTTCTTCTTCGGTTTATTTTTGATTTTTTTTTTTTAACCACTCGTTTTAGTGTTTCACTGTGTGCGTGTTAATTAATAATTAAAAAATAATATTTACAAAATAAAAAACAAATATTGAAATAAAGCAAAAAAAAAGTATATATATATATGTATTAACTACTCTGTCCACGTTGCAATTTATGAAAACGAAAAAAAAAAAACATTTTTGTATTTTAAGTTTTGTTTTTCCTTTCTTGAAGAAGCTTACAAAAAGAAACTTTTTTGTATATAGTTTAAGCACATACAAAATAAAGTTTTGAAAAAATTATATTAAAAATAAAAGAATTAAAATATGCAATTTTTTTCTATTAAATAAGCTAACAAGTTAAAAATGAAGATAAATTAAATAAAAACAAAAAAAAGTTAATTAAATAAAATTTTAAAAATGATTAAACAAATTTAAATGCGAACATAAAAAACAAAAATGTGGTGAAGGACTTGTTTTATATACAAATAAATTTAGTAATTTACATGTTGTAAATATAGCTTGTACTATTTTAATAAAAAGCGTAACAAAAGCGAAAAAAGAAAAAAACATAAAATTATGAATTAAAACTAAGCATCCAAAAAGTATGCAACAAAAAATTATAACAAAAAAACACACAAGCAGCTGTCATTAAAATCAAATCAAAATAGTATGAAAGCAAAAACAACAAAAACAACACAACAACAAAACACACAGGCAGCGAATAGCAATACAAATGCCAAGGATGAGGTAACAACAAATTGAAAGCAGCAAACAAGAAGCTGAAAATACTTTGTGGCATAGAAAACGGCAACGACGCAACGAGCATGCGAACAAAGCAAAGTCGAAGGCAAAAAGCAGAGCCTTTTACGTGTTTTTGTTTGATAAATCATCTTAACATGTTTTGTCTTGTTATTTTTTTTTTTGTGCATTTTTTTTCCATAAATGTTACAACTAAAACATGAATAAATGAAAACATTTTATTGCATTAAACGGTGCAAAGGCACGCAGAAATTTATTGCGTTTAGAGAAGGCAAAGTAGAATATTGTGGATAAATGAGAGAAAAAAAAGCGCGAGACAAATGAATAAAATTTTTAATCACGCACTTTTTATAGCAACAAAATAAAAGTTTTTATGCATATTAATTGAATTTAATAATGTCAATGGAGGACAACACTAATACAGCCGCAGTAGCAGTGAAAAAAAAAGTACATAACAAAATGGCTGGAAAATATTTTAAAACCCACGCAAACACACACAAACACACACACAGACAGAGGCAAACAAAGTAATGGCGTAGGTGGAAATTTAAACGTATTTGCGCCAACAACAACAACAGCAACAACACCTACCACAACATTCAAATATTGAAATAATATGTAAGAATTTATTAATGCACGTGCAAATTTATGTAATTATATTATTTTAACAAACAGCACACACACACAGACACATACAGATACACTAACACACACAGACTAATTTGCAAAAACATAGAAGCAAAGCGGAAATATGTAATTCAATGAAATTCGCAGCGGAAGCGATTCACACACACACACACACACATACATACACAGGCATAGACACACACTATTGCACTGCAACACATTATTGACAAAAATAAAGAACAACATTTTTTTTAATAAAATATAACATATAAAAAAAAATCTTATACATATAAGGCTTTTTGCTGCAACTTTACATTGAAATGCTAATAAAAAAAATTAAAATAAAATAAATACAAATTATATAAAAACGAAATGGAAAAATATTATACTTAAATATATTTTGTCGATAATGTTAAATATTATATTAAAAATAAAAATTAAAAAAACAAAAAATTAAAACGGTTACAAAAACAAAATAAACAACACAAAGAAAAACCACATTAAATCCAACAACAACAACCATATTAACAACATTGCAACAAAAATAAAATTAAAAAAAAAAAGGCAAAACGAAAAACATTTTAATAATGCAAAAATTTAATGTTCATTGAAATTATAATTGCTACATTTTGAATGCTATAAAAAGAAGAGTCATTAAGAAAGGGGGGGTGCGGAGCAATGAGGCCGTTAGAAGTTTGGGCGTGTGCGGTGGCACACAAAGAGGAAAACGCGTGCAATGAAATGAGAAATTCAGCTAATTATAAAGATTAAACAAAATTAAGATACAAAATAACACAAAAAAAAAAAAAAAAAACTAAAAAATTAACAAATTATTCATATTAATTAAAATATGCTACGAGATAAGTTTACAAACCACAACAAAAACAAAAAAAAAACAAAGCAAAATTAATTACAAAAAAAAATTTAAAAATAATAAAAAACAGACACAAAATAAATGACGCAAAATGAAAGAAGCGTAAAGACATAAGAGCAAAGAAGAAGAGAAAATTATTATGTTCAATAAAAACAAAAATTAAAAAAAAAACACAAAATAAATTTTTATTCAAAGAAGAGAGGGTCAAGAGAGCAGACAGGCGATCAAGTGGGGTAAAGTGTACATAGGAACGAACGAAGGAACGTACTCAACATGCCGCTTGCGAATAAGCAACCAAATACTTAATGAGTTATGCAATAAGCAGAAAAAAGTGAGCAAAAAAATAATAATTCAGCATGATAAAGCAAGCAAAGCAGGAGTGGGTCGATGCTGCGAAGCTGCGACAGGATGCCTGAGAAAGTCCTGCAAGTGACGAGTGTATCGCAGCAAATGAGCAAGAAGAAGTTGGTCGCATGGCAAATAATAAGCAACCCGTTTATTAAGCGATCATCTTTTATCGTTCTTTCATTTATTCATGCACACATACATTCATTCAATTACTCATGCATTCAGTCAGTCAGTCATTCATGCACGCTTTCGTGCGATTGCATTCATTTTATTGATTCAATCATTCATGCACACATTTAATGCTGCCAAAAACGCAGCGTGGCTCCTCAATTGACGGCAAAAACTCGCTCGCCACGCCTCAGTGACGCCCGCAACGACAAACCATTGACGTACGACAAAATGGCGATTGGCGAATGGCAAAATGGCGGGGTAGAATATAAGAAAAGTTGACTGATGTGTCATGACGCAAAAAACGGAAAAAGGGCAATAAAAAAGTAATTTTTCCACTCGACTCAGCGCGCGTTTATGAACGAAAGCTTGACTCGACTTGAGTGCAATCACAACCACAACGACAACAACAACAACAACAACAGCAACCGCCAACAAACAACTAATGACAGCAAAGTAGAAGAAGACTACGATGATGATGATGATGATGATGATGATGATTGAAAAAACGCAAAGAGAATACAGCAACTCAGCGCGAACGTCATTGACGTCACACACATCTTCGCCCACGCCCACGCCCTCGCCAACGTCATATCTCATTTTATTCAGTTGTGTATTTTTTGGAGCGTGTAATATCCGTTTCCGTGCATTTCCGGTTGGCGCTTATACATAAAATTGCTAACAGCGGGCGGCTGAAGAAGAGCCCGCTCGTACAAGGCGTACAATCGAAAATTGTTAGCGGAAATGTTGAAAAATTAATAACGCACTAGACGACGATGACGACTACAACGACGAAGAGCACGAATCGCGAAGGGCGGAGGACGTTGCGAGGCACAAAGTTAAGGACAACGCAAAGCGTTGCCAGCGTTGGCAAATAGTGAAGATGATGCTGCTGCTGCTGCTGCTGCTAAAAGCGTTGCAACAATCTTATGCACCTGTGCCGGTGCCGGTGCCTGAGCCCGCAATAGCGCAGCCTTGCATGCATAAATACAACTACTTAAATACACAAGAGACACACACATATTTGAGCATGCAACACATGCCGGAAACGGAAATAGAAAATGCGCTTGCGTTGGTGTTGGTTAACGGAAATGTTGTCGCATGCTTAAGACGCTCAAAGAACTAAAAATAAACAAAAAGAAAACCAAACTGCAAACAAAAATTGCGGCAAACAGTTGCGTTCATTAGTTGCGCCGAAGAAATAAACCGATAAATTGGCATTCAAGCAGGCAAAAGTGTTGACAGTTGGTGACTGAAATGCTTCGATTGATTGAATTGATTGGCATGAGCAACGCAAAGGCGTTGAAACAGCCATGTTGATAGCAAAGCGATGCTCAAATATTAAATTGAATTCGAAATCACTCATTTAACACACACACATGGCAAATGTATGTGAGTGGTGGCGCTGGTGGTGGTGATGACAGTGCGGTGGAACGCACCAACAAACATGAGCCGTCAACAGTCACGCAGTCACGCAGTCAGACAAGCACAAAGCAATGAATCTACGATAGCCAAATTGGATGAGCATAATTAATGATCGCGCCAATAGTAAAATCACGTACGCATTTGCCTTGCCTCGTGTTGTTGTTGTGCTTGTGCTTGTTGTTCTTGTTGTTGAGCTGTTGCTGCCACAGCCGCTGGTGTCGATTTGCGTTTGTTTGCATTTGTGTGCGCTGCTTTGCTGTATTATATATATCATGTTTCATGCACACAGCCAGTCAGACCTTCAGTTTGTCAGCCTGTCTGTCTGTCTGTCTGTCTGTTCGTCTGCCTGCAAGTCAGCCAGCCCTTGTCCATCAAAGTCTTGCATGATGTCTTAATGTGAACATCTTCGTTTTTGCTGTAGTTTCGACACTGTCACTGCTTTAATTATACTTCTAAAGATTACATTTGCTATTTGAACTGTTTTTGTCGTTTGTTTTGCACAATTCAAACCCATGCCGTTTGTCCTGGCCGCTACACACATGTGTGTGTGTGTGTGTGTGTGTTTATCATACTCGTGCTCAAACGGCCGGCCATGACATGCTCTGCCTTTACCACTGTCTATGCCCCTGCCTCTGCCTCTGCCTCTGCCATTGCGTTTCTTCGCATTGCTGTGCTTTGCTAAGTTTCGTTTCGTTACGTTTCACTTCAGCACGTTTCGCCCCGCTTGTGTTACGCGCTTGACACACGACACACGACACTCGACGCCCAGTGTTGGTTTTTCACGGAGCCTCTGTGCCATGTCCTATGTCCCATGTCCCATGTCCGCCGTGTTCGTGTCGTGTCTTGGTAATTTTGTTGGCAATGGTGTCATTGTACTCCACACACACACACACACACACACACAAACACACTTTTAAAAGCACATTTCATTCATTTATACGCACACACACAAACACACATAGTTACTTACACTTCTTTGGCTCATGTTTGCTTTGAAATTGCGCTGACGTTAGTTGACGTTGCTGTTTTTTCATAGACAGTTTTGCTTGTTGTTGTTGTTTTTGTTGTAAGAGGGCGAGCACAACTGCAAGTAATCTCATTACAAATTCAAATGTCCTGCGGCTCGTCACCGTCGCCATCGTCCTTATC
Source organism: Phortica magna (assembly GCA_037044515.1). NCBI lineage: Eukaryota > Metazoa > Arthropoda > Insecta > Diptera > Drosophilidae > Phortica > Phortica magna. Next base: position 208,922 of record JBAMBP010001399.1, read on the forward strand.
GTCGTCGTCGTCTTGAACATTGCCGTTGACGCCTTCGCCTATTTGCTGCTCTTTCGTGCATTTCTTTCATTTATTCTTTTATCGTTCCTCTGTCTGTCTGTCTGTTTGTCTGTCCGTCTGTCGTTCTGTATATTCGCCCACCATGCGCTTATGTCTGAGGTTGGCGCAAATGAAATAGGCCGAGAGCCCATTAAAGCAGGTGTTGTCACTCAATTATGCGCGCGCTTTGTCCGCAACACAACACGACCGAAGCGACACCGGCAGCGACGTTGGCAGCGACGTTGGCAGCGACGCGGCAATAGCAGGACCCCTTGCGACTATCTTTTGAAGCGCTGACAAAAATGAGTCGTTAAAAATCAGTTCCACTTTGAAAACTTTCACAGTCAATCTTTGTGCAGAGGAAGGGAGAAATATGCTGGCGAACGTACATGAAATATTATTATGCCTCACAGATTGCATATGAGGTGAGGTGTGAGACTATCGTTCTTTTTGTTGTTTTGTGTCTTTGCGCCGCTGTTGTGAGCTACAGGGTATTGCTTTTATTTACATGTGCTTGTTTTTCATGGCACACGCACACACACACACGCACACAGACAGACATACAGCGATACAGCGATACATACAGACAGCCATGCGAAATGAAGTGCGATACAACTGAGGTAAACAACATTGGTGGCAATACGTGTGTGTGTGTTTGTGTGTGTGTGTGTGTGCGTGTGTGTTAGTCTCTACATAAATGATGCCTTTGCATGCCATTCGTTTGTATGCAATTCAATGGCCTGCAATCTCATTATGTGCGGTCGGCGCGACTGTTGCTTTCAACGAAGCCCACACACACACACTCACACTCACTCACACGCACACACAACGCCCATCAGGCATCCTGCCTTGCGCTCAACAGCATTGTGCCATAAACACGGGGGACACGTCCTGATTTAATCAACTTACAAGCCACAAAAGCATCTCATTGCGCACTCTTCTCCCAACACAAATCCTCTACCGCCGTCGCGCTTTCCCACTTCGCCACTAACCACGCGGCATAGGCGATTATCGGTGATTACTGCGCCACGTTGAAAACGAATAAGAAGAAGAAACTGCAATTGCACGCCTCTGGCCATGGACCGTTTAACGCACAGCGAACAATTACAATTTCTAAATGAATGTTTCAATATAAATATATATTTTCAAATGGCACGCAAAAGAAGGACACGCCTTTTCTATTTTCTTCCTCGATTTTTTCTACATTTCATGTGTAGATAAAATATCTCAAATACATGTGGCAGATTATTCACATGTTGCATGAATTGCTAAGTTGTTTTGGTGGAAGTGAATCGTCAGGTGTTAATGACTTATAATTTATATGGCTTGTGGCACATGTGTCGCATTGAAATATATTCGCACAAAGATATAAAAAAAGGACATTAATGCAAAAACACGCATACGCGCACAAGCTAACAAACAAACAGCGGGTAATGATAAAGCTTATGGCGTTCGAGATGTTTATAATGCTGATGACAACTCACTGGATGCGGATGTTGTTGCTGTTGTTGTTGTTGTTGTTGTTGACGCTGTTGATGAGTCTGAGAGCGTTGACAATGGCGATAGCATCATGCTGTTGCTCGGTTTGATGAACTTTGATGAATGCTTAATAATGAATGTCGTAATTAAGTCAGCATTTATGCGAGCACATACTCACACACACATACACACACACACACACACATACACACATACGTATGTATATAGACAAATATAATGGCGAAAAGGAATGAATGATAAAATCAAAGCAAAGGACCACAAAAAGAATGAATAGTCGCACTGAATCAAAGATGACTTTCGGTCGGTCATGTTGTTAGTTTGATGCTCTTTAAGCATTAACAATGACATTGTCACATTGGTTGTTTTTAATGAACTTGCAATAGAAAAAGTCGCACATTAAAGGCGCTTCATTGTTTATATTTCGAGAATTGTTGTTGTTTTAATGGTTGATTGTTTGTTGTTGTAGAATAAATAGTTAGACTCATGTGACGTTTGCAAGCGTTATTAACAATGCAAGAAGCTTCCTTAACTATTTTTGTGCACTAAAAAACAACAACGAAAATGGCATAATAAATAAAAAAAAAAAAAGAACTTGTGGTTGAAGAAGAGCGAGCATGATTAAATGAAAGCAAATGAAAAGCAAAAAGAAAAAAAAAGGAGCAACAAATCGAAAATGCGCAAAGGGAATTTCGCTTTGAACGTGGTTTGGTTGACCAACTAAAGTGCATATGGTATAAGCTGCCTGCTGGGCATGGGCGTGGGCGTGGCAACATATTGCAGAGAAAGGTTAACAGCGGGTGAGGGGTTAGCCGCTGATTGCAAAAATTGAATTAAATTCACATTCACTTGTTTTTTATTTTTTTTTATCTCATTTTTAATTTGTGCGCCTTAGCAACATGTGTGTTAGTGCCGCACATAACCGCGCAAATGAAGGCGTTAGATTGCGTAGGTGTGTGCGGAGTGACAACGCGTTGGTCCTGGCATAGCGCCCAGAGCAGTGAACAGTGAGCAGTGAGCAAGCGACATGCCAACGGCAATTTGATAAATTAAATATTTAGAACGTTAATTAAAGCAAATTAGGTTAACCACAGCGCGATTACAAAAGTCGGTGTGCGATCTTGTGTGCGTGTGTGTGTGTATGTGTGTGTGTATGTGTGTGTGTTGACCTCTGTTAGCAGACGCCAAAGCCGTTGCCATGCTACGATGCTATCGTGTTTGGTCATACAACGAGTTGCACGTAATCCAAATTAACGCAAAGAGCTGCCAGCAAATCCTCAACTTAGTTCAACTCAACTCCTACTTAACTCAACAACAAAAGCACAGTGACATGATTGTAGAAGTGCGGAGGAAGGCGTGGGCCGGAAGTGCGACCAAGTGGTCACAACGGCACAATCGCATTTTTCGCACTTACAAATTACATTAGCACACAGACAGACAGACAGACAGACAAACAAACATACGCACACACACACACAGACAGACAGACAGACAGAGCTAGAGCTAGAGATTTAGATAGCGAGGTAGTTGAAATACATTGCGACGTGCACGGTTAGGAACGTTTTGGTATGGAACATTCATGAACATTGTGAAAACAAAAGATGTTGCATAAGCCAAGGCGCGCACTCAACGACGACAACGCCAACGACAACGACGACGACGGCGGCCATGAATGTATGCATGAATGCAAAGCAGCGTCATTTGTTCATTTCAAATTCGTGCATTTGCATTGAAAGCTGTGCCAAATCTTCTCAAATACTACCAACAACACCGTCTGCTTGGGCGGTGGGCGGTGGGCGTGTTTTAGTTAAGCCCGCAAACCAGCTGCACCAACAACAACAATGCGTTGCACTGTTGGCGCAGCATGTTCGACTATTTTATTTGTGAAAATTAATTTTTGCCATTGTGCTTAAAGCAAGGGAGCACACAAGGACGAATAGCATGTTGCAAAAAAATGCAAAAGAAAAAAAACAGAAAATAAACAAGCGAAAGCAAAAACAAAACGAAAAAAAGCAAAGGAAAGGAAAGTATCCAATGATAACAATAAAAAGCGGAAGTCATTTAAAAAGTATGTTTTAAGCATTTTGTGCAAGAAAGACGAAGTGAAATGCAAGGGACATGCCATGACATGCTGTGGCAGTATATGCATTATGCGCTGTCGTTACCGCCGCCCCTACCGCCGCCGCTGCTGCAGATGTTTCATAACAGACAAAACAAAGACGTGAAAAAAGCATAGCAAACAAAAGGAAACTGAAAACAACAGACAAAAAATATGTTCATGCTTTTGCATGTTTCTTTTGAAGAAAGCAACATACGCCACACCCGAAACGTACCGAAACCAAACCAAACCAAACCCGAAGCAAATCAAATCGAAGCGAAGCAAAGCGATATGAAGCGCCGGCAAGTAAAGTGAAGTGAAGTGAAATGCAGTGGAGTGGAGTGGAGTGAAGTGAGCTGAGCAGAGCTGAGCGTCACAGCAATGAGGCGTTCGCAACAATCGCAAAGCAATTTGATTCGGTTTTCCGCATGGCAACTGTTATGAAGCTTCGTCGACGAAGAGCATCAGCAGCAGCAGCAGCAGCAACGGCAACAGACAAAACTAATAGCTTTGTCATCAGCATTATCAACATCATCATCAGCATCATCATCGTCATCGCCATCAACTACAACATCATCACATGTGCAGCAACATTTAAGCGCATTCGTATGAGCCGAGCTTATGTTGACTTTGGCTGCTTCCTCTGTCTCTGTCTCTGGCGCTGTTGCATGTGTGAAGATCGTCGGTTGGGTAGTTGAGTGAGTTTGGCAACTCATCAAGCGAGTCAGCGTGCATGTACGTAGCTTATAGCGTTTATAGCGTTTTTTCAACGCCATCGCGCACTCATACTGCTTCTCCCCCACCTCTGGCATGCTACGCCACAAGGCGATTTTATTAGAGTTTTTCATTCTATGGCACACAAAAATGCTCATCGTTTGTTCGCCGAACCGACAAATGTTTGTAATTATTACAGTTTGCAGCTTGCAGCACACATGACAATGGCAAAAAGCACAGCAGCAACGGCAGCAACGGCAGCAACAACAACAGCAACAACAACCACTGAGTTAATTCCAATTGCATGCTGCCAAAATCGACTGGAAAATGTGTGCAACCAAAGAGCGCAATGTGAGTGATGGTGGCATAAGGACAATGGCGACAATGGCGACGATGGCAAGTTAAACTTGCTAAGAGTTGAGAAAATTATGGCGACAAAAGCTTTTCGCCGTTCGCTTTTCGATTAGCCGGAAATGGCAGCAAATCGTCAACGCGCAAACGTTAATGGCAACAGTTTTTTGGCAGCTTTCAAAGGATTTCCGTTACTGTGCTTTCTTTTTTAATCCGCTTTCTTAATTCTTTTCGTCTTTCTTTCGATGCTAAAGAGTTAAGGGCAAAGAATCGCCCAGCAGAAAATGGAAATGCATTTAAATTACTTATAGTTATCGTTTGCTTCCTGCAAATATATAATTGTGTCAAGCAACGAAAAAGGACATTAAGACCGCTTAAATTATATGTAAGCATGATGTGCGTACTTTCATTGCTCAGAAATCACATGGGCTTTTGACTGAAACATTGCAGAGTCTTCTTTTTGTACAGTCTAATCATTGGTCTAAACCGGCAGGATCGGAAGTTGAAGAAGAAGAAGAAAAATTAACAAGCAAGAGATCTAAACAGTTGGTCCTCTTACACACCTAGACTAAATGTGTGTTGGTCCCATCAAGTTACGACCTCTAGAAAGTGTATCGCTTACAGAGAGGTCTCGAAATTTTTAAGTCCTTACTTGAAAAACTTTTTTGTTTCTGTACGAAATGACTTGAAATTCCACAGTAGAAGAGTATTGAGACTCTGGCAAGGCCGAAAATAGCTTACACAATTGTGCAACGCTGCCAAGTTAAGTCCGCACGACCAAAGCACAAGACATTTAACTTTTTTTTCAGAAAGATGCAATTTGCATTTTATTTTTATTATTTTTTTTGGCAGTGAAATCAAACTTCATTGTTTTCCGCTTTGTGAGTTCGTTTTATGACAGTTTCTTTTTTTTCAAACAGTTCCTCTTTTGGCATTTGGTCTTAATTTTCATGCCCTATACACACTGTCTTAGGGTACATTGAGTTTGTTTGACAGCAAAAGAACAAGCTGCAAAGAATGGCAAGCCCCATAAAGTATGCAATACATTGATCAGAGCAACATGAGAGATCGATTGAGCAAATCAAGATTGATAAAGTTTGTGCAACGTCCACTCCTTTCCGACCAACCATTGTTTTAAATGGCTATATCTCCAAATACAGAAAGTTTAGAAATATAAAAACAAAATGGCGTACCAAAATTTTCCATCCCTTTCATAACTCTTCGAAATACCCATTTCCTGCTCACCACATAAACAAGTTAAATTTTTATATAAATTTCAGGGAGGGCATTACATTGTCGAGTATACTTGGCTATGCCGCCCCTACTAGTTTTTCAATTATTTTCTTAGTTGAACTTTTACGATGTTTGCTTGTGTTTTTTCCCTCTGAAATTAATTTCTTTTATACAACTGCTTTTTTGTGACACTTTGCGACATGTCGTCGAAGAGGAAAAGCAGCTTTGTGACAGCCAGTGGAATCGCTACGGTCGAGTATACTCTACACTGCAAATCTATGCAAATAATGTTCATCTGACATTGTATTGTTCGAAGTCATTGATCAGGCAGGGCTTACAAAATTTACGAAGCAGTGCTGTTGTTGCCACTGTAAAGCAGAGCTGCAGGTACACAAAATAGGATAAAGCAGTGTCCAAATGGCAATTTATGGAAAACTTTATTTGGTTGGTCTTTGGGGCGTAGCAAAGCGGGAGGGGGTAATTTCTGTTATGTAGTTTTAAAGAGGTATTTATAAGGAAATAATGGGTAGAGGAAAACAGATTTGGGAAATCATTTTGTGCGACTTTTACGTTTTTTGACTCATGTTGTATTCGAGCTTTGGCCTTTTTAAAAAGTGGGTGGTACGTATTGGGCGCGAAGAAATGGGCGTGGCGGAAATTGCATCAAATTGAAGTAATACATACCACACGGATCACCCATTCGAATTTCATGTCTTTGACTCTTGAGCTTTCTGAGTACCATTGGCGTGGTCAGACGGACGGACTGAGAATATATATACTTTCTACTCTTCTTCAAACAAACTTAATTTACCCTGATAAGCAACGTGAACAGGATATATGTAATTAAATATGTCAGGTGAAAATTAAATTGAAGCGTTGCAAAAGTGCAGAAGACAAAAAAAGGGAGCATTTAAACACTTTCAAATGCATTCGCCAAGTTCAGCAAGTTTCATGTTGGTCTCGTGTCTTTTCTTTATCATTTAAATAACTTCTTACACAAGCAGCTTATTCAGCCCTTCTGTCTGTCTGTCTGTCTGTCATCTGATGAGTCGCTTTGTTCGCGTGTAAAATGCATGCGGGTTAAATAAGCATCCGGTCAAGCCAAGCCAAGCCAAGAGTGAGTGAGTTACGCAAGACGCACATAAGCCGCCAACTAAGATGTGAGCCGCAACGTGAGATTTTACTTTTAAGCATACCTGTGTGTGTGTGTGCGTGTGTGTGTGTGTGTGTGTATTTATAAACGTTCGCGCACACAGCGAAAGTTAAGAGAAATCCTTAGAAGTTCTCTGCTCAACTTCGACTCTGTGCCGCTAACAGTCAAAGTGGTCGCCTATAATTGTGCGTGTGTGTGTCGTTGGGCGGTCGGTCGGTTGGTCGGTAGCACTAAGTCAGCTGAGCCAGTGGCGACTTTCAAGCACCTTACACCTGTTGTTGCTACTCATATACCCAAGCCAATGCGATCTACCTAAGTCGACTTATTTCTCTACGCTGATCATGCAATAACATGTGTTTGTGGTAAATGCGTGGCATACTTTTAGGCGTCTTTCTTACACAGAACTAATACGCCATGTTGGCACAAGGTAAAGAGTATGAAAAGTACTCAAAGCAACAAACGAAGACGTTGACGTTTACGCTGATGCTGAAGCTGATGCCGAAGTCGTTGTACAAAAGAAGAGGGAAGAAAAATGGCTACGTATTGTTTGTTTGAGTTGCACAAGCGAAAATCGAAAGAAAGAAGTAAAGAAGTAAAGAAAAAACGAACGAATTTTCATTTTCTTTATATTTTTGTTTCTCATGGTATACTAAAGTTACTTTCTGCTGACGTCTGTGGGAATAAGAACGCAAACGAACAAATAACACCAGCGATACGTTTGCACACGTACTAAGCAATAGACACGCACACACACACTCGCACACTCACATACACATGCATGTATTGACAGGCGCTTTAAGACAAATGCCAACTTTTACGCCTTGAAAATTATCGAAGCGAAATTGAAGAAAACCAACAAAAAAAAAAAACCAAAAAGAAAGAAGGGTAAAGAAAGCAGAGGCAAAAAGTCCCTTGCCGCACAACGATCGCAAACAATGAAATTGATGCGTTCATGCCTTCATTCATTTCGACATACATTGTATGAATGCTTTCTCACACATACACATACATGCATAGATACATACATACATGTGCATAGATGACAATACAGACGCACATTTGCTTCTTGGTTTATTCATAGGCTGAGCTCATTTGTTCGAAATTCGCTTTGAAATAAATTGAAATGAAATGAAATGAAATGGAACGTGACCAAATTTGGCCACATGTCAATATGCTAATGACATTGATGAGCATGCCAATGCTGATAATCATGTTGTTGCTGTCATAGTTTTCTCATTATCTCTCTGTGTGTGTGCGTGTGTGTGTATTTGTTATTGGCGTTAGTTCACTGGTCGCCTTTGCAGTTATTGTTTGAATATGTTGTTTTCGGTCGCACGCTGTTGACGTTGACGTTGAAGCTGACATGGCAGAGCGCTTTAAACAAATATTGACAAATGCGCTAATGCGTTGGAGCGACAAAAATGAACAAACGTCGAAATAAAAACAAGCAACACTGGCATCAACAACGCGACACCCGCTCATTTTCACTTGAGTAATACAATACTCTCTCTCTCTCTGTCGCTCTCTCTCTTTCTCACACTCTTGGTCGCCTAATGGCAACGAAGCGCTTTGCTAACCAAACCAAATAAATTGCATGAAAAATAAGCATCGCACCGAAAGTGAGACCGCAAAGTGGCGCTTCCGTTTCCGCTCTTATAGGCCGCTTCCGTTTGAAATGGTTTTGCAGTTTTTGCCGTCGTTGTGTTTTGCGCTGTTAGTTTTACACCTCCTTTTTGCTTTCTCATTTTGTTGCCTTTCAGTTTTGATTTTTACTTTTTAGTTTTTGATTTCTTTTTTTCTTTTTTTTTTGTGCGTTTGGCATGCTCAACATATTAATCTGTTTGTGTGCGTTTCACTGCATGTCTGTGTGTGTGTATGTGCCTTTGTGTCTGTGTTTGTGAAAATTTGAGTTGTCGGAAATTGAAGTTGATGTTCAATTGATGGTATCATCATCAATGCAATTGTTGCCTTTGCTTGTTCTTGCTTTTGTTGCTGTTGTCGCATGAAACGAAGCTTAAATTACCGTTATTTGTGGCTACTGCCGCTCGTTCGCATCATCATCATCGTCATTATTATTGTCATCATCAACAGTCTATTTTTGTTTTATTTATTTGTATCTAACATGGCATTTTTTGTTCCGTCTTTTTTATGACAACTATCACCATCGCTGATTTTATTATCCTCATTGCGGTTTTCATTTGCTCTTTGTGTTTTGTTCTTGGTTTTTTTCTTTCTTTACTCATAATAAAATCATGTCTTTGACGCCTTGAATTCGCAGCGCTCGTTCTTGAATCTTTGCGCCACTTTGGCCAATTACTTTGCCCGTTCAACGATGCTTCTTCGTTGCTTTCCTCAATATTTTTATACTCTTGCAAGAGTATATCAACTTTGTCGTGAATGCAGACAAGAAGACATCTCCGACCTACATAAAGTATATATGTATGTATATTCTTGATCAGCACAGCGATGACGTGTTCAAATAACGATGACCATCTGTCCTGTCTGTTTGTTTCAGTGCAAATTCCTTTCCTTCAAACATATCGAAAAAATTTAAGCCCACAAGTTCTTCAGATGTACCCAGGCAATGTATATCTCAGAATTATTTCGGATCGGATAACACAAGCATATAGCTGCTCATAGGAATGATTGGCCCAAAATGAGGTTTTTGCTTTGAAAAATGGTGTGTTTTTGGAGTTATCGACTCAAACTATTTTGCAAAAAAGCTTCTTTGACGTTAATCGAAGATATAGTGCAAAAATAGTCAAGATCGGGCTACTATAGCATACAGCTCCCATAGGAACGATCGACCAAAAAGAAGGTTTTTGCTAGCAAATCTTTTTTGTTCTTCAATATAAACAGAACAAATTTTTGTTATATCATGTTTTCCTTAATATCTGACAAAAATCCAAAGTTTTATAAGAATCGGACATAAAGGCGTGGCAACGCCCATATAGCGAAAAACTTCTAAATGAGGATTCTCTGTAAGCAGACGAGATACAAGATTGTAACATGTAGTAAAGTATGACTACATTGCTCTCTTTAAGACAAATTAGAAAATGGGCGTGGCTACGTTTATGATTCGTATTGAAAATTTATAAAAAATGATTTTCTAATAAGAATAATTGGGATAACGTTGCAAGAGTATATAAGTTTCAGCAAAGCCGAAAATAGCTCCCTTACTGGTTTTTATTTATGTTTTTCTTTCTTTCTCTCTCTGAATTAGTCTATTTTTGTTTTGTAGCTTCAACTGCAAGCCTCGCGGTCAGGTAGTCAGCCACGCAGCACGTGCATGCAATGCAGGCCCAAGCAGAAGCTCATGAAATACAAATAAATTCGACAAAATGCACCAAATGGCAAACGTATCCTGACGTCTCCTGCTGCTCTTATTTTTGCCACCGACTTCAACTTTCTTGCCTTCTGCTTCAGTCTCATTTCAGCTTTGATGCTTTAAGTATTGTATTTTATTTTCAGTCGATTTTCTATTTTCTGAATTTGATTTCCGCGCTGCCGGCTACAAAAACAACAACAGCAGCAGAAATTTAAAAAAAGAAATTGTGCTCTGCAACAAAAACAAAAAAAATGAGGCAAAAAAAAAACAGAAAAAAAATGCCACAGAATTCTAATGGAAATTGTAACAACATATTTTCCAATTTGTGTAACGCTGCCGCTTCTTTGAGCACTCATGAGTTTGTGTTTGCGTGTGTGTGTGTGTGTGTATGTGTGCGCACTTGACGTTAACAGCATCGTCATCAACATCGTGTGCATCGTGTCACCATTTGCTTGCACTCTGCGCATTTTCCCCACCTTCTAACCGCGTGAGTCGCAAAGACCTCATAAGGAACTCAAAGGTATAAAAGATACTTTTCAAATTTAAATTCAATTTGTCTTACGTATGCAATGATCTACTTAAATCTGACATTTGGGAACGTAAATGTTTCTCTTGCCGTTTTGCGATCCCATGCCGAATGTCTGACCTTCTGCTATCCCATCCCGAATTCTGACCATGTGACCCAACTTATATGCGCTTTGCTTGTTCGACCATTTTTCAGGCAATTTTTCATTCGCTCTGAACATATTTTTCGCTTTTTTTGTTCATCAACTTTTTTCTTTCGCTTTTCATTTGCGGTAAAATTGTAACGGTTTTCTTTGCCGTACGAAACAATGTGAAAAAATTGCGTATACGCAACGTGTGCAACAACTTTATCATGAGCGTTGTGTTGTAGCTTTGACATCACACACAACACTCACACACACACACACACACACATCCACGGGCAATTTCAAACATGCACACAGACACACACACACACACGCATAGCTGTCATACATCATATTTTGGTGCTGCTCTATGCACGCGTATGTCTTGTATGTGTGCTTGTGCGTGTGTGTGTGTGTGAGTGTGTATTTACCCTTGTCGTTCGTTTATTGCTCATTCATCATCATTGTGCGCTACGCAAAAACGAAACGAAACGAAACGCAACGAAACAACATGAAGTGAAAAAAGCTAACCTATCAATTCGGCGTTGTTTCATCTTCATTTTCTCTTTACCAAACGACCGCCCCTCCCCCCCTCAACACGTCTCTTCACAAACACATTTTGATGTTAAGCCTATTTTTGAATCAAGCAACAAACAAAAAACCGAAATTTTCATATTTTCGACCAGCAAAAAATTACGAACGCACCAAAAAAAGTGTCCAAATGCTAATCGAAGCATATTTCTTCTGGTTTATGGCACAAACACGCTTACAAAGGCACACACAAGCACACACACACACAGGCACACGCACAGCGAAATATGTCACAATTAATCTTTATGCAAGCAAAAAACATATCAAAGGCAACTCATGAGTCTTGTGTCCTGACTCCTGTGTGTGTGCTGAGTCCTGCGTGTATTGTAGCCGAGCAAGCTGTCGAGGTGTCAATGTGTGTGTGTGTGTGTGTGTGTGTTGAGTATATTATGCTACCAAATAATAGCGACGACGACGACGAGTACAAGAAATGAGCTGCAATTACACATTTTTTATAGCATACACACAGGCGCTGTCGTCGACATCAGCTTCCAAAGCAACAACAACAACAACAGCAACATCCACAACATCATCGTGCATGTTTTATTCATTTATTGTGCCATAAAATTTCATCTGAGCCAAGTAACTGTAACTAAACAATGAAACACATGCCGGCGCAAGCACACACACACACACGCACACATATGTGAGTAAGCATGTGTGTGTTTTTATTAAGTGAACACGCCAAGCATATCTAAAAGCAGCTGCAACTAAGGCAAGAGCTAATGTGCAAAACGAAAACGCTGAATATCTAACTTCGACTATGGCTAAACCTATAGCTGATGCCGGCGCTGAGACAAAGTCTGAGACAGCGACTGGGACTGAGCGGCAGACTAAAGGAGTCTCATGTAAACTGCTCATTTGACACACAAAATATAAAAGTGATGTCGTTGCGGCGTAGGCGGGCTCATGATGATGACTACTGAACTAACTACTGAAAAGGCTGATAAAGCGAAGGCGTGTGACGTGTGGCGTGTGGCGTGGGGAAAGCGAAGGATATGAGTCTTAAAATAGGAACAAAATAACCAAAAGGACGAGACACGACAGCACAACAGCACAACAGCGCAACGGCGGCAGCGCTGCAGCTTTATGCGCGCGTGCTGAAGTGTATATCAAATGTGTGTAGGCGTGTGTGTGTGTGTGTCCGTGTGTATGTGTGTGTGTGCGTGTGTACATGTTTATGTAAACAAGCACTAAATTAAGTGTGTCACACAGAGTTAAGTGGCAACTCTGGCTGACTGTCTGCCCGTCCGTCCGTCTGTTCATTTGTTAGTCTGTCAGACAAACAGACAGACAGACAGAAGAGCAGCGAATATGGCTTATGGCTCCCCACAGCATTCAACACGACGTGGTAGTCGCCTTAAAATTAAGACAAACAAACACTGCACACAGACACACACACACACACACACACACACATATATATATACACACACAGCGCATGCCAAACAACAACACATAAGTATAAAAACAACACTAAACTGACTGTCACTGTGACTGAGTGACGTTTGTGCATGTGTCATCGTCTCCCTCTTCCACTCCCCCTCTCTTTGTCTCTCTCTCTCTCACTCTCCCTCTCACACACATGTGCTCTGTCGTGCAGTGTTTGTCTAACTGTCCGTCTATTGGTCTTTCTGTCTTACTTGTATGACACGTATGAACAACAACAACAACAACAACAACATATGTATGTGCGTTGCAGTTTAGTTTTATAAAGCGGGGCGTCATGCGGTGCGGTGCGGTGTGGTGAGGCGCGGCGCGTTGTGGCATGGCACGACATGATGTGTGCATGAGGCGTTTTTAACAAGCGTCGGGGTCAAACCACATGCAAAACATGAGCAAACATGTCGACTACTTCAGGAATTTATTAACATGCCATGGAATTATTGCGCTGTAACTGTAAATAAACTCGGGCTATTTTAACAACTTCCGCTTCCGCACAATGCCGCATACTAAATGCACACACACACACACGCACTCGCACACAAATGCCTAGACACGCATGCATGGCGTTGCTTGTGCATGCAGCATCTTTCAACAAACGACTGTTTAATAAGCTGAGGTGTGAAGCCGGAAGAGAGTTGGTCACGCCACACGCCACTTGCCACTTGCCACTCTGCAACATACAACATGCAACACACAAGCAAATGCACAACGAATGAGCTTACATGCACATAAATGGCAAATGGCAAAAAAAGAAAGCAGCGAAAGCACAAAGAAAGCAGCGATAACAAATGTCACAAAGACAAACGATGACAGCGCAGCGAACCGCATTGCAGCGCCATTTCTCTTAGTCTTTGGCCAAAGTGCGACTTTAATGAAACTTTTGCCTGAAATGATACCAAAACGGCACATTGAACTTGTTTAAATTTAAGGGTTTTCAACTCTCTATCTGTCCTTCTTTTTTGCCATTATATATTTACTTAATTTTACCTTTTATCATCATTTAACAATTGTGTATTGCCAACATTATTACGGCCACTGTACAAACAGACATCGGTCGGTCGGTTGGTCGGTCGGTCGGTCGGTCAACGTTGATGGCTCTGCAACCGTCATAAATTTCGCTGCGCCCATTTCAAATATCAATTGACGTCGCTTTGCTGGTTTGGCATTAGTTAAATTACAAATTGCCCGACGACCGTCAAATGTAAATATTTACTTTAACAATTTGTCCGCTCTTTTATTCTTTTCTTTTTATTTATTTTTCTTTCTTTTTTTTTTTTGTTTGCTTTTTATACATTCTTAAATGTCAGTATTTTTTTCACATATTTTTTTTTTTATTTATTTATTTTTTTATTCTTTTTTTGTGACAAACAATTGACCTCTTCGTACAACAAACAAACGCCCACGATAGCTCGCTCATTGTTGTCGCTGTTATTATGTGTCTGTGTGTGTGTGTGTTATATATACATATGTGTGTGTGTGTGTGTGTGTTTAATTCATTTATCGCTTGAACGTGTTTGTTTAGTGTCATCATAACTCATGCTTTTATTTAACATGGCCAACGGTCGTTTGTTTGCAAGCACTTCTCTAAGTCGATGCCGACATGCATTTCTGTTTTCATTTCATTTTTTTCTGGCGATAATAATGCTCAGAGATGCTAATGAGACAAGACGAAGCAAAAGTTTAGAGGCACTTTTCATTTACAGTTTTATAATCATAGCAACAGTTTTAGCGTCAGTCATCACAACGTTTAGTAATTGTTTGCGTTTAGAAGGCAACGCCAACAAAGCCCACTGCTCATTACACATGCTGGCTTATTAATACAGTCGGTGCCTTCTATCGACCGCTTTGCCACCCCTTGCGTGTCTTTGAAAAAAACATATCCTTTGTTGAACTTTTTTTTTTTCCTCCTTCTCTTGCACATTTGTTGTTTCTTGTATAATGCTACTTTGTCATGTCTTGTCGTGTCATGTCTTGTCCCGTGCCGTCATGACTTCTTCTGTTGCTGTCATGCATTTAAGTCATAGTGAGCGCTGTTTCCTTTGTTGTTGATATTGTGGCTACTGTTCTTATTGGCTTTGTTCAGCTTGCTTGCCTTTCACTTCTCTGAGGTCGTCTTTTGCTTGTACTTTAGCCGTTGCGTTTGCTGCTGCTGTTGTTATTGTTATTGTAGTTATAGTTGCTTCTGTTGTTGCTGTTGTTGCTGTTGTTGTCGTTGTCGTTGTCCAGTTTTGTTTAGCTGTCCAAGTGCCAACGAGTTTAAATGGTGTGAAACCCTATCGCTCATCCTTATTCTTATACTCTCTCATCCTTAGCCTTGTCCATGTCATCGTTTTCCGTTATGCGTGCTTGGCCATGACTGAGCGCTTAGTCCCAGGCAAAATGTCTGCTTCGACTCATTGTGCCACGCCTTTTTCACTTTTGACGTCTCACCACTAAGCCAACCGTCCAAAGACCATCATTTCTTGTGGTTGGTATACGTTAACGCATTTTTTCATTCTTGCAGTCTTTCCTGCTGCTGCTGCTGCTGTTGGTGTCTATCTTTGAAATCAAGCCAAGTTCTCTTTATCAACACACACTTCCTTTATGTGGCGGTCGTCAACGTCCTGATCCTTGCTTTTATTTTCCTATGTTTTGTATTTATTGTTGTTGTTGCTGCCATAATGTCCATTTAATTTGCAAATGCCAAGCGTTGTGCACACTTAAATATGATTAATTTATGCTGAGCAAACGAGTTAACCCAACATTACATTCGCCTTTCTTTCATTTATTACTGAACTTAATTGCAAATGCTCAGATTACACGACTTCATTTTATGTTCATCAAAAGCTGTTAAGGCCAAACGTTTTCTGAAGGCAACGAAATTACGCTTTGGCTTCGCCGAACGCATTGAATTTCGAAGCCAACTTGTTTTTTAACCGCCGACATTAAAATGTGGAGGCGGGGGTTATCTGCTTGTGACATTGTGGCATCATTTAAGATTTTTCTTTATTTTAAAGCGACCTAATCGAGTGTCTTCAAAGCTAAGTATATATTTATATAAATATATATTATATAAGATGTGTTCGTATGCTTCAGGATAATCTATTTAGCAATTGACAGACCCATGTTGTATTAAGCCATATGCTGCATACGTTAATCTAGCGCTCAATTTTTATAAAACTAAAGTTGTTGCGAATTTCGTTGAGTGAAATCTTTTTAAGTAATTTAAAATTTGTAATTTGCATCTCGCATGTGAAAAAGCTGTAAAAAAAGACACACAATTGTCCAAAGAGCGAAGAAATCTCCTTTATCTTCGACAGGAAGAGACGATTGCTGTGCGTCCTTAATAGAAACAATTGTTTCGCTGAATAACTCACTGAACCCATCGTTTAGCAATTGGACAGAGTTAGAATCAAGACTATACAAAATTTGAATGAAGATTATAAAGACATCTGTGCGGAAGCAAAGTTGTTGCTAGAACACATGGAAGACGATGGTTGCGTAGCACTACAAATGCGGGCGTGTGGGGTAAGGTTGCCTGTAAGCATTTAAAGCGACTTTGTAATTTGCCGTTCATGCAATCATGCAATCTGTTAAAAACAGCTGAATCCGTTGTAATTTTTTGCATTTGCATCGAAACGATTTCGAAACCGCATTTTAATTGGAATTGAGAACACCAAAATGTAAAACGGTCGTCTCCGACGCAATTTCATTCTTGAAAACGGACTGTTTCTGTTTCTGTTTCTGTTTTATTTGACATTGATTGTTGTCGTTGAAGCTGAGCAAACGAAACATTGAAATACTTTTAGGTCTAAAAACAGTTCTTAATGAGACGTGTGACTTTTTTGGCATTTCTTTAGTGTCATTTGGCATTTGCAGGAAATTTGTATACAATCTTTTGAATTCGTTGGCCATATTCAAATGGAAAACGCATTAAAGCCGTCAACGATCAATCACTGCGACAGCATGTTTATTTCTTTTTTCAGCCACACAAGAAATTGCTATTTTTCTTGTTGGTCGATTTGTTGCCTTTTTTAAGCGTTAGAAAGCTGTGCCGAAGTTGGTCAACTAAGCAAACTCACCTTCAATCAAAGTCAAGTCAAAAGTTGCTCGCCTGTGTCAACAACATTTCGCTTAACACAATCAATGATGAAGATGCCAACGTCGCTGGCAACGTCGCTGGCAACGTCTCTGGCAATGGCAATGGCGATGATGATGATGATGCTTGTTATGAGATGATGATGATTATGATGATGACAATGGCAGCGCAGCAAGCTCAATCAAAAATCAAAATTGCGTTGGCCGACAACAACAGCTTGTTGTCATGAGCACGATGATTTGATTGTTGTTGTTATTGCTCATCACAATGATGCTGATGATGATGATGCTGATGATAATGTTGATGATGTAATGATGAAAAGTTTGAAGCTCTGACATTACGCGCACTTTCATTCCCAAATCGATATACAGTTTCGCACTTAAATGCTGAAAAAGGTTGTTGTTGTTGCTGCTCTTGTTGTTTTTGTTTTGGTTTGGTTTCTTTTTTTGTGTTATTTGAGCTGTCATCAAAAGATGCTCAAGTTTTGATTTTGAGTTCATTTCCAGTGAAAAAAACGCACCAATCATTGTAAAAGCGCAAAATCCTTACCCCAAACCATGTTCAATAACAACAGCTTCGACAAACAATGCGCACACCCGTTACCCAACACCCATCACCCATCACCCATCGCCCGTCGCCCATCACCCAACACCCATCACCTTCGCGCTTTGTATCTGTGGCGTTGTTGTTTTTTTGTTGATTGCTGCATTCGTTCATTTTGCGCGTTTATCAATTTCCGTCATCGGCATCAACATCAGCAATGTTTGTTGTCTTCATCTTCGTTGTCGTAGTCGTTGTCGTTGACACCGTCGTCATAGTCATACTCATAGTCATAGTCATCGTCATTATGATTGTTGTTATACTCATCATCAACAACAACAGCGTTCATGTCATTTTGGCAGTTGGTTACTAACACACACACACACGCACATATAGAGACCGATGTATAACACACATGTATGTAGTTGTGTGTACAAACGTTGATTTTTATGCCAACCAACCAAAAACATTTCACTTTATCCTTTTGCCGCAAGCATTGCTACGCATTTCCTATCAAATGCGACATGCCATGGCAGCTCGTCTTAGAAACACAGCCAAAAAATAATAATACTTAAACCAAGCCAAAGCAAACCGAACTTAACTAAACCAAATCAAACAACCAAGCAGGCAAAAAACTAGTAAGGAAGTTATTGCACATAGATATATGCATACGCTTGCTTCTTGTTGGAAACCTCTTACAGTTCTGCCAGTCGGAAATATGCGCTTACGTTTGGATTGGTCATAAAGAAATCAATGCAATCATAGTACATTACACTTTACAATCTTCTGACACGTCTGCTGACTACTTATGGGCAGTGCCACACCCTTTTGGCAACTTAACAATAATGCCACTTTACAATAATAAACACACGTTTACTGTTTACATACAAATACTACAAATATTTTCTAGCAAACACCTTATTTTTGAACGATCCTTCCTTTAGTCATCCGATCATTACCAATCTTACACACTATCTAAACAAAACCTTATTTTTCCTCATCGTTTCTTTGGCAGCTACTTGCGCCCATATAAGTCATAGCGATCCCATCGAGCGGTTAAAATCAAACGGCGAGCTGATCCGAAATGTATTTAAAATACAATTTATATATGGTTGGAGATATCTCCTTCATGACAAAGTTTATATACTCCTGTAAGAGTATGAAAAAGATTTCGCCTCAGGCAGCAACAGTGGTTGAAGCTATGGCCAAAGGGCGGCAGCGGCAGCAGCATCAACGACGTCGACGTCGACTGACATTTGACACACGAGTCTGAACCTGAGCCAACAGCAAATATTCGTTCTACCCTCAACACAAGTGTTGCTCATCTTACTTATGTATCTTAATGTGACACAACTTGCCACGTCGCCCACGTCGCGCGCGTCACCAATGCCGCCAACGTTGCCAACCAAACCGCACACCACTTACAATGTCTGGATGCGTTTAGATCGATCCTATGGGAATGCTTTAAATTGTTTTCTCATACACTTGTGTCTGCGCGCTGTCTTTCTTTTTTTTCTTTAATTTTTTTGTGCTATTTCACTATCTTTATTATTTTTTCGTATTCATTTTTTTTTGTTTTTTGTTCCACTTGGTATCTATTAAATCATGATTTGCTCTGCCGCAAGTGAGCAGCGCATCTTCATCAGTTCTAGTGACAGCAAACATTGTCAGCAATGTACACGCCCAACGCCCAAATATTTAAATGATAGCACATAGCAACACTGAACTGAAGTGAACTTAACTCAACTCAACTCAACTCAACGGAATGGAACTGAGTCGAAATGAGCTGAGCGGCTGAGCGGCTGAGCTGAAGTAAGCTATCAATGTCATCGAAACTCAATTGAGCACATTTTATTTAAAATTTTCATTTCATTTGTGTTTTTCTATTTTTTATTTTTGTGTAATTTTTTTATTGATTTATTTATTCAATTGGTTTCAATTCAAAAATTAAAACTAACAAAAAACACGATACAAAATCAAGTCAATTGTAGTTATTTCATTGCAGATTTGTCGGCGCTGTCGGTTATTTGATTTTATGCGTACATGCACACATGTGTTTGTGTGTGTGTGTGTGTGTGTGTCAGAAAGCCGTGCAAATCGCATCTTCGTTTGTTAAATGTTTTAATGCGGAAATTATTCACTGCACGTTTGAATGAGTTTCACCATCGCCGTTTGCAAAACTGCACACACATAGTATGTTTTTATACGCAATCATGTATAAGTATATGTGTATGTGTATGTGTATGTGTCGTTATGACTATCTATCCAGTTTACTGTGCGAGTTATTTTCACCCTGGCTTGCGTGAAAATCCAGCATAATTAACATTAAGTGTAATAAACGCTCGAATTATTCTTTGGTCCTGCACTCTTTTCAACGACCGAACACAGTTATGGTCAAATCAATAAGTGCAACTCAATTGAGCCACCAATTATTTGAAATTTTCAAAAATAGCTATTCAAAATTTTCAGCCAGCACTGTACGTTTGTTTATTGATCTCTTGCTAGCTCGCTCGCGCCCAAATGTATCTTTTGAAAAGCCATATACATGTAGCTCTCTACCCGCGTTTTACATAATGTACACACTGTCCAACAAGGTGTATTAAGTTACTTGAGACTAAATGTATGTAAAGCTTGAAAGGAGGGGAGAAAGACTCTAACTCATTTATATGAATGATCTGGACGACAGACTAATTGATTGAATCATGACCAATGGTTCTCAGAAACTATAACAGCTAAAGTTTAGAAATATAAAGAGTGGACTCGTCAGGTTCCAAGCCCACTCCTTCCCACCTTACCACTTCCCCTCAAACAACCCTTTTCTAAAAACTTTATATCTCCTAAGCTATAAGAGGAAAATACCTTGTATGCATGTTCAGAAAAGATACGTCTTTAAAACTGTATCCCACAAAATACCACTCCACCCAGACTGTTGCCAGCTTTTTGCTTGAAACGTGTTTTGTTTTCGGTGTATCCTTCAGGAAAACTTCAAATCGCGAACGAGTTTGATGATAATTGTTTGTTATTGAATTTAATAAATGCTTCACTTTATTGAAAAGTTTTATAAAAATCGTACATAAAGGCGTGGCGCCGCCCATATAGACAAAAACTTAAAAATGGGACTACACTGTAAGCTGACGCGAGAGGAGATTGCAACATTTTTTACGGTTTGACGACGTGTTTAATCATTTCATTTTCCATAATTTATTGCTCGCAAATCAGCCGTCAGCATCAACGAAATATTCGACTTTTTACCACATGTTTTACAATATTGTCAGATTACATAACTGTCCTGAACACTTTCATGTCCATATACACCATACATACATATGCGTCTGTATCTACGTGTATGTAACTGCAAGTGTTTGCGTATTGAATTCATTGGCCCATTAAATATGTGAAATAATTTTTTGCGATTTAATTACTTTTATTATACCCTGTACATACTGTACCAGGGTATATTGTGTTTGTTTGGCCGAAATGTATGTAACGCAGAGAAGGAGGGGAGGGGGACCCTATAAAGTATATATATTCTTGATCAGGACGACAAGACAAATTGATTAAGCCATGTCCGTCCGTCTGTCCGTCCGTCTGTCCGTCCGTCCGTCCGTCCGTCCGTCCTCACCAATGGTTCTCGGAAACTACAAAAGATAGAGACTTGAAATTTGGAGGATAGACTCGTGATGCTCGGCAGCAGATCAAGTTTGAACGGTTTTGAGCCACGCCCACTCCTTCCCGCCCAACCAGCTACGCCCACTTTTTGGAAAGGCTATAACTTGAACACCAGAAACGCTAGAACTATGAAAGTTGGTATGTCGACTAAGTATGTAAAGACCTATAAAACTGCATACCCCAATTTTCCCCCAACCCTTCATTACCCCTCAAAAAGTGTTTTTTTGTAAATTACTGTATCTTCAAAACTATAAAAGATACGGACCTGAAATTTTGTATGTAGACTCAGTAAATACATGTCCTTAAAACTGCATACCAGAAAATACCCATTTGTATTTTTGACTACCCCTCAAAGACCACCAAACTTACATTTTTTGTAAATTTCACTTTTTTTTACAAAAATTTGTATATCTCCACAACTATAACAGATACGAACCTAAAACTTTGTATGCAGATTAAAGAAATGTATGTCTTTAAAACTGCATACTAACTTTTTCCCCCTTACCCTTTATTACCCCTCAAATAGTGTTTGCATGTCAAAGCCTACATCTCCGAAATTGTTGAAGGTACGGACCTGAAATTTTGTTCGTAGACAAAGTATATATAACTTCTTAAGACTGCATACCAGAAAATACCATTTTGTATTTTGACTACCTATTAGAGGTCGGCAAACTTAAATTTTGGGTAAATTCCAGTTTATTTTGATTTAAATATGTATATCTCCACAACTATGAAATATACATGTCTAAAATTTTGTATGCAGATTCAGTTAATATACGTCCTTTAAACTGCATACCGAAAAACACCCCTTTATTTCATGGCTTCCCCCTCAGAGATCAACAAACTCGAATTTTTCGAAAATTCCTCACTTTTGACTGATTTTTTATATTTGGAACACCATTTAAATGGGTGAGGGTATGTGCAGGGTATTATATGGTTGAGTATACTCAACTATACCGCCCTTACTAGTTTTTATAATTTTTTTTTTTTTAACGTACATGAAAATTTTACATACACAATTATTATAATATTTTTGTATTTGTTGCTGTTGCCACGGTTGAAATTTTGCTTTGCCCACTTGACCTCAAAAAGCAATTAATAACAATAATTGATTTTGCTTTTATTGCGTCCGGTGGGCTGAAACTTGTAGAACAAATGATTTGAGAAAAATTAAATTTGAAATAAAATTGTTAATAATTCTATTTGATCTTCTTAAAACACAAACAGCTTCATTACTTTCCACGCTCTTGTGAAATGATTTCACATTTACCGATTAATCGCCTCTTTCATCTCGCTTATTTTTCCACAATGCATTGCACACCATTCTGCCGCTGCTGGCATCGTCAGGTAATGTGATGCATCAGCAAACGTTATCGTTTTTTCCACTTTTGCTGTTGAACTCAATGAACAGAAAATGTTTTGCATGCAGTCGAGGTCAGTAAATAATTTCAACAAACATAATGCGCTATAAAACACATTCCCACAAAATGTGCATTAATTATAATGAAAAACTGTAGGAAGTTTATCTCGGCTTTGCCGAAACTTAAATACTTTTGCAGGCATTATCATCATTTTATCAGCTTGCGAGCTTTTGTTTTTTTATATTAACGAACAACGAAATCTTTTAAAAAAAGAACCTTATATTTCAGTGATTTTTCCCTTGGCAGTTAAATGCTTTCACAGACCGATCATGATACTTTTGAGATATGCATTGATTGAACATATATGAAGATTTTCTAAGCCATAGCTTAAAAACTCAGAAAGAAGTTCTCACAGAAACAGACCGACGGTCATACCTATGTCAATGCCTGTCTCGTCAAGCTGCTCAAGAACATATACGTATATACTCAATATGGTCTCCTTCCGACGACTCCTTTTGTGTGTTGCAAACTACATGACAAAGTTTAAATACAATTGCAATTGTATGGTATAATGAAAGTGATACGGACGGCAACTGCGCCGGCGGCGACAGCAGCAATGGCAGCATAATGTAATGTTATTAATTACAAAATGGCGTTTGACCTGAGCAAAGCGAACGTTATTGGAATATGCAATGCCACACAGAGATGCCACACACGAAAGAAAATGAATTGAATTGGCATGTTTGTGAAACGCATTGGTAAAATAAAACACACGACGCGGTCAACTCGCACTTAGCCCAGGCGGTATCATATTAATGGCCTCTGTTTGTCTCTTTACACTGCCGGTGCTCACCACTCTGCCGCTCACCATGTCATGCCACAAATAGTCATGGTGATAAAATTAATTGTTACCGCAGACTTAAACATTGGCATTCACTTCTGCAGCACTTCTTTTATTTTTTCAAAAGAGTATTACAAGATACTTTTCAACCTAAAAAATTGTATAAACAAATATACTCTTGATTTACTTGTCAATACGAGGCAGTATAATTTTACAGCAGTCTGTCTGTTTACCAGTTTTTTATCTATTTGCTTATATTTAATTCAGTTTCTTATTATTAAAGTTGCAAGTCCGAATCCGAACTTAAGATGAATAAATAACTCATGAGTCATGACTCACTTCTTCAATAAAATAATCTTGATAAAATTGTATAATATTGTATAATATTAAGCTAGAATTGTATTGCTATTACCTCAAAATTCTTAATATATTTTGTTGGAAGGATTAAAAAACTTCTAGTATTTCGAATTCGAAAACCTCATGTGTACAATTTAACAAATCCTTAGCTAAACTAATGTGAACTTAAGTATTTATTTTATTGTATGTTGTATTTTCTTAAAGTACTTGGCGACATTTTAAATGTCATTATAGTCAGGGGTGTCTGTTGGCCAACGGTCATTAGTTTGTGTCTGTCGTGAACGCCGACGATTGCTGGCTGGCTCATCACGTAAGGTCAATTCGATTTGCGTGTGTTGATCAAATTGCATCGAAATGGTAGCGTGGCAAGTGACAACACTGGCAGACAGAGTGACTGCTAAGTTTATACAACGTCCAGGGGCAACGAGTTAAACAGAATACCATATACCATATCCACAACGTCAACAGTTGCTGGCTGAGCATAAAGCTACACGATATATCTGAAGCTGAATCGTAGCTAAAGCTGAGTGCCAAATCTTAATCCGCACCTTTACAAGTATGTGTAAGTGTGTGTGTATTTGTGTGTGTGTGAACGGTCATTCAATCCACTCGCTCACTCAGCCATGCATCATGGCTGCAGTCAGTGAAGCATGTGCAAGCTTGTTACCTCCTTTACTCAACTCAGCTTAAGCTGGAAGCACTGCTGGAATTTGAAAATGAAAATTCAAAAAGAAAAACAAGAGAAAATACAAAAACAAAAGCAAAAGCAAAAACAACAAACAAAAATGCAAAAATGCAAAAAACGTCAGTTGAATATTGCAGAATATCGTAAAACCAACGAACGAATGAAATTAAGTGGCAATACTGCAATCGAAATTGGAAACGGTATTGGCGGGCGTAGGCGATAACTTTTGAAGTCGACTGGTATGAGTGTTGAGTCGTGTGTTTGTGTGTGTGTGTGTCTGTATTTGAGTTCAAGGGGCGTGTCTCAATTGGTTAAGTTTGGCGCAGTTTGTTGCTGCAAAAGCAACAACAAGATGTATGTAGATAAACATGTAAACATGTTGCGCAAAGCTAAATGGAACCAAACTGAACCGAGCGGAACCCTAATCGAATCCAGTTGAACCAAACGAGACCAAACGAAACCAAACTCAACTCAACTGAACTAATGTTGAAGCTGAGCTCGCTCGTTTGCTCGTTCACTCCCTCGTTTCGCTCGCTCGTTCATCTATGTATGTAAGCTTATTTATGTATGTATGCATGAATGTCTGTAAGTCTGTAAGTATGTGTGTTTGCATGTGAATTAATGCGCTGCTAAAGTGTTGAAAATGACGTTGGTAATGACGTTTACACAGCAAAAGCAAAAGTAACAACAGCAAACGATACCAATGCTGAACACGCTCGACGTGAGTGGGCAAAGGACGAAATATGCACAGCATTTATGAAGCGACATTTGCTCCTCACATCAACACATTGCCAGGAATTTTGTTATGATATCAATTTTATTCATGTGTGTTTTTTCTTCCGTAGTTAAACTAATCTGATTTTCATAAACGAGAAAATATCAAAATTGAAAACAAGTTTCACTTTATTTCATATTTTTTTTTTTGTACGGAGCTGCCTCCTTCATAGATAAAATGACAAAATGCCTTAAAAGTTTCAAAAACAAATAATTTCCAAGCTTTGCTAACTAAGGTATAACAAACCTGTTGACGAAAATTGCTGACAAGTCAAAAGTTACAAAGTATTTTGGGAATTTTCACTTTATGTTTAAAAATCATGTTTTAAGGAATGTTAAGAAATGTTTAATGGTTTTACTTTTATTTTTAAAGTAAGCATTATCTTAAATGTACGACGGAAACAAGTGGACAGCAAAACAATCGAAATAAAATGCTCAGACAACAACTTTATTAAAAAAAAAATAAGGACAAGTTTAAAAAAAAAATTAAGAAAGTTTTATTAAAATTAAAAAAACAAATAATTACTTATACTTAATATTAAATTGCGCTGTAAATGGTGGCACAAAAAAGTGAAAAAGAAAATTTTGTGAAAATTAATTAAAACTTGTAATAGCTTCAAATGAAACAACTTAAATGGGCGTCATTTGAACGAAAAATTTCATGGCATTAATTTAAGTGTTGGTTTACATTTGTTTGTTTTGTTTTTGTTCTCTTCACACGGTATTTTGAATTGGTCAGGAAGTTTGTGACATTCATATAGAGTCATATACAATGCACTACAATGCTCACTCTGCTTCTTCTACTTCACCTGTTATGTTCCTTTTTTACTTCTGTTGCATTCTCTGTTAGTTTTGAACATCTGTTAACGACAGTGTGACCCTTTCATACCAAGCGTACTCTACTTTACACGTATGCTTGATCAGCATGTGGAGTTTGTATGGACGTGTTCTTCTGTTCATTTGTCTATCTATATATATATATGAAGACCATCCAAAGTTTTGAAGCTCAATAGAGGGATCTGGAATAATATTAAATTCTAATAAGAAAAAGTTGAATATCATATCGAAAAGTAATCTAAAAATGTGTATTTGTGTTGTCAGTTGGACGTGAAAACTATGTTGATAAGAATATGTGCACTTATTTGAGCCGAAAATCGGGAACATCTTCATCTCAGCTAAAACAATGAACATTTTTATGTATGTTATGTTATTTAGAGAAGAGAAACGAAACGGACTGAGTAAAATAGGCGTGGCAATAAGTGGCACTATCATTTGTTGTGTTCCGTTGCTATCATTTTGCCTTACAATTCTCAATCTTAGTTGAAAAGTAGACACATGAAAGACTGTTGTTTGTTGGTTTGTTTGTTTTTCGTGTGTCAGCATGACTGCGACAGCGATGAAGAGGCGGCTAAGGCAGACGTTGTAAGCAAGTAGAAAAAGTGTTTGTTGTTAATAATACGCGGTCATTGCGGTGAATTGCCACAATGCAAAAAAGGCAAAAGTAATCAAGAATCTAGTCGCCAACACACTTGCTGTTCGTGTTGAGTGCAACAACAACAACAACAACAACAAGAACAAGAACGACAAACTGAGCGTTAAAAGTCTTTTGCGAAATGTTTGCATTATCAACAATAATACCAACAACGCTTCGACTTTGCCATCAACATCAGACACCAACAACAACGACTTCAAGTTGCCACTGCACTTGTTTGTATAGCTGAGTATGTGCGCATATGTGTGTGTGTATGTGTGTCTGTGTGTCTGTGTGTATGAGTGTAAAAAATTAATGGAGCGAATTTTATGAAAATTATACAATTGCCACTTGAAGATGAAGTAGCAGCAACAACAGCAACAACAACAACAGCAGCCTCAGCCGTCACTAAGAGGCAGCTAGAGATGATGACGGTGATATTGATGATGATGACAATGATGATGACGATGATGATGATGATAATGATGACAAGCACGACGAGGTCTGAGCCAAAATGCAGAAAACTCGCTGGCGTAACTTTTTAAAGGATAAACGTGCATCCTTTAACTTACACACTTACTTACACTCACTCACACTTACTTACACTCATACACACTTACTCACTTAACCACTCGGTTGCCTTTTATAAGCAAACAAGCGAACCAACCAAACCCCCTAAAGTCTGTCTGTCTGCCTGACTGTATGTCTGTCTGTCTGTCCGTTCAACAATTATGAGCCAAATTTAATGCTGCTGTTGTATGTGTTTCTTACAAACAAAAACAACAACAACAATAATAATAACAAGAACAAAAAGTATAAAACAAAATCCAAAAGCAGAAAAATTAATTTAAATTACGTAAAATATTTACACAACAATGAAAGGACACGTGCATGCATGTGCCTATATTAATGCGTGTGTGTGTGTGTGTGTGTGTGTGTGTAACTTAGCGCCCGCTGGCGGTCTTCAAAAACAAAAACAAACATTAAAAACAAAAACAAAAAAAAACATTTACTTCTGCCGTTGTTGTTGCTGTTGTTGTTGTTGATTACGCTTTTGTTGTTTGCGCAAACCTCAAATTATACAAATTTCATTCTCGTTCGTGTTTGTCAGCACAACAACATGAAGCGGAAATGCCACGTCTGCAACAACCCTTACCTCTACGACTACGCCTATGACTGCCACTGCCACCGCCACCGCCACCGCCACCGTTCAACCCCACAGCGCCTCATACACCATTTCACACACTCACACTCACTCCCATACAGTTGCACAAACTCACTCACACCGCTGGCACATGTGCGTTTTACAAATTACACGCTCGCGTTCGCAAAGCTCCAAAGTCATGTCAGTTATTTTATTTTACGTAACGTTTTTTTTTTTGTTTTTCGGTTTGTTGTTTCTTTTATTTTTTTTTATTTTTTTAACGAGTAAAGATGAAAACCACCTGCAACGACGCGCGAATTGTTGAGTTGAGTTGAGCTAAGTTGACTTATGCAGAGCTCCGTTGTGCTGCTGTGTGGTATGGTGTGGTGTGCTGAGGTGTGTGTCTGTGCTATACGTTAATATGATGCGTCGTGGTGAATTGGTGTTGAGAGTGGAGCGCAAGTACAATGAAACTGTGACGAAAACACGAAGCAGAACGAAGACATTTCAAATCGCAGAAAACAGCCGAAGTCGATGAGCAACTTTGTTTTTGTTATTTTTTTTGTTTTTTTTTTTTTGTTCGTGCTTCGCTTTGTAGACTTCATTGACAACGTGAATCGCACCGCAAAGTGTGCAAAAACGTTCAATGTTTTAATGCTTCACTCTTTGTTGTTTTGCTTGATGTTGTTGTTGTTGTTGGTATTGGTGTTGACGGTGGTGTTGTTACCGCTGTTGTTATTGTTGTTGCTGTTGTTGTTTGCTGTCATTGTTGCTGTCGCTGTCGCTGTTGCTGTTGCTGTTCCTGTGCTTGTTATTTCTTGTCGGCTGCTTAATTAGAGATTACACAGCGCAAACGAGTGTGACGCAAGGCTGTTGAGCATTAAACAACACAAAACCACATAGAACGGTTTCAACTGAGTGAGTGAAGTTGAGTTCAGCTAAGCTAAGCTGTGCTCTGTTGTGCTGTGCTGTGCTGAGCAGAGGTGCCAGTAAGGCAGCTCAGATGAGTTTGGCTGTGAACATTTTTCTTATTAGTGCTATTTAAATATTTAAATCCAAGCGTAGACAACATTCATTTCGTAAATTTCCTCGCTGTGAAAGAAGTTAAGTTTCTACGCGAACTCGAGAAGAGTTGTTGCAGTGTGGAGTCAAGAAAAGGAAAGGAAAGGTAAGGAATGGCAAGTAAAGGCGAAAATTTACGCTGACTGCTAAACTTTTAACAAGCTAAAATAACGCAAACGAAACAACAACAAGACAGCAAAAACAAAAACAAAAACAAAACCAAAAACGAGACGCTTTGCGGTTGAGATACAAGATACGCGCGCGAAACCAATAAGCAAAAGCAAAGTGTTTTTAACGTGAGCGCGTAAGAAAAGCACTTGAAAACCGACAACTGCCCACGTTGCCTCGTACCGTGACTTGAATACACACACACACACACACACACACACATACACCTACAAGCACCGATAGGTAAAATTGTGCGTTGGTGAGAGGAGAGGAGTACAGGAATTTGGCACGTTTAGCGGAAAATACAGTTAATTAGCTCATAAAAAATGCACAAAAGCATTTTCACTTCAGTTCACTTTCACTTTCAAAGATGAAAGCAAAGGTAAAGAGCAAAGTACGTAAACAACAACAACTACAACAACAGAATATTTTACTTAACAAAATAAAAGCAGAAGAAAAAAACGACATAAACAAAAACAAAAAACAAATGCCGAAACGCAAAACTGTACAAAACCGAACAAAAACAACAAGTGTAATAATTGAGTGCCAAAATACAAAAACAACAACAACAACAACAGCATCAGCATGTTCGACCACAACAACGACAAAAAATACGCCAAACGCGAACGACATCAACAGCAACAACAACAACAACAGCAACAACAACAGCAACAGCATGAGTTACAAGAAAAACGTAACCAAAAACAAAAACGAAACGAAGGAACGAACGCAAAAAATTATAGAAAGAGACAAATGATTATGGGAATGGGTGTGGGTGCGGGTGCGGGAGAGTGTCAGTGTATGGAAATGGGTATGCAAGAGCTGTGCCAAAGTTTATGAACTTTGTAATTACGCACTTTATTAATTTATGCGTTGCATGGCAGGGCAACATTGAAGGAAACGACGGCTTGGCAACAGAGGACACAAACCGGATGTGAACAGGTCACGAACAGGACACTCATGATAATGACAAAGCAAAAAATTCGCCAGACAAAAGAAAGGCAAGAAAAATAAAAACTAAAATAAAAACGAAACGAAATTTTACGAAATTTTACGAAAAGGAGCTAAAACAAAGGACTCCCTAATAAAAGGGTGTACATTTAAGTAACTGTACTTTACGCCTTATCCGCTTAGACCGTTGACTGCCTTACGGAGTGAATATTGCGCTCGAGTGGGAACAAAACCAACAGCAAAAAACAAACAAAGTCAAATAAGTGGTTAAGCGCATTAGACCATGACCAAAGTGCACGAAAAGGTGTTAAATTAGTGCAAAGATTGAAAAAGAACAATGAGCACAAAGAGCGTTAGAGATGAAAAGTGATGAGAAGCGAAGAAGCACAAATTGTAAAATAGCACAAAGTGCTGACAAATGCGATCAAATATCAATGAGACACTCGACCGGTCACACTCGCGCAGCAATCAATAACTCGTTCACCCATGTACATACATACACTAGACTGCAAACAAAAATATTTAAGAATTGTATTTTTATACTGTTGAGAAACTTAAATGGCGATAAGTCATGCAAAAAAGATGCTATTATAATTAATGAATAATTAGTAAATTTTCAGTTGCCTACTTTAAGGAGCGTTGCAATTTTGTTGCGCTTCAGTTTTGTTTAATATTTATGAGCAAACCAAGGAAAAATGTCGAAAGACACCGTCATGAAAAAATCAGACACTTCAGACTAAATGCAAGGAAAAAATGCAGCCTGAAAGTATGCAATTATATTTTTATTGGCAAATTATTTACACTCAATAGTTTACTGAACTAGTACAAAACTAAGGTTTGAACTAGTTCAAATGGAACCAGTACTTGTGCCAGCTCAATCTACTCTCCATGCTGTCAACTATAGAGTTTTACTAGGCGATGTCATAGGCACGATTGTCACATTTTGTCAATTGTGAACCTAATATCTTCGGCTTCATACTACAACACATTCAACTCTGAGCTGGAGCAGGCGACATAGGAACACCTGATATTTGACAAATTTTATTTATTTGAAATATTTCTATTTAGACTGGTGCTTTTATACATTTTCTCTGTGTAGATCAAATACTACTACTCCCAAATTCACTAAACACGAAAACTAGTTTCCAACTAACGAAAATAGTCAAACCGACATTTTGTTTTTTAGATAAAGCGCCACCTTTGACTAGTTCTTCGACTAATTTCAAATTAGAAAGTTGGGTACAAGTTTCCTATCCCTAAATTTGACAGTTGAAAACTAGTCCTAAACGATCGAAAATGGGGCAATTCACACAATGAGAACTGCTGGGATGTAAATCGAAATGTAAAAGTTATCGAAATGCATAACAATAATAAATCTAAATGCAGAAATAATATGATTTTTAAAGGACTTAAACTTATGAAATAACAAACACACAAACTGTAAATCAGTTCTTTTAAATAAAAAACGTGAATAATGAAAAAAAAGTGCCAAGAAAATATAATAAAAAATGAAAAGTTGTGTTTCGACAAGAACAACACAAAAGTGACAACTAAAAGCATGAAAACGCTGACACACTTACACACATACAATGGCAGCGCGAACAAGCACTCACGCACGTGAGCATGCTTAAGTAGATGAGCTCACGTTAAAGGTTAAAACACGCGTAGAGAAGTCGCGTCGCCAACGCTTTCAATACATGTATGTGTGTGTGGGTGAGTGTGCCTATTTTTATGTGCATGTGCTGACGACCAACGCTCATCTGACACAAATGGACCTGCTTTATATACATATATATATATGTATATATATTTGTATTTATTTTTTTGGGCGATGAAATATGAAAGCAAAAAACAAACAAACAAAGAAGGCAAACAACGTTTGTGGGCGTATTTTGACACCTGCAAACAACAACAAAAAGCGACAAGCGACAACGACGATGACGATGACGATGACGACCAGAAGAGACCGCATTAAATTGTCAGTTCCGCGAATGAGAGACACAGACCCTCAGAGAGAAGGAGAGAATGATAGGAAACGTACTGAAAACAGTCACACAACATTGAGACAAAAAGAAGTGTCGATAAGGCCAATGAAACCGAAGTGTGACAGAGACAAAGAATGTGCGAGCAGACAGAAAAAGAAAAGAAGGAAAGAAGAAATCACGACATGTTAAGTCTTTTAAACATAAAAATTACGCATACGCACGCAGTGACATCACAAATTCATGAAAGTCCTTTGCCAGCAACAACAACAGCAACAGCAACGACAACAACAATAATTGAGTATTTCAAACAGATTTAGCGTAAGATACATTTTCACGCACTCACGCCTTCTCTTCTTCTTTCAAAACTGTCAACAACAACAAAAAATACGTTTAAAAAAACGGTCCTGAACTTGGCATATAAACAAATGAGTTTTTTTTTTTTTAAATTTGTTCGGCAAAGAAAAAAAAGCAGAAAGAAATGACAATAGAAAGACAAAAAAAATATTAGAAAATCCGCGTTGATTTGCAAAAAAAATTCAGATCCAATGAGATTATCTCAACTTGCCATGTTTATCGCGCTCATTAATTCTCCGAAAAGCAAAAAAATACAAAAAATTAAACTTTGCCAAACAACGAATTGGAAATCGAAAACGCACGAATAACAACAACAACAAAATGTCAATAAGAATAATAATAATAAGAAGAAGAGAACGAGACACGAGATACGAGAAAGAAGCACGAAATTTGCATAACAGTAGCAAGAAACAACAACAACAACAACAGCAACATAACATTTAAAAATGGAATAATCTTTTTTCTGGGTGCGAGTTGGCAGGTGTTCGAAAAGAGCAGAAGAAAATGTAATGCGGGCAATGATGACAAGGAAGCTGTGACACGCACACGCACACACACACACACACACACACACAGACACAGACACACATACACAGAGCGTGTAAAAACAACAAAACGGCATAAGTCAGTGCCATCTGTCAACGAACGTTGATGCTCATGGCAAAGTGGCAAAATAAATTAAATTGACTATACATGGTTTTTCGCTTGCTCGCTCACACACACACACACACACACTTGTCTGCTTACTCTTTCTTTCGAAGTGTCTTTCTTTTGTTGCTTCATTCATTTATGCATTCATTCGTTCGTTCGTTTGCTTGCTCGCTTGCTCAGTCTAACGGCTTTCTTTTATACGTGCGTGAGTGCGTGCATGCGTGCGTGCGTGCGTGCGTGCGTGCGTGCGTACGTGTGTGTGTTTGCGTATGGGTTAGTAAATTAGTTGATGAAGCAGTCGAGTCAAGTTCAGGTTAAATTCAGTTGAATTGCGTTGCGCTCCACTCAAGTTTGTGCAATAAGTTCAAATGTCATAACTTAAGACAATGAAGTTCCAAAACACGTGCTCACAGACGGCACACACACACACACACACACACATAATGATGCATCATTCAACACTATGCGTAAGCAGCACGTCATAACCGCTTTATTACAATGCAAAACTTATTTAAGCAAAGTTTTGCTAAAGTCTTTGACTTTGCCATGAAATTCGTATGGAATGCTGTGCTATGAAAAAATGTTTCAATATAATTTTCTTTCTTTTTTGGTTTGTTTTTTTTTTCTTATACTTTTTTAAACACACAAACTCAAAAACTAAATTCAAAGTAAGCCAAGCCAGAGCAACTGCACCGAACACAATTCGTCTTAACTCAACTCATCTCAAGTCAACTCAACTCAAGTCATCTTCACTCAAATTGCTTACGTTTCATCTACTTTATCTTCATCTGTCTGCCAATCTTTTCAAGTCTCTCTCTCTCGTTCCTCACACGCTTTTCGCTATTTCTCCCTACGATGCTGTCTCTGTCACTCCCATGCACATGCATATGTATGTATGTACATGCTGCTCTTTTGCGTTAATGCGTATTTTGCTTTTGCATGCAACTTTTAGTGCAAAAAAATGTTTCTTTTTTCGTATTACTTCTTTCTTCGCGCATTTTTTTTAATATTAGTGGCTGTACGCGTTGATTTGACGGACGTCGTACGCAAATGTCGTATTTATTTTGTTTTTGTACTTTGCACTTTGCTTACTTTAGCAACGCACTGTTTCAAGATGACGGCGACGGCGACGCTGACGACGACGCAATTGTTGCGCTTCTGTCGCGCTTACACTTGGTGGTTTATATTATCATACACACACATACACACACACACACAGACACAGACACACGCATACATACTTATTATCATGTCGCATGCTGCGTAAGTACTTTGTTTGCAATCAGTGTTGCTAAAGCAAAATCAAAAGACAGCAACATAAGAAAACAAAAAAAAACCAACAACAACACATAAAAAAATGAGTAAAAAATAACAAGTGCATCACTGGCAGAATTTGTGAGTCGACGTTCGTGCGTTCTTTCGTTCGGTTTGGTTAGAAATGTGCTTGAGTGGAGTTTGGTTTGGGCTTGGGCTTGGTTTGGGTTGAGTTGGCAACACTTCAATTGGTTGGCAGTTTCCATTGTTGCTGTTAACGCTGTTGTTGTTGTTGTTGCTTGTGTTGCTATTCTCATTGCCGCGTGACAAGCTGACGCGTCATCATTATCCATTGTCTTGCGTTGTCTTGCAGAGTCAGCAACGTCAACTAGCAACAGACAGACAGGCGGACAGACGGACAGACGGACCGACAAACAGCCAGACAGCCGGAGCAAGTATTTGTTATCATTGTTTTTGTAGTTGTTGGCTGTTGGATGATTGTTTATTATTGTTGCATTCGAGCGTTGCACTGTGATTTGCTACTGATTCTACAAAAACAATGTTAACAACAACAATAACAACAACTTGTGCGAAAACCAAATGTTATTTATTATATAATCCTATATTTTTTCATTTATTATGTTTCGTTCGAAACTTCGCTCCCAGTTTGCCAACTTTGGCTTAATTAGCTTTTCTCAAAGTTTATAATTTGTATTGAGTTTAATTTGCTCGTTTTCATGTTCTTTTTCTTGTTTTTGTTTTTGTTTTTGTTTTTGTTCTCATTTTCTGTTTATTTATTTTGCTTATTGACAACTTTTGAAGCATCAACAACAGAAACTTCATCGATGTTGCGATCCTTTAATATCCTGAGCTGCGATTGACATTTCTTGTTCTCAATTCTCTTTGGCTTTGCATATTTTCCTTTCAATTCATGTTCGTTTTTTATACGCTTTACGGAGCGAAAAGGATTATAAATTTATCATGAGGTTTGTAACAAACCAAAAGGAAACATATTTCACCATATAAAGTATATACATATATGTACGTATATATAGCAAGACTAATTTTAAGTGACATGTCTGTTCATTTCAAAGTATCATCTCACACAGTTTTAAAGCTACCGTGCTGAAATTTTGCAGAGAGGAACTAATAGCGCATATACAACAATACTAGGCTCAAGAAAGGGTACCCCCGATAGCGAGATCTTGATTTTAAAATCCTTCTATGAAGAATTTGATCAAAAAAATGGGCATGGCATATTTAAAATCAGAGATTTCCATTTAAACGCAACCTAACAATGAAAATTTGTATGTAGGCGATTGAGATGAAGATAAATGACATTATAAGAAGGGCGTGATGAATATTTAATCTTCCCCAAAGCTGAAAAAGCGTCCTTATCGGTTTTACTTTTATTTATAATTTTGTTTTATATTTTTGTTGAATTGTCGATTTTCACTTTGGCTGAGCTGCCAACTCATCTTTATATAAGTAGCATATTCAAGACCGCTCACCTAAGCTCAACATGTCAATTCGATTGCAATTGAAATCGCCGGAAGTCACCAAAGAATGTTCTTCTTCGTCTTCTTCGTTCCTCGAAGCTTTATTAGAATTGCGCTGGTTGTTGGAATGTTTTTGTTGGCGTTGATTTCTCTGCTGACTGTTTACAGTTATTGTTGTTGTTGTTGTTGTTGTTGTCGTAGTTATTGCTGTTGTTGCTGCTTGTTCATGTTTATTTGTTTCGGTGTCAGTTTCGGTTACATAAGTGAATTAATTAAATTTCCATTCCTTTAAATAAACAAGCATGATAGAGTAAAAGCAACGATAACAACAACAACAACAACAACAGCATCACTAACAAGAGCATTAAATTGAAAATACAGAATGACGAACAGCACACAAAACACAACGCACAACAACTACAACAACAGCAACTGAGAAGGCGCCATTACGTCACAAGAACATGCAAATACATGCGCATTTATTATTAAGAAAACGAAAGAGATGGCAATATGTTAAACGCAATAGAAGTCTTTGTTTGGTTAAACAATTGATTGACTGTGTATGTGTGTATGTGTGTGTGACTGAGTGACGAAGTCTCTGTCTTATAGAATAGGCTACAGGCTCAATTTTGAGTCTTAGCTACTCAACAAGGTTCTCATTCGAATCGTCATCGCCATCGCCATCGCCATCATTGTCAACTTCAATCTTTATTGCTCTTCTTGTTGTTATTATTTTCATTCATCAACTCGATGCAATTTTGTCTTAACCTTTTCATTTGCCAACTCACTGGCACAAATTCCTTTTGCCATTTCTCGCCTTAGCCGTCTCCCTCACACACATACTCAATCAGCCTCTGTCTCTCGTGTATGTTTGTGTTTAGCTTAGAAATCACCCAAATTCAAGCTAAGCTAATAAGTATCCCAAGCCAATATATTCTGTAGAGTTATTGCCTTGCAAATATTTGCATATTCATGGCTAATAAGAAACATTCTCAGTGTCCTCAACCTTCTCCATCGCCAATGCCTTGCTTTGATTCAAATTTATATTAATAGTTCTTGTATCATGTTGTCGACTGAAGGCGCTTCGGCACTGCGTTGTTGTCAACAATTTCTTTGGTCTGTTAAGATGATAATCATATTGACTTTATATGGCTTTTTGGTCAGTTTCATGTTGTTTTTGGTAAATAATAATAAAAATGCAAAATTTTTAGGTCGACAGACTCAAAACGGTATTGTATTCACAGACAGACAGATGGACGGACATGGCTATATGAACTTGACTCTTCAAGCTGATCAAGAATGTAAATGTATATTACTTTATATGGTCGGAAATATCTCTTATAAGTAGGATTAGGATTGCACTCGTTGCTCTTACAATAAAATTAGTTAAATGCATATATTGTTTGGCAGATTTTATAAATTTTAGATTGAAGGCAACCAAAATAAGGTTTTGGCCAACTAATTTTAGCCATATTTTATTTAATCCTTAGATTGAAAGCCTTAATTATTTCAATCAAAACTGATATAACTTGAATAAAGTGGAAAATAAACACAAATAAATATGTATATGTTATGTACAATGCTACTTAATGCATATCAATAATAATTAATATTGTCAGTTCAAATGAACACAAATACGAAAAAATCAGCCGGCAAATTTGTATGATTTGTCAATTTGCATTCGACAAATATAATTAAACAGATTATGAAGCCACTGAAATGGTCACTTAAGCGCCTTTAAGCGCTTAACCATGTTTGCAATTTATTTGTTTGCGCGTTTCATACAAAAATTCCGAACAAAAAACAAAAAATATTCAAAATTTGTTTAATTAGCAAATAAGACATACAAAATTCTCTTTTATTGCATTTTGTTACTCTTAAGTTTGCTCTTTGTTGCGCTCGTTGTTGTTGTTATTGCTGCAGCTGCTGAACATTTGAATATGCCACAGCAATGACAACAACAACAGCGGCAATGAGAGCGAAATGCCGAACAATCGTCCAAATCAGAAAAGCAAACTGCAACAACAACAATAACAATAACAGCATGAGTCGAAGCGTCATTTCATAGGCAGCTTTATTTGAAAGAATAGAGAGCGAAAGAGAAAAGACCATTGAAAGTGGCAGAGAGTACTTGGAGTAGGAGGACGCACACAATTCACCACGAAAGCTCGTACACAAAACAGAAACAACAACATCGAAATTTCAATTTCAACATGCACTCGTGTGCGCTCGTGGCCGCTCGTTGCTGCTCGTGTGCTGTGCTTCGCTGAGCTTGCTGTTTGTATACCCTTTACGTAGTGTATAGTATTATAACTTTGCCACGAAGCTTGTAACAGCCTGAAGGCGACATATCCGACTATACTAAGTATATATATGCTTGATCAGCTCGACAAGGCGATTTCATATAACCATGTCCATCTCGTGTGTAAATACCATCTCCTCACACAGTTTTGAATTTTGCAGGGAGTCTTCTTTAATGCGTGGAGTAGCAATACCCAGAGTAAATGTCCGAAAGTTTCATTGAGATCAGACCACTGGAACTGGTACCTGCCATACAAAATGAAGAAGCGGGAGAGAAGTTTACATCGTTGTATGGAAAACTTTTTTCGTTTCTTAGCCAATTGGCTTGAAACTTTACACATACATATGTTCTCATTTTAATAAAATAAAATGGGCATGGCTACGCCTACTTATAGTCACACTCAGTACTATCTCCGGTACCCAATGAGACCTACTTAAACAAAGAGAAATAAGATGCCAAAGCGAAAATGAGCGTGACACAGAAAAGGGCGGGAAGAGTATACTAACTTCGGTAAGGCCGAAAAAAGCGTGCTTACGGGCTTTACTTTTTTGCCGTCTTCTAGCTATTTTCTCTTACGCACACATACACGCGCACGCATTCGGCATCAAGGCGCCGTTGACGGTTGCCACTATTTCCATTTATTTTATTTTTTTCTTATTATTTTTATTTTTTACTTAAATACTAACAATTTTTTTATATACTCGTGCATTTTGATTTGATATATATTTTATTTTTTTTTTAGTATTACTTGTGTGCACACACAAACACACACACACGCAGTCAAATCGCGTAACAGCAAAGACGCATACACATGCATGTAGGTTAGTAGCACACGTCTGTAATCAACGGCGACTGACGACTGTCGTCTATCAAAATGACATGCTGCGCTCACTTAGCAACAACAACAACAATAACAACAATCACAGCAATAACAATAATGACAACAACAGTGCCGCAGCAGTTGGAATAATTACTGAGCTGCATTTAAATGACATTTGAAGTTGATCCTCAGCGAAGAAATTGCTTTCAATACGCTTTCTGATCAAAATGTTGAAGGCATAAAAGAAGCGTTTTAAGCCAAACGCGCATTCAGCTAATCAGTCAGTATGTCTGTCTGTCTGTCGCTTGGCAGTTGCCACCTGCAGGCAACGGCACAGCTGCTTAAGGCTTTGTTGTGTGTGTGCAATAATAATAATAATAATAATAATAATAAAAAGAAAAATGTTCTGTTACTTTTTATACTTTGATAAAAGTAACAAAAAGAAATAAACAAAAAACAACAGACAAATTGTTATTGTGTTTTGTGTGTTGTTGTTGTTGCTGTTTTGTATTGCAAAAAGTTGCTCGTTGTGTGGCACAGCAGACAACAACAACAACAACAACAACAACAATAATACTACAGAAACAGGAAGTGCACAAAGAGTTGAGTGAAAAAAAAAAATGATAATAACAGCAAAACGACAAACTTTCTCCACTTCCTCTCACTCTGCCATAGAGCGTGCAATTGTCTTCATGCAACACTCTTCATCATCATATTCTTCAACATCTTATACGTGTTGCAAGCAAAAGCTTCTTCCTCTTATTGTTATTGCTGCTGCTGTTGTTTTTGTTGTTGTTGTAGCTCATAATGCGAGTGCAGGATTTTTTCTTTATACTTTTTTTATTATCAAGTTAAAGTTGCAAAACAATTTTTTTCATTATTAAAAACGCAAACAAAAAATTCAAGAAACAAAATACAAAAAAAACAAAAACAAAAAAACCAACACAGAATTTAGTGAAATTATGAGGCAAACGTTTTAAGTAAATTCCTTCTACTGTTTTCTTACGCCGCGGGCTATAAGCCAACAACAACAATAACAACAACAAAATGAGCAACAACAACAGAAACAACAACAACAAGAAAAACTGCAACCGCAAAGCGTTGAACAGCGAACGGAGCGGATCAGAATAAAGCGTGCGAAACATTGGCAAGAAACCAGGAGGGGAGAAGTTGGTCCTGATGATGATGGTGATGGTGATGGTGGGGGGCAGCGAAGAGTTGAAGTGAAAACCACAGTAACCAACTTTAATAATGAATTGGCTCATAGCCAACTTGGACTTCTTTTATAAGCCATGTTTGCTATTAGTTGTTGTTGTTGTTGTTGCTGTTGTTGTTCGCTTTCTGTCTCCTTCACGTCGCTGTCGGCAATGTGCAACATAATCATCAATCAATTTAACGCGCAATATAAAAAAAAAAAACAACAACAACAACAAAACCAAAAGAAAAATGCAACACAATTGAAAGATCAAAATCTCTTTGCTTTCATTAAGTGCAGAATATCTAAAGAAAAAACCCATAAGGGCGGTGTAGTAAATATGTACATATATAATATAGTACAACCCACTCACGGTAAACAGTTGCACAGTTAAAGCAGTGCTGCAGTAATGACAATGATGGTAAAGCAGTGCCAATATGAATTTACGTTAATGCAGTTGTCTATTTTATGATATTATTTATTTTGTAGTAAGGGCGTTACACTTAGCTATACTAAGTACATATATATCTGATATTCCCACATACATATTATTCAAAATTTCAAGAAAAACGGTAAAAAAAGTCGAATTTATAAAGAAAGTCGAATTATTATGAAAAAGTAGGCAGGGTGGGACAGAGATATATACTTGATAACGTCTTACTTCCCTTCCTCAGGATTATTTATGCGTTCAGTCACAAACAAACTTAATATTGCCTGAAAGGATATGTATTTTTAATCTCGTCCTTCCAAATATATAAATTGCCTTTGTGCATCATGGCATAATCCGAAGGCCAAGCAACTCTCAGCGGAAGCTTTGACGCAATATCAAAGCATAACGGTCAAGAAAGTAGACAGCTTGTCACAAAGGTGGTGGGGCAATATCGTCTTTTTGCAAAAATCGGACCACTTTTTGCAATCAAGCATAGGTAGTACCAAACCTGTGTTGCAGGGAGAGGCACGGGTTAACCCTCCCACCATCTTGGCTACGGCCTTGATAACGATGATGTACCTGACAAACAACATGACTGAAGGAAAGGCGGTAAGAAACTAAAGGCCATGAGGACTTAGATAAAGTGGCAAAGGTGCGTGTGTGTGTGTGTGTGTGTGTGTGTATCGAGAGCTGATTTGAGTGCTGTCACACATATACTCAAGCAAACAATAAAATGACTGCAATAATCTATTTTACGAATTGTCCTTTGACTTAATTAATAATTTATGTATATTTTGTTTAGTTTGAATAATTGAAAGTTTTATTGTTGTTTGTCACAATTGCAACATTAGATAATTGGCAGTGTTGCTAAATGTGCCCAAGCGTTGAGTTTGTCGCAAAAGAGGTGGCGCGGGGGGTTGGCAGAGGGCTGTTGGCAAATAGAGTTGGCCAGAATTGTAGATGAGTTGGGCAAAGCCAAATGAAACGCATAAAAACTTTTGCTAAAGTAATTTCCGTCAGCACTTTCGTAACATTTACACCTCACGAGACCGTAACGCAGACAGATAGTCGAACAGACGGACGGACAGACAGACAGGCGGACACACTCGAGTCAATTACGTTAATGTGCCTCTGGACTTCAATTGAATGATAATGACTTCAAGTTGAAAGCAATGGGCAAATGGGAGCGGAAATGCGTCGGTATGAGCTCTATCTGTCTGTGCAGATGCATACATACATGTGTGTGTGTGTGTGTGTGTGTGTGTGTGTGTGTGTGTCAGTATGCTGCAAAGAACGAACATGTGCACATAGAAACATATATATAAACAAAGAAGGTTAAAGCACACATTAAAACAATTAAGCACACAATAACACTCACGCACACACACACACACACACCCACACACACACATTTACGACGAAAGAGACGAACTAAAACTAAATGCCAGCAGAACTGTCAAAAACAGACAATGAGAAGGACACAACTTCTGTTGGGTGAATCAACCCAACAGACAAAACCCTCGCGGAGCATCAACGAGGAGTGCGAAACTACAGAGATCTGAAAACTAATCATGTGAAACTCCTCCGAAACTGATCGTTTACGGATCGTTACTTTTCAGTTGCAATTCCGTCGTATTTTCGGATCTATTAACTATGGTTTTGTGCGTTCAAATTCTTCGGACATTTATGGACTATTCCCCTGATGCTCGTTTCATTGACCGCTGGGAAACAAATAACACATACTCTCTCACACACACACACACACACACAAACACGCACATACTCAAAACCAAAAATAAAGTGTGAGCAGCAACAACTCTCAACAAAACTCTGAAAGTAATTTTTTGCAACAACAAGAATCGGACAGAGGAGGCGAAGGCGAAGAAGGACAGCAATAGCAATAAACCGTGCTAAATAAAACCATCCACACAATATGACCAAAATGAAGTTCAAATATTGCAACAACAACAACAATAACAACAACAACATATTTAACTTTTATTACCATTATTAAAAATTAATCAAAAATTTACATTTATTTACTAAACGGCAAAATTTGTGTAAAAGAAGCTGAAAGGCAGCTGCCGGGGGGGAGGTGAGGGACAGCAAACAAAGTAAAATGATGACGGTGGTATACACACATACACACATACATACACATAACCATAAAAGGATGAAAAAGACGACGAAAAACAACCAATAAGCTAAACAAGAAGAAGCAGAACGACAACAACAACAACTAAAATTCATGTTTCTAACATTAAAAACAGGCAAAAAGCGCTATAAAAGGTGACGATGAGACGAAACGAGAGCAGACTAGCAGACAGGCAGACAGACAGAAGAAAGAATGATAGAGGTGGTGAGGGGGAGGGGGAAAAGAAAAAACTTCAAACTCATGGAAAAAGTCAAGGGACGAGCTTGAAAAACTGATGTAGACATTTACTGAAAAATTACGTAAATTAAATTTGTTTTTATGGGCAGAGATGTTTAAACGACACACACACACACACACACACACAGGCATACACATGTGCACATAAGAGCCCACACACGCACATAAGCACACACACTTTTTGGAACAATTACAACAAATCATAGTGAAAGACGTTCGAAGTAGCAAAGCTACGAAGTGTAAACGAATGTGTCAGTCGACTATGTGTGTGTGGCAAGAGAAGTTGCAGTAGACGAAGAAGATGAAGTCAAAGTGTGATATAAATACACACATACATACAAACATATATAACACACATGCAAGCTGACCGACAACAAATTAGAAACATTCATTAAAAAAAAACAAAAAAAGGAACAAAACAAATCACCAACACTGATCAACATGACATGACTTTACACTTCTGCTACTGCTTTGCAATGGCAAGTAAAAACATTGCATATGAATAAATAACAGTACTCTTAAAAAAG
Organism: Phortica magna; assembly: GCA_037044515.1. NCBI lineage: Eukaryota > Metazoa > Arthropoda > Insecta > Diptera > Drosophilidae > Phortica > Phortica magna. The sequence goes on from JBAMBP010001399.1 coordinate 252,532, forward strand.
AAACAATGAAGCCATACTAATTAATCGATCAAGTGCAAGTGAAGTGCTTTGCTTAGGCGAGAGTCAAAATGAAGCGCAGAATACAAATTGCACTTTACAATCCTCGAGATATTTCGATTAAGCACATTAATTTATGCAATTTGTGTGTGTGGGTGTGTGTTTTTGACTCAACCCAATGGCAGCTTTGAGGCCTGCCAACTTGGTTCTAGATGCCTGATAAGTAAGCGCAAAAATGCTTACTAAACCTCCGCTCGCTTTTCCATGATAGTTCCCTTGCTAATCTGCTCACTGTTCACTCCTAAAATAAGGTGGTTAAATTAAATATTTTTCAGATCAAATATGATGACGTAAAAGCCCTGCCATGCTTGTTTCAAAACACCTTAAAAGTTAAACATTAAGCATTAAAACAAGGCGGTTTTAAATACCTTTATATATACTTTTCCTTCTGTAAATAATTGTAACATTTTCAAAGCAATTTATAATTGATTAATATTATGCAAAAACGCAGACTCATTGCAACAAAAACGCATCTTAGTAGACATGCCCAACATTTCAGACGAAACAAACTTCCACAGCAGCCGGTATAATATTAGCTTGCGATCTCACCCAAATAATCTTGCCGCATCCCTTACGTAGATGACTCAAAAGGAGGCATTCCAATGCTTTGCTAACCTCAACTTTACAACGACTGATCTGTTTGATCATCTCAGCCATTAATTAACTTCTTCACATAAATGTTTTATAGCTCACAATGCGGATTAATGTTTTTTTTAAATATATAGTTATATAGATAAATAAAAGTTATTTGATAGTATAAATTTTAAGTATATTGCAAAAATAAACAAAAAACAATAAAAAAAAAATAAAATAGTCTCTTCCCGAAGTATTAAAAGTACGCCTCATATGATTGTAAATGTTTGTCTTTTATTATACAAATGAACGAATCATTAAATAAAGAATCGCTCGTGTTAAAAGTAAAATCATATCGGGCTGTGCAGTGAGTCTCGAGCGGGGGCATTAACAAATTGAGCAAAATTAAAGCGCGGCCTCTTAGAATAGTGTGTTGCGTGCAAAAGCAAAGGGGAAGGGGGGAAGCGAGAGGCGTTCTAGTGTAGACAGCTATCGACATTGACAACGACATGGCATCGGTGTGAGTTACATCATGGGTTGTTGTTGTTGTTGCTACTGTTGGGTCCATGTACTTGGGCCGCTCTTAACGCAAAAGAAAGCATATATATATGTATGTATGTATGTATGTATATGTATTGATGCCAAAGAAAGTAACGCACACAAAGAAAGTAAAATTACAAAGAACGTCTAGCTTAAATGTATTTGTGAGTGTTTGTCTGTTTGTATTGCTGTTTGTTAATAAAGCGAGGGAATCCTTTTGCCGTAGACTATTGTGCAAATACAGTAAGCCCTGTCATGCAGCCACTTCACAACTACTTAACTCAACGCGATGCCAATAATTGTAAATTAAAATTGAATTCAAAATGAAAGGAAAAGCGTTGAGGACAACGGCGCCGACAATGACGACGACGACGATGGAGACGACGACGAAGACGCTGGAGACGATGGAGACGCCAACAAGGATATTGTGAACAGTGTACATGAGACAGGGTACAGGGCACAGGACACAGGCATAAGGATGACAAAGGCGGCGTTGACGACAAGCCTAAGACCAATTCGATTGAATTTCGTTTGTAACGCAAACAGAGATAGACAAATAGATAGGCAGGCCGACAATCAAACAGACAGACAGTCCGACAGACAGACAGGCAGACAGACAAACAGTTAAGCAGACGACCATGAGCGTCAGGCTGTAAGAAAGAGCGTATGCGTATTGCCGCTTTGACAGAGCGGTCGATGAAGGTGTCGGCGGGGACGGCGGAGACGGAGGTGAAAGCAGAGGCGACGTAGTCAAGCCAATTGAAAAGTAGGCGATTTTCGTGCTTACTTCACTGTGTCCTTTTTCAATTGCTTTTTGTGCTGCTGCTTCTACTTCTGCTTTTGCTTTTCTTTATTTATGCTTTTTTTTGCCAACAATTTCGTTTGGTGTTGCTTTGTGTTGTTGTTGCTGTTGTAACCGTTTGCTAAGCCAAAATTGCGCGTTAAAAATTGTGCTTTCTTCAATTCATTTGCTTTTTAAATGTTTCCTTTCTATTTTTACAGCGTCTTTATTTGCTGTACCAACAAAAAGCAGAAGCAGAAGATAGAATTTGGTGTTGTTGGTGCTCAAAGGATGCGACACATTGCAAGAAGGCCAAAGGAAGACAACGCAGTTAATGAAGCGTACGCATAAACAATACCGTTGTAAAAATATAAACATGGGCGTTGTTGCAGTGGGCGTGGCAAACTTTTTTCGTTGCTGCGCTTTGGCTTTGGTTTTATTTCAACTGATTTACTTATTTAATATGTAAATCAATTAATTAATTCATGCAAACCAATAAATTATGTTTTTTTTATCATTTTCTAATTACTTCAATAAAAGTGCAAAAAATTAAAAATACAACGACACAAATAAACACAAAATGACGCGTTTCATATTATTTATATACGATTTTTTTCCTAATAATTTATTTATTTAGAAAATCTCACTTTTTCCATGCTTTACGGCATTCGCCCACAGACGCCGACGAAGTTTTTTGTTGTGTTTTTCAGTTCAAACACAAATCAAAAACAAAATGAGCGTAGAAAAAATAACAACGAGCACATTTTATAGGCACAACAGTTTGGCAAAAACAGGAAGGAATAACAGAAAAACGGAAATGACAATAATAAAAAAAAAATGTAAAAATCGGAAGAAAAAAAAATATGAAAATAAAATGCCAAATTGTAGCAAATGTAAACAAATTTAGTGCTTTAATAAAAGAGCAAGCACGAATCTTGTTGCTTTTTCTAATGAACGAAATTTTTGGTGTAACAAGCGAAGCCTAAAAGTATGCAACAGATTTCCAATTTAAGACAGAGCAAAAGAACTTCAATCGTGCGTACACTTTTGTGCTTCAACACTCTCTCTGTCCAACACCCACTCTCTTTCGCTCTTTCTCAACGACCGCTTACACGGCAACTCTCATGCCCAATTAGCATCTAACAATTTATTACTTTTTTGGGGGTTTTTTTCGGCAGTTTTGTCAATTGGTTTCACCACAGCAACATGTATCCTGCTGTGCTTGCTGACATGAGCATTGCATAAATACGTTCGTTAAACAAGGAATGCCAATAAAGAGGAAGAGCTTGATTGTGTCAGCAACACACAAATTTACACACACATACACACTCACACATAGTTGGTTACACCAACAGGCGACATAGTTTTGGCAAAGTAACAAAATGTTGCGGTTTTTCTGGATATTAGGGAGCGCAAGAGTCTTTTCAAGTAACCACACGCACACACGCACATTACATTGCCGCCTGGCTAATCAACACGAAGTCTGTTTAAGCACTCAACTCAACACGCTTCGCTGCGAAGTGTTGCCAAAATTTTTTATGCAAATAAACGTTTAAAAAGGCATTTCAATAAGTTGCATAAAACTGCCAAATGCCACAAAAAACGCAACGAGTCGGCGAGTCATGTTGGTGCGTATCCTGATATCTAACCTGCTCACTGCACAGGTTGATGTCCTCTTTGTGCTTAAAGAAAGGCTCAAACTCAGACTCAGGCACAACTGTCGATTGCAATGCGATTCGATGCCATTCGATTGCGATTGCGACTGCGACTGCGATTCGATATACAATTCAATTGCTGTGCTTGAATATATTTTTGGCAACGTTTTCTCACAGCCTTTGTGCGTATGTGTGTGTGTGTTCGAGTGGCAGACACATGCTATTGTAACAGACGCTCACCGCGCACCGCCGTTAGAGCATCATTCGTACAGTCATTCATTCATTCATTCAATTCGTTACTAACAACTTTTGCCGCTTTCCGTTTTGGCTCGACTTTGCTTTCGTTGCTCAACCAGCGCACAATTGAATTACGTCCAATTTCCATATTTATGCGGCTCACACACACACACACACACTTACACACATACACGCATGTACACAAATAAGCGTACATACATTCTCATAGCCATACGAAAAATCCTTTTGGCCACTGCTTTTTGGCGTCGCACAATTGAATTTCGCATAATTTCGTTTACATCCTTTTTTCTTCTTACTGTTGGATTTTTTGTAATTTTTTTTTTACCTTATCTGATAAGCAGAGTAGCCAAAAATATTTAGTTGCCAATCAAAATACACGCACACACACACACACACACACACACACACAATGTACATAGAAAAATATTTGCTCCATTTTGTATGCAGCAATTTTTTTTCGCATTTTATTTTTTACTTATACTCTTCATGGAATGAATGGTGTTATAACTTTATCATGTAGCTTGTAACACACAGATCACAGGTGAAGTCTCCGACTATATAAAGTACATTTATACTTGATCAGTATGACAAGAAAAGTTATTATGCATAGACATGTCTATCCATTCGTCTATTCATACATTTTTTTTTTCCGCAGCGAGTCTCCTCTGACATGATCAAACCACAGGAACTTGTAACTACGTAAAAGTGTGAGTGCTTTAGTCTTACACACTTTGGTGGAATATATATTCATATTGCAATACCAACAATGTCCGATCCCTATAGCAGGTACCTTTCATAGAGGGCGCTTTCAAATTTTTGAGTATTTAATTTTTCTTTTTACTAAATGACGTAATACTATCAAAAATTATGAACAAAAGTTTTTATTAGGCGTTCTTGAGATAAAATAAATAATACTGAGATGATACTAGTAAAAGGGCGTAAAGCGTATTCAGCCTTCGAAATGACCGAAGTTAAGGTTTTAATTTTTGTTTTTGTTGCCAATTAAACTGTTTTCCTTTTTGAAAGGCTCCTTAGGTTGCTTACAATAAATTTCGGTTTACATTTCCAATGCAGCGTAGTGAATGACATAACCATAAATTGTTTGCAAATAAACTTGCTTGCCCCCTTTTTGTTTTCCTTTCTTCTTTCTTTTTTTTGAATACATTGACTCAAGTTCAAACCTCTTTCGATGTGCGATAGTTACCAACGGCGTTGTTCGTACGCAATTCAAGCCATAATAAGTTGCCTTACGTTAACGTTTAAAGCTTTCCTACTTGCCCTCTTACAATTCTCACAAATTAATTTTTATAAAAATATATTTTAAACAGCTATTGAAAAAAATCAGTATTAAAAATTATCGCATTGTCCAATACATATAATAAAAAGATACACCATTTCATGAATTGGTATAGAACACAATTGAGTATCATATTTTCACTTCTCGAACATGAACTTTTCTTTTTTTTGTTCGGTCTTTTACTACGCATTTTTATAGCACAGTTTTTCTTTTTATAGCAAATATTCTCTTTTTTAAAAGCTCTGCAGCGACACTAGCTTTATCAAAAGCCAAAGATACGGCCAACTCTACAAATCTGTTGAGTGTAGAATTGCGCTGAGCGAAGACAACAACCTGCTTTGCACAGCAGTCATTCACAATAATGTATGCGATTTTCGAAACGAGTTTTGAAAAGACTTCACTTGTTGAGAAAATGTTTCGATACAATTTAACTCAACCTTTTCTCTCAGCAAGTAAAAATGCATAATATATGAAAATAGAGTTAGTTATGCTCAGTTTAAACAGTGAATTAGCTGCATGCCATACAATGCTTCTACAATCAGAGTTAATTTAATTTTTGGCTGCGCCGTTGCAAAGAAGCTTTCGAAGCTTTTCGTTTGGTTAAAGTGCCAGAACAGATTGTTCAGGAACGAATCGCGAAAATGACTTCACCAAGAAATTTATTAATGACTAATAACTAAAAATCAAAAAGGATATTTGCATAGCCCAAGACAAGGCATGTTCGTTTCCAGACGATCTTAACTGGCAAGCACTTTTGACCCTCAGAAGCTCATTACATGCATTATACGTCATAATGTCTGTTTTGTTGAAATTCTGTCTTCATTTGTCATACATTTGCATTGTTTCTGTTGTAATTGTTGTTCTCATTGTTGTTGTTGCTAAGCTTGTATTGTTTACTTATTTTGGTGCTGCTTTTTTTTGTGCTTTTATTGTTATTTATTCTTTCGAAAAATGTCGCTATGAGTTTTGCGTTTAATTTATTGTTTTATTGTTAACAAATTTTGATTGATTACCTTCTGTGTGTGATCAAATTTGCGTTAAATGCGCTCAGGCGTGATGCCCCGCCGCTACACACCGCTGTCTCTCCCACATTATGCCATGACATGCTGAAATGTGTTATTGATCCTTTGTTGACAAAAGCGACACATTTGTTATAATTTTACTTTGCTGAAGACGCATGCGCAACGCGGTTCATTCACTCACATCAACGCAACTCACAACAATTCAATCAATCCATCAATCGCACAGTCAATCATTTCAACAATTTGAAATTCATACAAAATATTTATAAATTTCTTTTGGCTTCTTATTCTTTATTGCTAATTAATGACCGTGCTAAGCATGTGCGTGTGTGTGTGGAGGCGAGTAAACAAGACGATGAGTCAGAGGCAAAGCCGCTTAAGCTCAAGCGATGCATGCTCTTACTATGGAATGAATGAAGTTAAGAGAAGTTTGCTTTGATCTTACAAGCAATTTAGAGAATACATGTTCTAACAGAGCATGTAATGTTTGTTTCAGACCAAAACTATGAGCAGAGTATGAACCAAACTACTACAGAAATTGAGTCATGTGCGTTCTAGAGACATGTATCGTCTTAAATCGACAGCTTAAAAAAATGAATTAAATCTTAGTGAAGTTTTAATTAAACCAAATTTGTGCATTTTTAATGAACGCTTCAGTTAAACTTTCCGTTTTAAAGCCTTTGTTGTTTTTGTTTCTTTGAAATTAATCCTATACGAAGCCAAGCCAACCCATGAACTTCTGCGTTAACGTCTCATCATCATCACCAACATCATTGTCGCAGTCTCTGTTGACAACAAATTAATCAATAATTATTGGCTGTGCTGATATACGAGCGCATGTAACACGATCCCAATCGCGTTTCCAGTAAGAATAATTATCAATTGGCCGCTTGTCAAAGGCGCAACGTCGACGTTACAAACGCGGGTACCGGTGAGGCGCGGGGCAGTGCAAACACTCAACAAATCCACTTTGCTACGCTGCGCGCTTTAAATACATTTTGTTTTTTTTTTTTTATTTATTTTGGCTCATTGAATTTCTCGTGTCTTTTATTCTTTAATTTTTTATTATATTTATTTTTCTTAAACAAATATTTTGATTACTTTTTATTAACAAGCGTCTTTGCCGCTTCTCTCTCTCTCTTTCACTCCTGCTTCATTGCTATTTCTCAATTATTTTATCGCTTGTCAAAATGATAATCAAATTTTTATTTGTTTGCTTTTCAGACAAAAGTCGAATTTGTCTCGTACCAAAACAAACCGAACTCGGCGGCATGTTCATTTATTGATCGTTGATCGGCGTTTAGAACGAAATTCGCGCCAATGAAACGGAACCGCAAACCAACAAAAATCCAATCTTCAGAACAGTTCACATCATTTATGCCAAATTCGTGGTCTACTTCGATATATCAAAACATAAAGATAAATATTCTAATTGGCGACACACACACACACACACACCCGCACGCATCATCATCATTATCATCATCATCATCAAATTTTTATTACATTCATTAATATTTTGGATTTTTGTTTCTTTTTATGCGTTTTACGTTGTTTTGTTTGTTCTCAACATGCGTCAAGTTTCAAATTTACATAAATTTATTAATACTAAAAAAATAAAAATATATGTATGAAGTTTAGTTGAGTGTTTTGCTTGTTTTAGTGTCAATTGATTTGCCAAATGGTCAATTTTTATTGTTGTTTTTTTGTTAACCTTTTACAAGTTATATTTGGCACCCTGCAACGTTTTTTATGTTTGTAGGCGAGGTGCATGAACTTGAGCTCTCAACATTTTGGCATCTAATTGTCAACTAATTAGAATATATATGTATTTTCTGTATTTGTTTTTGTTTTAATCAACAGTTGGCGTCACAACTAGTCGCATTTCGTATCTACATATGCATTTACATGTGTATGTAACTATATATGTACATGTATGTATATGCAAGGCACAAACATATTTAGTCAAGTTCCACAATGTCACTACCAATTTGAGCACCAAAATGTTTATAAGTTGGTGTCCTAGCCTGTTTCGGAGCAGGACAGATTACTTGCCGCACATTGACTTACGTGCCCATTGCCCGCCTGAGATCAAGAAGGGAGGCGTGACCCAAGATCTTGCAAGAACTCTGCTTTCCAGCCTTCCAAAATCTGGTGGCCCTTCCTATCTCGCTTCTTACAATGCTGAAGGGAATGTGCTGAAAGTTCCTTATAAAAAAATGTGTTTTTCAGGTCAAACTTGATTCCATGCTTGTTCCCTCTCACTCTAAGTTTTAAAACAAGGCATGAAAGAATGCCCTTTTCATCAAGGTATACTCATATTCCTTCTAGGAAGACATTCTGGATAGCCTTTCTCGTCAAGGTATTCCTTTTTTCCCTCTGGGTGTTGTATGTTACAGCACAATATTAACTAACATAAAGTGCATGGGTTTTATATTTGTAGGCTTAACCAAAATGCCACTAAGCGTTGTAAGTCTGCACGAACTTTTTAACAAAAAACCAAAACTATGATGATGTAAAAATGGCGCTGACTTTTTGCATACTTTCGCTACTAATACATATATAAAGAAAACATACAAGCAAACAATATATTGTATATGTTTTCGTAAACTTGTGAAAGACTTTAATTCAATCAGCATCTTTAGCCGCAGTGACTTTATCAACATTTTGTAGACATAAAGTAAAACCAAACTATTTGAAAGCAAAAACAAATATAGAAAAACCAGCAAAATACTTATGTTGCACTCAAGTTGAAAGGAGCTCTTCAATAAAAATGTTTGTTTGCTGTTTGAAAAAGCGAAATTCAACGTAAAGAAAAGCAGAAGAAAAACAGTAGAAAAGAAAAACAAAAATTATATAAACACTTGAAGCAATTAAAGCTTCACTTTATCTAAACTCCCACAAATGTATTCATACACACTCACTTACTCCTTCTGTATGTCTGTCTGTCCTTCTGTCCTTCTGTCTGTCTGGCTCCCACACTCAACGCGTGCTCTACTTTCTTAAGCTTGTAATGCAAAGCTGTATCACAAAACCAACTCAAAGCGAAATGGAATTTTTTTTCTTATGCAACGCTGACCGCTAAAAAGGACTTCTTCGTCTTCTTCTTCTACTTACTGCATAATTCGCATGCTCTAAAAATTTTTCGGCTTGTTCATATACAGACATGTTAGTTGGTATGGTGGGAGGGGTTGGGTTGGGTTGGGTTGGTGGGGCTTATCAACGCCTGATGACACTTTAGATTGTGCTAATTTTATCAAGCTGCCGAACCGTATAATATTCATACACACACACACACACACATACACAGGTGCCCAGTCAGACATATGTATGTATGCACACATGTAAATAACGACACACACACACACACACACTCAAACATAGTAAGTCTTCTCATCTCATGCCATTCTATGCGTTTATTATTTTTTGTACATTTTTTTTAAATTTATTTTGTTTTTGGTTGCATGTCCTTTTTGTTTTTTGTTTTGTTCCCCCTTTGCACAGAGGATACGTTGGCATTTTTTGCGGTCGCTTGGCTATGTTAATGCCACTCAGCACAACGCAACGATGCTGCAACATGAGACGACACTAAAAACGGTCGCCCACGAACAACAACAACGACAACAACAACAACAGGAATTGCAACCAACGGCAGCAAAACGAACACAACAACAGCAACAACAACTACGACAGCAACATTAAACTTTGTACTCATCGTCTGCGATTGCAGTAATGCTAATGCCTTATGCATGTGTGTGCGTGTGTGTGTGTGTGTGTGTGTGTGAGTTTGTGCATGCATGCATGTATGCATGTGGTAACTATTACTGTTACACTTTGCGTCTCTTTGTCACTGCATTATTAATAAATGCCACAATCCCTGTGCCGTCTATGCCGCCTGCACCGCAAACAACACCGTTCCCTCTAACCCGACCTCGATCGTTTTTCTAATGGCACATTTGCAATTAAATTACTCGAAAAAAGCGTGTAAATTGCCACTGAATGAGATACTCTTGCGCTATGCTCATGTTCTGCGCATTCATTTTGTGCAACCAATTTTGAAAAAACCAAAAAAACAAAAAAAAAAAAACAAGTGGCAAACAAACCAGCATCAGCATCAGTACCTGCAGCGTTGAAGATAAGCTAAACGGTACAAAAAAAGAAATAAAATACAAAATCTGCATTGCGATTACGCATAAAAATGCTTGTTGACAAATCATTAAAATACTTTAGCTTTAGATAAATTGCTTAGCTGACAATTCGAACTAATTGTGTGCATAAATATATAAACAAGCACACAAACACACACACAGACACACAGAAACAACCGAAAACGATCATCAACGCACAAAGCCGCTAAAGGCAGTTAAAGTCAAGCCATCTACTTGTGACGAACAGTGATGCCAACGGGACTTACACTGGCAACGTGTGCACTTGCACGTGTACTTTCACACATACATTCATACGTATGCACGTGCTTGTTTGCCTCCCTTCGTTCGTTCGTTCATTCGTTCGGTTGTTCGTTTGTTCGTTTGTTCGTTTGTTCGTTCGTTCGGTTGTTGTTTCATTTATATGAGCGTGAGTGTGTGTGTGCACGTATTTGATTTTCAAGTGCAAGCTTGGCGTGCTGCACTACACATGATGTGATAAAGTGCGATAAAGAGCGGTGAGAAACGCTAGAGACGTGGTGAATTGTGGTGTGGTGTGGTGTGGTGTAGTGTGGTGAAGTTAGGTGGCAATGAAGTGGGGGCGACTAAAATAACTACATAATGTTTACTTATTCATGACCAGAGCGCGTATTACTCACAAATACTCACACACACACACACACACACACAGACACAAGCACATGTTAAGAAAAAGCAAAAACAAAATAATGAAATTCACTTCTCACTGAGCGTAAAACACAAAAACATTTTGTCAAAGCAAAAACATTTGGCAGCGCGTGCAAGAGTAAATTTCACGGCCTCTACTTTTGGCTTTTCTTTTTGGCACTAACGTAACGGTACCTATTCTCATTTTGGTACTTTTTGAATCTTCTCCTGCACTTAAACAGTTTTACACGCTTTGCAGTAAAGGACATTTTACTCATGCATGCAATCGCTCCTTTTTGTTCTCTCGCTCTCTGCCACATTCTGTCGAAATTTCGCGCACATGCTCAAATAAATTGTTTAGCATGCATATTGACTTGACGCATGTTGTTGTTTGAATTGCTTTGACTTACGGCACATCAAAAATGTTGGCGCAAAGTGAATGTCCTGCGTGTCCGTCCATCTGCACATGGCAGCGCTTACCCGTTAGGAAATATAAAGTTGCCAATGCGAAACTGTTATACGAGGCTTTGCATGAAAATTTGTGTTTATTTTTTATTTAAAATAACCATAATTCAAATAAAAAATAATGTTATATAAAAATCAAAAGAATATAATAAAATAAATAAAAATGGTTCATAATTGTACACTTCACATAAGCATATGAGTGCCTGCGGTTCATTGAACTGTCGTCTCAAACCAATTGAACCTCATTTAGGCCTTTCTATAACTAACGAGGCTCATAATTCATTCGTGAGTATCAACTTTCGTGCGTGTGTCACACTGATCCGTGCCAATTACGAACTGATTTTCTATGTTCTGTGGTTTTTTTTTTTTGGCAAAGCATTTCTTTCGTTGACACTAACTGCTTATCTTAAGCACCCAGTCACGATTCTAATTTGCACATAGACTTAAGCCGACATTTCTTCTTCTTCTTCTACTATTTATTGTTCTACAGCTACTTTTGCTGTGCGTTCGCCGCTGCCGCTGCCACTGCCGCTGCTACTTAGTCTGCCTATGGTATTGTACGATCGGTGCTTTGGCACATTTGCCACTCAACAGCTTCGCATACAATCGATTGTTTGCCAATTTTAACGATTTTTTGTGAACATTTCATATTCAGCACTCAACGCCACAACATAAATCAAAAGCATTGCTTTTAGACCACATTCTTTTTTTTTTTGTTTTTTTCTTACCTAATTTGGTTTATCTTATTGGTTTGTTCAGCTTTTGTCTACAATAATTGCCGTGCCCAACTTAGTTGGCAACTATTTGTATTTCTTATCTATACATCGTTTTACTATATTTTAATTTATTTATTTATTTTAATTTTTATTTTTCTACGTTACTTCTTTAAATCGTTACAGTTACAAGACATTTTGTATGCGTTCGTAGGCTGAAAACGTATTACTCATGTACACGCATACATAGGTATGTATGTATGTATGTACATATGTAGCAAAAGAAACGATTGAGAAGGTGACAGAAATGGACAAAGTAAGCATCACTGTTGCTTCTTCTTTAGTAGCTGCTTTTTCTTCTGCTGCTTCTTCTAGTGACTAAACCGGCTGGCTGCCGGTGTAGCCCACTCTGCATAACTTAAACTTGAGCACTTGACCATCCAAACAACAATTAATGCAATGCCGCGCACACGGTAAGAAATTAAAGTGAAATTATATATTTTCAAATAAATGCGTACAAATTTTTAACAACTATTTTATTGAGCGCTCAATACATGTTTGATTGTTAATTTCAGCTACATACGCACATACACGCATAATTTTCTTTTATTGCGCTAATAAATGAAAGTATTCTTTCCGTGTAATGCGCCTTGCAGGCACACTTACATACATGCGTATGTGTGTATATGTACATATGTGTGTACAACCTACGCAATCTACGAACGTGCTTGCACTGTGAACAAGCCGAAAAACAATAACAAAAATTCATTTGAACGTCAAACATACATGTTCATATAAGCCAAGCAAAGAAAAAACACCAACAACAAATGAAGACAACAGCAACTAAACACCATGCGTAAGTGTAAGTCGGAGCGAGATAGCGGCATAACTGCAGACAGCATATTTACCGCTTCCTTTGCATACCAAATAATAGCAACAATGCCAGCAATGAATCGACCGACAGACCGACAGACCGATCGATCGATTGCACATTGAACGTACTAAGAAGGCTGCAAAGGCAAATAAGAAGAAAAAGGAAAAAAAAAAAGACAAACAAACGGAAAAAATGCGTAATACATATAATGAACTGAGTCGGTGAGCGACGCATGCACATGCGCAAAACAAACAGTATAACTTCAGCAGGCGGCACTTGAACACATGCACGACTGCGCTCGCGCCCACCGAACACGACCACGAAACGAACACGCACGTGAACAAAGCAGCAAATTGGAAGGAAGCAAGCAAACAGCAATTATTGCAATTGATCAACAGCCGAGAGTGACCAGCCGAACGAACGTACGTGGTCAGCCAAGGGCCGAGAGTGACCAACAAAAAACGAACGCGCCAAGGGCCGCGACTGTGGCTGAACTTGACAACCAACTTTTTTACAAAAAAAATATTACAAAATATAAAAAAAAAATACGCGAAAATAAAAGCAATAACAACACTTCATCTAAACGGCCAACAAGAAAAGCCAAAAGAAACAACAGCAGCAGAGGCAGTGACGGCGACGGCGACGGTGACGTTAATGCTGACAGCGTGACAAAAAGACAAAAGCGAACAACAACTACATCAAGTCAACACCCGAACGACAAAAGTCGCGAAAACGAACCTTGCGGGACACCGTTTCGGATTTTCGATTTCGGAAGCGCGATTTTGACGCTTTTTTTCGTGTTATTTTTTTTTTTTTTTTTTAAATTTTGATCGCAAATCAACTTGAAATTCGAACGCAAAACGGCGAGCGGATTCAGAACGCTGCGACTGCGCAAGCGCAAAGCACGAACAACGCGTAACGCCAAGAAAGTTAAAAAAAAAAACAAACAAAATATCAACAAAACTAAGCAAAGGTCACGAAGAAACAAAATTTGTGCGGGAGTGCGAACCTTAAGGCAAAAAATATACGTTAAAAAGGATACACAAGTTCAACGAAAAGCAAAAATTTGACGACTTTTTTTGATTCGAATTTAATTTCGAAAGTAAAAAATTTGCTTAACCAAAACGAAAAAAAGGTATTTATTTGAAAGCTTACAAGCCTTGAAAGTACAAAATTTTAAGACAAAAAAAATACTTAGTGCAACGCAAAACAAACTTTTTTTTCGGATATTTTTTTTTCCTCAATTTTTTTTCGATATAAGTTTTATGTTTTCAAAGTCAACATTTGCTGTGTGGAATATTAAAGAGTTTTCAAGAGCGAAGACAACACTCAACAACTGAAAAAAAACGTTTTTTTTTGTTTTTGTATTTGTTTAATGGTGCTATTTAAAACCAAGTTGTTGTTGTTGGTTTTTTTTTTTTTTTAAACATTTTTGTGTGCACATCAATGACAAATAATTTGGGGAAAAGAGCGATGAGCAATCGAAGTTCTTTGCACGTTGAATGAAGCAACAAAAAAAAATCGAAAAAAAATTCAGAGGTAAAAACAAATATATATATTGATATTTATTTCATAATTATGACAATTATATTTCGCGCACGTTTTCATGGCAGGAAAAACGGCCAAAAGTGCCGCTTGTGAAAGTAAAAGTCTTGTGCCCAAACACGGTTTTCATATTCGATACGCGAAAATTATTATTTAACAATTTTCGAAAGTTCAAGTTACAAAATTTTACAGTTAATTCTTTGTATTGCACAAAAAAAAACATTTTAGAAAAAACTAATTAATTAGCAAAACAGCCATTGGCGTATTTAAAATATGTTAGCATTTGGCAAAGAATTATTGCATATTGAAACAAGTTTGAAACCGCAAACTTTCTGAGCGATCAATTCTAATACGGACAAGCACATTAATTTAGACAAGTGCACTGAAGACGAGCACACGGTCACACGCTTGTCAATGTTCGATACTTTATTGCAGCAAGCTCATTATAATCGTAGGCTAACCGCCGGTCCCGCCGCTGCCAACAAACTGCAAACAAAACGGAAATATTTTGCACATGGTTTGAGTTGTTTAAGTCAATTAGAGATTTTTTGCATTTTTTTTGCCAAAATAGAATTAAAGCATTTCATATGCAAATTTTCGCTTTTTTTGTTTAAAACGAGAAATGAAACAAATCGTTTAAAATCAATTGACACATTGACACATTTTCCAACTTGAATTGTCTTCTTTGACGCATTGCCAACACACACACACACACACACACAGTAATTTATAAAAGAAGCAAAAAAAATAGTACCATTTTTTTCAAGTCGCGTGTACTTTAGTTACATATATTTAAAGGCGGCGCACAAATCGTTCATGTAGTTGTACGCTTCGATTCAACGTTGAATCAATCAATCAATCAATCGATCAATCGCTCAATTGATCTTTGGTTCAGTGTCTTTCGAATCGACGGCGACATGTACAATGCAAGAATGACTCGAACGTGCTTGAGAACGTGTTCGGCATTTTAATTCTTTTTAAGCCAATTTCAGTTTGATTTTTGCTGAACTCCGTTTTTTGTTTTACATTTTTTTATACTCTTACAAAGAAGAGTATATTAACTTTGTCGTGAAGTTTGAACGCAGAGAAGAAGACATCTCCGACTATATAAAGTATATATATTCTTCATCATCATCGACGAGACGAGTTCGTACAGCCATGTCCGTCTGGCTGTTTCAGTACGAACTTCTCCCAGAGTCTTAAAGTTAGCAAACCAATTTGAATGCAGCAAATGTTCTTATTCTTGCATGCAGTTTGTATGTGAAAACCAGCTTGATCATATTACTATAGCATATAGCTCCCATAGGACGATCGGTCAAAAAAGAGGTTATTGCTTGAAAAATAACGTGTTTTTTGAGTTATCGAGTCAAAGTTATCGAGACAAAAACATATAGTGCAAAATTGGTCAA
The DNA here is from genome assembly GCA_037044515.1 of Phortica magna. Lineage (NCBI taxonomy): Eukaryota > Metazoa > Arthropoda > Insecta > Diptera > Drosophilidae > Phortica > Phortica magna. The sequence goes on from JBAMBP010001399.1 coordinate 268,532, forward strand.
GATCGAGCTACTATAGCATACAGCTTCCATAGGAACGATCGGTCAAAAAAACGGTTTTGTTCTTGAATATAAAGAAATTAAACTTTGCAAATACATACGTATTTTTATGAATGCTTGACTATATTCCAAAGTCTTATAAGAATCGGACATAGGGGCGTGGCACTGCTCATACAGACAAAAACTTAAAAATGGGATTTCTGTGTAGGCAGACGAGATACAAGATTGCAACATGTAGTGATGTATGACTATATTACTTTATTTAAGACAAACATTTTTTAAAGAGTATATTAGTCTCGGCAAAGCTGAAAATAGCTCCCTTTCTGGTTTTTTATTTTGCTTAGTATCTTTTTTCTTTCTGTTTTAATTTTTTGGTTTAATGAGATTTATGAACTCCCACAATTGGAAAATTGCTCATCGTCAACAATAAAATTTGTACTTTAAAATTCGTTATCCTTGCCATAAATTGCGTTAAATGTCTAAGTACAAAAATACATGTCGTTTAGTCCTAAAAGTTTTATCATACACATGAGAATTTTCTCATCTATTAGAAGTAATAAATATTTAAAATCACTTTTGCAGGAGTTTTGCGACAAAGAAATGCAACAAAAATCAATATGTAAATTAACTTAATTTTCCGTTAAATTTAAAAAGTGCAGCTGATATTTTCACACACATACGCACACGCACACGCACACATTTGCACATGCACGTTGACCGATGAACGTTTAAAAAATTGCAAATTGCATGCGAATTTAATTGAAAGGCGATTTTATATGAAATCTTTAACAATAAAATAAATAAATAAACAAAGTTAAATGAATTAATTAATAATTAAATAAGCAAATAAATGAATAAGCTTACAAGAGAGAAAAAAAGCGGGAGGGAGAGAGAAAGAGAAAAAGAGATTGCGTAATTGCGTAAATAAAGGCTCAGGATCGGTACAGTGCAGTACGGTGAGGCAAGCGAACATGTCAACGGGGTTCAAGCACATGGCTTTAGATTGTTGGTGCGAATGATGGCGAAGGCGAGGACGTAGGCGTGTGTAAACATGATAAGCAACGATGATGATAATAATGGTGTTGATTATGATGATGATGGCGTTGTTGTCGGCACAATTTGCGTAATTTACAACTCCATTTCGCTTATTTGTCAATGAGTCGCGTTCATTTTCTCAATTTTGCCGTTGTTGTTGTTGTTGTTCTTGTCAGTTGCAGAAATAGCAGATTTTTTTGTTTACATATTTTTCTCACCCCTTTGCTGCATTGCATGCATAATTTTAGCTTTAACGCTTAATTTCTGTTTTTTTTTTTGTTTTATTTTTTATTGGAATATTTTTGCATTTCTGCTTTGAGCAGACGAAGTGACGTTCGAATGGATTGAATGTGCTGTTGCGGCAAGGACGTTGCTTAATGCGTGCTGCTCGACTTGGCATGAACTGGACTGGCTTGGCTCGCTGCTCGGCTTGCTGGTGATTGTCATGCCATTGCATTTCATAGCGTTTAATGACAGTTGTTGTTTTGGCTTTTTTTCCATTTTGATTATTTTAATTTATTTTTTCTCTCTTTCTCTCTCTCTCTGATTTAATCTTCATTTTTTCAACATTTTTAACATTTTTTTGTCTGTAATGAAATTTTGGTTTTCTTGCATCGGCTTTTTTATTAATTCGAGTTTGCAGCTTGTCTGCTCAATTGATTGCATAATTTGCAATTAGCATTGAAAAAATACCTCTGGCCAAACGCTTCGCAGACGCTCAAGTGTCTCGCGCTCCTAATTGGCTAATTGGCGCTCCTGCTCGCACTGCCAACGTCAGCTTAATTATGCCGCCAAATCAATAAACGATTATTATCAAATAGCGTCTTATGGGGCGCCAAAGAATCGCAGCATTAAATCGAATTTTGATTTCAAGTGTCAGCGCATGTTATTAGCCTCGAGGCATTCAGTCAAGCGTTCAAGACTTATTATGTCAACGTTAGCATTGTGAGCCGAATTCGCTGAAAACTTTTACCAAAAATATTCTCAAACAAATTCAAAAGTCATAAATTACCACAAATCCAAACAATCTCAGTTTTGTCAAAGACTCGGCTGTTTTTACTCATGTATACTCTACAAGCAAATTCATGCATAATCTTTACAAGAAATGATAACGCAGTGTTTAGCATACAGGTACATATTGGTAATGCAGTACTGACATTAATCTTACGTTACATTAAAAAACTAATGAGAAATTCAAAAATTATTTATTTTAAAGACATTATTCTTTGATAATTTATTTATTTCTAGTTGGCACTCACACATACATATATAGTGTATGCATGGGTGTAGTTAATAGCAACACATAATTAAAACGAAAGTTCTCGAGTTCTATTTAAAAAAAAAAAAAATAAAAAAAAAGAACAAAACGATTCGTTTTCATTGTAAATGTTCTAAAATATTTCTTAAGACGCAGAAAAAGTTTACATTTCTCTTGAGTTGCGTTCGGTCGAATGGTCGAATGGTTTTGTGCCTAATTAGTTTTCACATTTTTCGAGCCAATAAAATCGAACGTAACTTTAATTTGCATACATACTTTATTTCATTAATTGGACCAACAAAGCATATAGAAAACGAAACGGAATGCTTAATGCTTTTGTCATTTCTGTTCTTAATATTGTTTAGATTTCTCTCTCAGATACCACTAGATCAGACTGTATAAATCATTGGCAAATGCGTGATTAGTCGAAATAAGACATGACAAATATGACTCACCTTAAAATTTTGAATTTCCTTAAAAAACAAAACTCAATTGAAAGTGAAAATAACTTTAAAAAATTGTTTATTTTTAAAATAACATTAATATAATTATAATAATGCAATTTTTATTTAACAATTTTAAAAAAATGTTAAATAAAATTCAAGCTAAAAAAAAAAATTAAGGAAAAAAGAATAAACTATTTTGAATGAGCTACAAAAAAAAGCGTTCAATGATAGATAAGCCATATAAAACCAAAACGACAACAACAAAAACAACAGCAAGAAGAAAACCCAATCAAAACAAATGTTCAATGGCGCCGTTTATTGAACTCCAACTAAAGTCAACGGTCTTTTCAGCGTAAATATTCGCACATGATTAATTCTAGCTGAGTATAGTAAAAATAGTATCTATTGGCATGTGAGCATGCAACTCGGCAGATTGAAAATTCAAGTTCAATGATGCTGAAATACAAAAACGCACAAGAAGCCGAAGCAGAAGCAAAAACTCGTTTTGGGCCAAGCCAATGTAAGCTTGATATTGATGCTGAACAGAAATATGGCAAAAAAGCCAAGAGTTAAGCGAAGAGAAGAGAAGAGAACGAAGTAGTTGATATGAGATGTTGTGACAGTTTTCATTGATTTGTTGTTGTTTTTGTTGTTGCTGATATTTTTGAATATGATCATGATCGAACAATGGTTTATAAAAAACGTTGGGAACAACAATAATCAGCAGACGAAGAGGAAGAAGTTGAAGAAGAGCAACGTTTCATGGATTAAACGTCCTTGTAGGAAATTAATTGCAGTCAAGAGCTTATTTGTAAAAGAGGGAGTATTAAAACCGTTAAGCGTATATAAATAACAACAGCAAGACACATGTAACTGTAGCATTTTTGCAATAATGTTTTTTTTTTTGTTTCTTCTCTAGTGGAACACTGCCGGCGCCAACGCAGTACGACGCACAGAAATAAGTTGGCGAACAAGTAGAGCCGACAATAAGGAGGATTGAGTGTGTGAAAGAGCAGGAAAAGCACGTAAAATGCATAACAACAACAACCTTGTCATCATTGCTACTTTGGTGAGCAGCATTGTTTTAACACTGTTTTTGTTGTAAATTTTTGTTTCTTCTTATTATTGTTCTTCTTCATATGCACATGCTCGCACTCACTCACTCACACGCTCGCTCACTCACCCACACACATTAACATTTTAGACGACAGTGCTGCTCGCCTGCTGTTATGTGCGTTTGGTGGATGGTCATGGCCGTTTAATGGATCCACCAGCGCGTAATGCCATGTGGCGATTTGGCTATCCGAATCCGGTCAACTACAATGACAACGAACTATTCTGCGGCGGCTATGCCGTGCAATGGGAACAGAATGCCGGCCAGTGTGGCGTTTGTGGTGACGCCTATCATGTGAAATCACCGCGTCCGCATGAAGCGGGTGGCGAATTTGCCAAAGGCATCATTTCACGTTACTATACAGCGGGACAGGTGAGCATACTGAGTAATGACGACACCTGGCGGCAACTTTATAAACTAAGCAGCAAACTGATCTTTTATTGCGTTTTGTTGTTTTACATCGTTAGGAAATCGATGTGGAAGTCGAGCTGACCGCAAATCATTATGGCCGTTTTGAAATGTATCTCTGCCCGAATAATAATCCACGACAAGAAGCAACTCAACCGTGTTTCGATCGTTATCCGTTATATATCTCGGGTAGCCGGCGTGAGCATCGCTTTCGGATACCACGTGATGCCAAAAAGAAGGATATATTCCGTTATCGTGTCCGTCTACCGCCTTATGTCACCTGTACACAATGCGTACTGCAGTGGACATATTATACGGCAAATATGTGGGGCACCTGTGCCAATGGCACCGAGGCGGTTGGCTGTGGCCGTGCCGGTAATAATAAGTGATATTTGCTTATTTCTTTTGAACATTTGTTTCTAATCTCACGCACGCTCTCTGTCTCTCAATCTCTCCTAATATGTAACACACACTCGTTCACAGAAACATTTCGCAATTGCGCTGACATTGCAATCGTTTCTAACACTGGTGGCGGCGTGCCACCACTTTTCGTGAATACAAAGTCACCATATCTGCTCTACTATCGTGACTATCGTGCACCGGAGAACAACAACGTTTTCCCATTAATCGTGCGGTAAGAATTCACAAAAAAAATTATTTTTATTACCTTTGTTTATTTTATTTAATAATCGAAATCGTTATGTACAGTATTCACATAAAATATGTTACGTTTGCGCTTATCAAAACTCATGCCCTCTGTCCTCTCACTTCCACCTATTAATCATTCTATAATATGTTTTTTTCCCACTTGTAAGAAGAAAATCAAAAATCTTTAAGCTTCTATCTTTCCTGCTTTTGCAACCGCTCCTCCTTGTCCTTCCTCTGTGCAATCCAACTTGGCTTATAATTTATTTACGCTTCGCTTTTAGCAATGTTACACAGCATTAGGCAACGCTTGGCCAGTCACCCACCAATTCTACAGTCTCCACCTACTATCACCTACTACCGCCTACGCCCCCTACGCACCGCTATAAATCGCTTAAAGCTTTCTTTTCTAGTTTAACACACGCACGAACAATACCAAACACACACACAAACACACTCACACACGGGCAGCAAGGACACGGCCCTGTGCGAGTAACGTATAAACAAGGTACAGGTACTCATATGTATATGCACGCAGCTACTAAGAAATTAAACCCAAAAAAACGGAAAAGAAAAAAAACAAAATTGGTGGAACAAATAAAAAATATTGGAAAGTAAAAAAAACTAACCTCAAACTGCTTGAATAGCGACAACAACAATCAATTGCAATGTGAGTACGCACACACTCTTTATGGCCGTCACTGTGCTACAGTCACATACAATATCAACTAAGCGGTTATGGTTTACTTTTTGCTTAAACTTATTAATTTGTACAATAAGGATTTTACACTGCGAAAAAATCAACAAAAAAAAAAAGAACAAAAACAATAATAAAAAGGAACGTGACTTTAACGTTTGCTGTTTTATTGAAAGCTTTAATTGTATAAAATATCGGTGCTGGTCTTACATATATTTTTTTATTTATAGTTTCGTTATAAAAAAAGACTTCAATTTGACAATGTGTCTATTACGTTGAGCTTTTTTTTTACCAACTGCGTCTTTAGTTGTCACCTTCATACAAATAATATATTTTTGGCGCACGAAATGGAAAAAACAAAAATGTTTGCTACTTCAAAATCTTTTCTTAATATTTACTCTTTTTCTTTTATATGAAAGTTTCTGGTTTTTTTTTTTAGTTGCAAAGAAATTTACAGAACCTAAATTGGTTTTTACGGGGCGCCGAAATAACTTAACTTCTGTAATTTCCTTTCAACATGACATGAAATTTTGAAATCGCATTTAAACGATCACACACATAATATATGACGATCTGAGCGAAAACTCAAAGTGACGAAACAGAGACAAGCACAGGGACAGCAAGTGGGGCTACTAAGCGGCTTCTTGAGCTTAGCAGTGTACATCCGGATATGTAAAGGCCATTATTAGCAATAGAAAGACTGTTATTTGAACAACGCCGACAATAACGGTTTTCAGCAGATGAGACTTGGGTTCAACATGCGTGTAACCAAGCGACAATGGTGTACATGAACGACGCAATGAACGACGCGTGGCTGGCACTGGCATTGAGGACAACGATGATGGTGACAAAGATTTGCCTGTCATTTCACTGGAAGTTGTTTGTTTATGCTGTTGTTGATTCTTGCCACCGCTTAAACGTTCGGGAGAATTTGGTTTCTGAACTTTGGCACGACTTGGAGGCAAAACTGGTGACGACAGCATTTTAGTTTTCTCTTCGATGACATTGGCCACCTTTTGTGGCGTTGATAGTGATGATGATTTGTTGTCAGGTTTGTGTAGCTTGTGTAGCTTGTGTAGAGATGGATTTGTCGTTGTCGACGCATCGACCATATTGCCGCACACCTCTATGGGCGGCATCATCACATCGCTAAGGAATTGCTGCATGAATAGTTTCTGCATGGCGTTGACATCCATTGTCGGCAGTGTCATCACATCGGACATGTTGGGACATGGTTGACAGCGACATGGCTGCAGAAAATACTGCTCATTACGGCTTTTGCAGCAATGCGTGCGTTTCGTTGCAAATTTCAACGACTTCTTGTCGTCAATTAATCCTGTATTGGGTTTTACTGCCGCGCCCACGGACAACCACTTGGTCTTGGTCTTGGTTTTGGTCGAACGTCGACGCCGGCTACTGTGACAACTGTCGCCGCCCTCGTGCAATAACAAATGCTCACTGCTTGACAGCTCATCGAACATTTTATCGTTGTTGGGTGTGTACATAATGCCGCTGAGAAACATCGGATCCTGTTCGAGCAAATTGAAGCTGGCCAATTGACTGCGCGGCTTCAAGTATTGCATAAGCAAATCGGGATTGTCTTTAAGCTTACCGAATGAGGTACGCCTCAGCTCGGTGCGATCCTCATTCACCGGTATATAGAACCATTGGTTGTCATCGTCGGCGTTCTTCAGTTCGGTGAGCGTTTTCTGCTCGATACGAAACTCCTTAATGCAGCCATAGGCGTAGCATATACCGCAGCTGCGCGCAAGCGATTGCGCCATGCGGGTTGGCGCCAACGACCAACTTAAGCCGATCCGGGCTAGGCTGCTATACCCGTTAAAAATGCTGGGGAATTCGAGCCGCTGTAGCAGCTGTGCCGTGTCCTCACACGGTGTGTAATAAATTGTCGACGATTGTTTTTCGATGTTCGCTGGCACATGCTCATCTTTATTTGAACGCAGCGTGCTCTCCAATTTCTCGCCGATGGCATGCAGCATTTTAATCTCACGCTGTAAGTTTGGTATATTCTTTAATACCAGATCGATTTCCTTTTTACGCTTGGCCAATGCATTCAATTGCTCCCGTTCTATGACGGAATTCAAAGACGCACCCGACGTTGTCGTGCCTGCTTCCAACTCATTTGGCAATGTTGTGTCACTGCTTATCTTTGCAACGCATGACACCATGTCGGATTCACTTTTCTCTAATTTAACAGAATTCTGCATGCTGTAATTGTTTGACGATTTTTGAGTTTGCTCTGTTATTGGCTTCTGAAATGGATCCTTTACTACGTCATCCTGTTCATGTTCATTGTTAGTTGATTGCACTTCAAGTGCCGATAGCGCTGTCTCAACCAAAGTCTCCTGTTTACGTATCTCCTCCAATTGGGTTCGCAATATATCCTTAAACAGTTCATCGTCCTTCTGCAGTTGATGATAGCGCGCATCCGTCTTGACGACATCCTTGATCGTGTCCAAATCTTCGGGCAACATTTCATGCTGTTGACGGTTAAGCAACTCACGCACATTCATAAAGACCCTGGCGCTCGAGAGCTCCGCAATGGATGAGCTCGTCGAGCTCCTCGGCTTCAACGGCATTAACGGTGCCAACTCAAACTCGTCCGTGGTCGAGTTCTCCATCGACTTGGCGCTAGCAAACGAATCCACTTCATTGCGTTCACGACAGAGCGTTGCCGACAACGGAGATGGCACATCCTTTTGCTTAAAATTATCCGTCGAATCGTTCATTTCACGCGCCGTCAAAATTTCTTTGACCTTTTTCACCGGCTTACACAAATACACAAAACTCTTATTTTCTTTGTCAGGCAACAAGAATGCACTTGCCAGCTTCATTTTCCTACGTTTGCCGAACTCCAGCGGCAGCACCGAAACACTTTCCACATTATTGCCCTTACCACTCTTACCGGGAGTCCCTGCAGAAGCACCACCACCATCAACACCATTAGTATTTCGTCGCATTACTGGCTGTTGACCAGCGTGCACTTGTTGCGCCCGATGTGCATTGGGTTGTGCCATCATCAGACGCTGTTGCATTATTGCGCTCATGGGCATCGCCGACGCATTGTGAAGCATGTTGGGGCCGCGCGGCGTTAAGCTGCCCATACGTGATGAACCATTGCGACTCTTGTACTTACTCGTACACACATTTAACGGCACACGAGCACCGATCGTCGTCATCGCCGGACAATTTGTAATCGGCATGCCGTACTCATTGCTCATCGCTTTCTTGATGCGATTAAGACGTGCATTGCACACTTCTACCTTTGGATACAAACCTGTTGAATATAGATAAACAATACTATTGCTGATCCACTCTACTACAGTACTATAACATTACCTCGTGCCGATAATGGCGCTTTGTGATTCCGGTGGCCACCACGTTTAATGTCATTATTCTCATTATCTTTCTCGACCTTAATCTGTCTTAGACGGTTCATGATCATTAAATTTACGCCTTCACCGAGTGCACACAGAGTCAGTCGTTCGGTTCGTAATTATCGTGCCACTAATTTTGGGCTATTTTCCGGGTATTTTTGAAATTATTAAAAAATATATACGCCTTTGTTGAATTTTGGTTTATAAAACATGTACGTAAAACTAGACTGAAATAGCGTTTTCTAATGACAAAGAAAACACGCAGCAAATAAATAAAAATCTATAGTATGATGAAGTGATAAAAAATGATGACTAAGTTTTCTGGCATATTTGATTTCGACATAATTTCCAACCGAAATCGAAATTCGAATTCCAATCAATAATATTCTCTACATCTTTCTTTATTTCTTATGGTATCATATGCAGCGATCAGAAGTGCATTGGCGCACCCGCGTACCGTACACTGCCCGGCATCGATAATTGGTGCGAGATCAACTGCCTGCGCTATCCTCCCAATTGTCCTGAGATCGCCTGTCATTGTCCGTAAGTATTATTTTGCAATGTATGCCCATATCAAAAAGTCAAAAGTAATGAGGGGATAGCCACAAATTACGTGTAGTAAACGAAAAGTAGTGCTAGCTGCGGTTATGTTTGCTTGCAATCACAGACAACGACCAACTTCTTACACAAAAAGAAGCAATAATATTCAGAAACAAGAAGCAGACAAGTCGATCCTGAAATAGTTTGCATGTTAGCTGCGCTTATGTTTGGTTGCAATACGTGAGGCAATTTGCCAATTCAAGATTAATTGTCAGCGCCGAAGAGAACAGCTAGTGATGCGCAAAACTATCGAGCTAATTGAGTAAGCAAACATATAATATCGATACTTGCTTATTCGGAAAGCACAAGCTTTAAGTAAAAAAATATGGTACTTATTTGTGAATTAACTCAAACATAATTAGTTTTGTGTCTCAACTTGTGACATTTTGAATAAAGTTTTGTTTAAATGAACTTCATGTTAATTCATAAATACAGTTTGCTTTCGCAGTATGCGCATACATTTTTCTTTCACTGTATGCTTGCCCAAGCTTTGCGTGTAAACAAATGTATCAGTTTTGTATTTATGAAAACGATGATTTTTTGCTGCGTTGAATTTTGCATTTGTGAACAAGGTAATTGTTTTTTTTTTTTTTGGAATATCTCACAGATCGGAGTGTGTAGCGATAGGTGCTCTGGCGGGACGTGAAGGCGCCGACATATATTGCATGGATTCGTGTCTCAACTACAACTCGGTATGTCCAGTCGATAGATGTCGTTGCTACTAAAAGCGCCACCAACAACGACGACGGCGCAATAACGAATCAAATTGAAATGAAACGGCTGCCGCCCACAAACGGCAGTACAAACCGGAATGAGTCGAAGCTGTGCTGCACTTTTTGCCCATTTTTATCAAACATAATTTTTTTTTTGTACGAAATAAATAAATTAAATCGTTTAAAAAAAATAAAAACCGGAATATACAAAGACAAAAACTTTATCAGAAAATAGTGACAAAATCACATTTGTCTAAAAACTTAAATCACTTAAATTTATCAACTTGAATTCAAACGGTTTTCTTCCCTTCAATATTTGGAATGTTTGACTCTGTCGGCTCTGATAATAAACATAAACTCAATTACAAAAATCTATGTGACAAAAGCGACTTATTTAATTCATTTATAAAATTTTTATTTTTTCGCAAGCCAAAAGAAAAACGTTAAAATTTCGCTCCTAAATAATATTTATGTGTATGGATATGTATGTATAAATGTATGTAAGACGGCACAAGACAGACGGCTTAGTTACAATACAAGTTTTTTCGACTGTGGTTAACGCATTCAGAAGAAACAAAGATTGTAGCCAAGCGCAGCTGTCATCTCGTCATTTCGTCATTTCGTCATTTTTTGGTTTTGCAGCGCGCGTTTTACTCTACTCTGCTCTGCTCCGCTCTGTATGTTTGATGATTCGGCATATGGGCTTCGACGGAATGCGAAACAACAGCATTAAACAAAATAAGCGAAATTAGCTCAGTGAGCAAACAAGTTCAAATTGAAACAGAAATATACTGATATTTCACGTTAAGACACTTATAATGTCCTATCTTAGTTAATCTTATTTGAACTGAGTTGAGTGAAGTCCGTGAGTACCGTGCAATCAATTATCCAGTGAAAAGCATGAAGACGCAAGAAGATAAGTTACATTTCGAACTTAATGCGGAAAGGGAGAGAAAAAGAGGCTGTATTAGGAACAGTAACGAAATAAGCGAATGGAACTTACTTTGGTTTTGTCGACAAATGAAGTCAATGCTCATAGAACTGGCTCAGCTGCTGAGCTCGCACCGACTCCTGATTACGGCTATTTGCATTGCGTTGGCAAGGTTTCAGCATCTCAAATAGGCATTCACGCGATTCCACTTCAACTGCGGCCATGTGCGTCGCTTCCTCACACATTGCCTGCTCTTGCTGCTTAGCGCGCTGCCAGGCCTTGACGTGTATATCCGATGTGTCTAACACGGTTGTGGATCCAATGTCCTCATAACTGCTAGAGCCATCCATCAAAACATTTTCATTGTCATTGATGGTTGTCGACTGACTTGAGCAGATTGGTACTTCTGCACAAGAGCTTTCCATGGCTGTGACTGATGCGTCGTTTTCTTCTTTTTCATCACGTCGAAAGACCTTAAACCAGGGCAAAGTATTCGAAATGCGTCGCCAGTGTGCATGTGCAGGATTTTCTGACCCATTGGTAATGGCAAACTTGTGCATTTCAGGTATGGATGAATTTTTTCTGTCTAAAGAAAGGTTATTTTTTCGGTTTAATAGAAGAGTTTTTTTTCGTCGCAGCTCATGCGGGTCGAGTGCATCAATACCCGGCAGCTGCTGCACATCCTGCTGTTCCTTAGACGATAACGAAGATGTCGTCGATATGATGGCTTGCTCGTCCAATACGTCAGAGAATCCAGTTTGTGACGTCTTTACTTCGGTTGTCTCCGAATCTCTTAGTCGGCATGTTACAGGCAGCTTGGTAACATTATTGTTTCCACGTCGCAGTGCCGCTGCCGTGCGTGCCATGTTGCAGGTGGAACGGGCATTACCGTATGCTAGACGCTGCATCAGCTTTGTACGCTTCTCATTACCGGCAGCATCGCTGCTGCCCTGAATGCTTGTACTCGACTGCTGATTACGTTGACGTCGTTGCACAATTTTCTGCATGTTACACTTCGACTGTGCATTCCCATAGTTAATACGTCTGGCGGTACGTTCGCGTCTTTCGATTGCCTGTCGGCGAGCCTCAGCTGCTGCCAACGTCTTGGTGGGTTGAATGCATTGACCACCGAAACGGCGATGATGATTTGCAACGATGGCGCTACTAATACCGACGTTGGCTGTAGCAGTTTCTACTGCATTGCGCCGCGACATCTCCTTGCCCAACTCTTTGGCACGCGCGAGTGCCTCAATGCGTTCGTTTTGCGGTGATCGATCGTGCAGCGGCTGCTGTGTTGCACCACCCTGGCGACGACGTTTCAAGCCCGTCGGCTGCGTATCCTTTATCTCCTCAATTTCTCGAAAGAGTCGCTTTAAACGTACCTGACGCATCTTCATCTCAATGGTGCGATCATTGAACTCCTGTATGCGTTCATACTCTTCGCGCAAGCGTTGCAACTGACCATTCTTTTTGCTTGTGTTGAACATGCGCCGAAAGAACGGCGTCGACTTGATCTGATACGACATGGCGGTGTCTCTGCTGCAGTTTCTATCTGTTCTTCTACAACACGATTTTATTTTAATTACTATGAATATCTCTTTATTGTTATACTAATGCTTATTCGACTTTGTCTTGTCTCGCACGGTTTTTTTCTTGTTTTTCTTTTCGTGTGCTGAGTTGCTCTTTAATATTGCTCTTTTTTTTCCTTTTTCGTGGCTTCCAAACTTTCTTTCTTTTTATTTAACTACACAGACAATTTTAAAAGCAAAAGCGAAATTAATAAACGGGTACGATTTTTATGCACATATATTTTTTCATTTCCTAAATTGTGATTTTATGTAAGAGACGAGAATTATATTTTTTATACGGATTTTTGAAAAAAAAAAACTGTTGACTCAAGGAATCAAAGTTGTAAAAGGATGATTTTTTGCTGCTGACATACTTGAACATATTTTTTTTTGGCTACACAATATAAACAATGCGTCCAAAAACAAATATTAATATTTTTTCATCTTGTTATATTTAAAAAAAAATTGTAATTAAATAAGTTCAATCATTGTTTTACAAAGTCAAATATCATCTTAATTCTGAATTACAACGGGATTCGAAAACTTATTAATTAATTTACTGACAATCACATAAAGATATTAGTACATAAAACAGTCATAAAAAATCAGTACAAATAAACTTAACTAAAAAAGACCATACAAAAGACATCACCAGGAGGACGTTGGACTGCACTGCAATAAACGTATTGAACGGTTTGTTTGATTACTTGGCCGCCAATTTCTGCATCATGTTGGTCAGCTTTTCTTCATCGGCGCCGGTGAAACTGCCAACGCGCTTATTATTTTTTATAAAGACAAATGTGGGCATGCTTTTGACACGGTACTTCGCCGCCAGCTCGTCGAACTTCTCAATGTTCACCTTCAACACTATCGCTTGGTTGGAGTAATTGCGTGCCAGCGAGCGAACCGTTGGATCCATTTCCTTGCAGGGTCCACACCAGGTGGCATAGAAGTCGAGCACGACTAGCTTCTTACCGGCCGTATCCATACGCTTCTCAAAATCCGAAATGCTGCGAATCGTTGAGCACATTTTAATTTTGTATTTTGGTTTTTCCTAGTTAAAACACAAATTCAAAATAATACCAATTTAAAATATTCTCGACTGAAACCAGTGAACAGTAGAAGTGTGCCGTTTTGGCATTGGTCACCTGTATTTATGTGTTCGGCTTAAGTTTTTGAGCAGATGTTTTGAACAAAGTAACAGTATTTTGCCATTTGTTCTTACGCTTATTGGGTGAACGCTGGAAGTAGCAATCTAACGGACCTCATTCCATTGCACAATATGAGAGAATCAAGCTACTTTGTAAGCATTGCTGAGTTGTAAGTGATCGTGAGTGGGACATCACGGTAAGCGGTGTTTATTCTTTCCTTTTGTTACCGATGAATTTGCTCATTATCGATATCATAACAACTTTTCAATGATTTAAATTTTTTTTGCTGTTGATAAACAAACGCTTGTTTCATACGAAGTAGCCTCAAAACTTTAACTTTTTTTATACATGATAATACAATTTTAATTCAAGCAGGCCTTGATAATCGTTGTCAATGTGTATTTAAACCATTAGACAATCGACAATTTCTAAAAGTCGTACACATTTCAGGAATTGTTTTTTTTTTTTTTTTTATTGAAAAACCACTTTTGGTGTTTCTTTGTTTAGTTTTTCGTTGTTTAGTGTTTCTGCCAGCTGCCATGGTGTATGAAGTGCTAAATAAAGATGATCTTGACAAAAAGATCGCTGAAGCTGGTGAGAAGTTGATTGTAATCGATTTCTTTGCTAACTGGTGCGGCCCATGCAGGATCATCTCGCCAAAGCTGGAGGAACTCGCTACACAATATGCGGGGCGGGCAATTGTGCTCAAAGTGAACGTTGACGAGAACGAAGACATCACTGTCGAGTACAATGTGACAAGCATGCCGACATTTGTGTTCATTAAAAATGGACAAATAGTGGAACTTTTTGTGGGCGGCAATACGGAAAAGCTTTCGAAGTCCATGGAAAAGTATGTAGAAAATGAAGTAGTACCGGAGCAGCTACAACAAGTACCGCCGGCAGAGAACGGTATCGATCCACCGGCAGAGAACGGTGCCGATCCGCCGCAACAATTGCAATGCAGTGGAAGTCAGCATGGTCCACAGGAGACGGTTGTCATTGAAAAACCACTTACTGAGGAAGCCAAGGCGAATTAGTTATTTTTTTTATTGCTTTAATTTGAACCTAACAACACAAAATGTACCAAGACTCACATAATTTATATCAACCAAAAATGATATAAAATTAAAAGGACAACAGTAACTGAAGACCGCCTCAGAATAAAAAAAAAAATAAGTAAATAATTCAAAATCTTAAGTCCTTTCGTAATGGGTAAGAAATTGTCAATGTTGGTTCAGATTTATGATACATAACTAAATCTTTATTCTCTATTATAATGCATAAAAATTCAAAATTTAACTTTGAATTGCAAAAAAAAGGTCGTGAAAGGTAGTAATACGTAAATGTAGGTTCAGTAAGCATGAAAATTGGCCTACTTCTTTGCGAATGTGATTTTCATAGCGTGCGATGGTGTTATCTTGAAGCCTTGTAGGGCCTCTTCAGCGGCATTGCTTTGTAACTCGGTGAAGAACTCGACGGAGGCAATATAATAACTTCGTTTCTTTTTATTTAACTACACAGACAATTTTAAAAGCAAAAGCGAAATTAATAAACGGGTACGATTTTTATGCACATATATTTTTTCATTTCCTAAATTGTGATTTTAAATAGTAAGAGACGAAGTTATTATATTGCCTCCGTCGAGTTCACCACCGAGTTACAAAGCAATGCCGCTGAAGAGGCCCTGCAAGGCTTCAAGATAACACCATCGCACGCTATGAAAATCACATTCGCAAAGAAGTAGGTCAATTTTCATGTTCACTGAACCTACATTTACGTATTCCTACCTTTCACGACCTTTTTTTTGCAATTCAAAGATAAATTTTGAATTTTTATGCATTATAATAGAGAATAAAGATTTAGTCATGTATTATAAATCTGAACCAACATTGACAATTTCTAACCCATTACGAAAGGACTTAAGATTTTGAATTATTTACTTATTTTTTTTTTTTTATTCTGAGGCGGTCTTCAGTTACTGTTGTCCTTTTAATTTTATATCATTTTTGGTTGATATAAATTATGTGAGTCTTGGTACATTTTGTGTTGTTAGGTTCAAATAAAAGCAAAAAAAAAAAAAACTAATTCGCCTTGGCTTCCTCAGTAAGTGGTTTTTCAATAACAACCGTCTCCTGTGGACCATGCTGACTTCCACTGCATTGCAATTGTTGCGGCGGATCGGCACCGTTCTCTGCCGGTGGATCGATACCGTTCTCTGCCGGCGGTACTTGTTGTAGCTGCTCCGGTACTACTTCATTTTCTACATACTTTTCCATGGACTTCGAAAGCTTTTCCGTATTGCCGCCCACAAAAAGTTCCACTATTTGTCCATTTTTAATGAACACAAATGTCGGCATGCTTGTCACATTGTACTCGACAGTGATGTCTTCGTTCTCGTCAACGTTCACTTTGAGCACAATTGCCCGCCCCGCATATTGTGTAGCGAGTTCCTCCAGCTTTGGCGAGATGATCCTGCATGGGCCGCACCAGTTAGCAAAGAAATCGATTACAATCAACTTCTCACCAGCTTCAGCGATCTTTTTGTCAAGATCATCTTTATTTAGCACTTCATACACCATGGCAGCTGGCAGAAACACTAAACAACGAAAAACTAAACAAAGAAACACCAAAAGTGGTTTTTCAATAAAAAAAAAAAAAAAAACAATTCCTGAAATGTGTACGACTTTTAGAAATTGTCGATTGTCTAATGGTTTAAATACACATTGACAACAATTATCAAGGCCTGCTTGAATTAAAATTGTATTATCATGTATATATATTATGTAAAAAAGTTGAAGTTTTGAGGCTACTTCGTATGAAACAAGCGTTTGTTTATCAACAGCAAAAAAAATTTAAATCATTGGAAAGTTGTTATGATATCGATAATGAGCAAATTCATCGGTAACAAGAGGAAAGAATAAACACCGCTTACCGTGATCTCCCACTCACGATCACTTACAACTCAGCAATGCTTACAAAGTAGCTTGATTCTCTCATATTGTGCAATGGAATGAGGTCCGTTAGATTGCTACTTCCAGCGTAAGTACGAATGGCAAAATACTGTTACTTTGTTCAAAACATCTGCTCAAAAACTTAAGCCGAACACATAAATACAGGTGACCAATGCTAAAACGGCACACTTCTACTGTTCACTGGTTTCAGTCGAGAATATTTCAATTTGTGTTTATTTTGAATTTGTGTTTTAACTAGGAAAAACCAAAATACAAAATTAAAATGTGCTCAACGATTCGCAGCATTTCGGATTTTGAGAAGCATATGGATACGGCCGGTAAGAAGCTAGTCGTGCTCGACTTCTATGCCACCTGGTGTGGACCCTGCAAGGAAATGGATCCAACGGTTCGCTCGCTGGCACGCAGTTACTCCAACCAAGCGATAGTGTTGAAGGTGAACATTGAGAAGTTCGACGAGCTGGCGGCGAAGTACCGTGTCAAAAGCATGCCCACATTTGTCTTTATAAAAAATAATAAGCGCGTTGGCAGTTTCACCGGCGCCGATGAGGAAAAGCTGACCAACATGATGCAGAAATTGGCGGCCAAGTAATCAAACAAACCGTTCAATACGTTTATTGCAGTGCAGTCCAACGTCCTCCTGGTGATGTCTTTTGTATGGTCTTTTTTAGTTAAGTTTATTTGTACTGATTTTTTATGACTGTTTTATGTACTAATATCTTTATGTGATTGTCAGTAAATTAATTAATAAGTTTTTGAATCCCGTTGTAAATCAGAATTAAGATGATATTTGACTTTGTAAAACAATGATTAAACTTATTTTGATACAATTTTTTTTTAAATATAACAAGATAAAAAAATATAATTTTTTTTTTTGTAGCCATTTTTTTGTGAAGTCAAAAAAATATGATCAAGTACGTCAGCAGCAAAAAATCATTCTTTTACAACTTTGATTCCTTGAGTCAACAGTTTTTTTTTTGAAAAAATCCGAATAAAAAATATAATTCTCGTCTCTTACATAAAATCACAATTTAGGAAATAACGAAAAAATTATAAGTGCATAAAAATCGTACCCGTCAATTTATTTGTTTTGCTTTTAAAATTTTTTGTGTAGTTAAATAAAAAGAAAGAAAGTTTGGAAGCCACGAAAAAGGAAAAAAAAGAGCAATATTAAAGAGCAACTCAGCACACGAAAAGAAAAACAAGAAAAAAACCGTGCGAGACAAGACAAAGTCGAATAAGCATTAGTATAACAATAAAGAGATATTCATAGTAATTAAAATAAAATCGTGTTGTAGAAGAACAGATAGAAACTGCAGCAGAGACACCGCCATGTCGTATCAGATCAAGTCGACGCCGTTCTTTCGGCGCATGTTCAACACAAGCAAAAAGAATGGTCAGTTGCAACGCTTGCGCGAAGAGTATGAACGCATACAGGAGTTCAATGATCGCACCATTGAGATGAAGATGCGTCAGGTACGTTTAAAGCGACTCTTTCGAGAAATTGAGGAGATAAAGGATACGCAGCCGACGGGCTTGAAACGTCGTCGCCAGGGTGGTGCAACACAGCAGCCGCTGCACGATCGATCACCGCAAAACGAACGCATTGAGGCACTCGCGCGTGCCAAAGAGTTGGGCAAGGAGATGTCGCGGCGCAATGCAGTAGAAACTGCTACAGCCAACGTCGGTATTAGTAGCGCCATCGTTGCAAATCATCATCGCCGTTTCGGTGGTCAATGCATTCAACCCACCAAGACGTTGGCAGCAGCTGAGGCTCGCCGACAGGCAATCGAAAGACGCGAACGTACCGCCAGACGTATTAACTATGGGAATGCACAGTCGAAGTGTAACATGCAGAAAATTGTGCAACGACGTCAACGTAATCAGCAGTCGAGTACAAGCATTCAGGGCAGCAGCGATGCTGCCGGTAATGAGAAGCGTACAAAGCTGATGCAGCGTCTAGCATACGGTAATGCCCGTTCCACCTGCAACATGGCACGCACGGCAGCGGCACTGCGACGTGGAAACAATAATGTTACCAAGCTGCCTGTAACATGCCGACTAAGAGATTCGGAGACAACCGAAGTAAAGACGTCACAAACTGGATTCTCTGACGTATTGGACGAGCAAGCCATCATATCGACGACATCTTCGTTATCGTCTAAGGAACAGCAGGATGTGCAGCAGCTGCCGGGTATTGATGCACTCGACCCGCATGAGCTGCGACGAAAAAAAACTCTTCTATTAAACCGAAAAAATAACCTTTCTTTAGACAGAAAAAATTCATCCATACCTGAAATGCACAAGTTTGCCATTACCAATGGGTCAGAAAATCCTGCACATGCACACTGGCGACGCATTTCGAATACTTTGCCCTGGTTTAAGGTCTTTCGACGTGATGAAAAAGAAGAAAACGACGCATCAGTCACAGCCATGGAAAGCTCTTGTGCAGAAGTACCAATCTGCTCAAGTCAGTCGACAACCATCAATGACAATGAAAATGTTTTGATGGATGGCTCTAGCAGTTATGAGGACATTGGATCCACAACCGTGTTAGACACATCGGATATACACGTCAAGGCCTGGCAGCGCGCTAAGCAGCAAGAGCAGGCAATGTGTGAGGAAGCGACGCACATGGCCGCAGTTGAAGTGGAATCGCGTGAATGCCTATTTGAGATGCTGAAACCTTGCCAACGCAATGCAAATAGCCGTAATCAGGAGTCGGTGCGAGCTCAGCAGCTGAGCCAGTTCTATGAGCATTGACTTCATTTGTCGACAAAACCAAAGTAAGTTCCATTCGCTTATTTCGTTACTGTTCCTAATACAGCCTCTTTTTCTCTCCCTTTCCGCATTAAGTTCGAAATGTAACTTATCTTCTTGCGTCTTCATGCTTTTCACTGGATAATTGATTGCACGGTACTCACGGACTTCACTCAACTCAGTTCAAATAAGATTAACTAAGATAGGACATTATAAGTGTCTTAACGTGAAATATCAGTATATTTCTGTTTCAATTTGAACTTGTTTGCTCACTGAGCTAATTTCGCTTATTTTGTTTAATGCTGTTGTTTCGCATTCCGTCGAAGCCCATATGCCGAATCATCAAACATACAGAGCGGAGCAGAGCAGAGTAGAGTAAAACGCGCGCTGCAAAACCAAAAAATGACGAAATGACGAAATGACGAGATGACAGCTGCGCTTGGCTACAATCTTTGTTTCTTCTGAATGCGTTAACCACAGTCGAAAAAACTTGTATTGTAACTAAGCCGTCTGTCTTGTGCCGTCTTACATACATTTATACATACATATCCATACACATAAATATTATTTAGGAGCGAAATTTTAACGTTTTTCTTTTGGCTTGCGAAAAAATAAAAATTTTATAAATGAATTAAATAAGTCGCTTTTGTCACATAGATTTTTGTAGTTGAGTTTATGTTTATTATCAGGAGCCGACAGAGTCAAACATTCCGAATTTGAAGGGAAGAAAACCGTTTGAATTCAAGTTGATAAATTTAAGTGATTTAAGTTTTTAGACAAATGTGATTTTGTCACTATTTTCTGATAAAGTTTTTGTCTTTGTATATTCCGGTTTTTATTTTTTTTAAACGATTTAATTTATTTATTTCGTACAAAAAAAAAATTATGTTTGATAAAAATGGGCAAAAAGTGCAGCACAGCTTCGACTCATTCCGGTTTGTACTGCCGTTTGTGGGCGGCAGCCGTTTCATTTCAATTTGATTCGTTATTGCGCCGTCGTCGTTGTTGGTGGCGCTTTTAGTAGCAACGACATCTATCGACTGGACATACCGAGTTGTAGTTGAGACACGAATCCATTACATATGTCGGCGCCTTCACGTCCCGCCAGAGCACCTATCGCTACACACTCCGATCTGTGAGATATTCCAAAAAAAAAAAAAACAATTACCTTGTTCACAAATGCAAAATTCAACGCAGCAAAAAATCATCGTTTTCATAAATACAAAACTGATACATTTGTTTACACGCAAAGCTTGCAGACAGTGAAAGAAAAATGTATGCGCATACTGCGAAAGCAAACTGTATTTATGAATTAACATGAAGTTCATTTAAACAAAACTTTATTCAAAATGTCACAAGTTGAGACACAAAACTAATTATGTTTGAGTTAATTCACAAATAAGTACCATATTTTTTTACTTAAAGCTTGTGCTTTCCGAATAAGCAAGTATCGATATTATATGTTTGCTTACTCAATTAGCTCGATAGTTTTGCGCATCACTAGCTGTTCTCTTCGGCGCTGACAATTAATCTTGAATTGGCAAATTGCCTCACGTATTGCAACCAAACATAAGCGCAGCTAACATGCAAACTATTTCAGGATCGACTTGTCTGCTTCTTGTTTCTGAATATTATTGCTTCTTTTTGTGTAAGAAGTTGGTCGTTGTCTGTGATTGCGAAGCAAACATAACCGCAGCTAGCACTACTTTTCGTTTACTACACGTAATTTGTGGCTATCCCCTCATTACTTTTGACTTTTTGATATGGGCATACATTGCAAAATAATACTTACGGACAATGACAGGCGATCTCAGGACAATTGGGAGGATAGCGCAGGCAGTTGATCTCGCACCAATTATCGATGCCGGGCAGTGTACGGTACGCGGGTGCGCCAATGCACTTCTGATCGCTGCATATGATACCATAAGAAATAAAGAAAGATGTAGAGAATATTATTGATTGGAATTCGAATTTCGATTTCGGTTGGAAATTATGTCGAAATCAAATATGCCAGAAAACTTAGTCATCATTTTTTATCACTTCATCATACTATAGATTTTTATTTATTTGCTGCGTGTTTTCTTTGTCATTAGAAAACGCTATTTCAGTCTAGTTTTACGTACATGTTTTATAAACCAAAATTCAACAAAGGCGTATATATTTTTTAATAATTTCAAAAATACCCGGAAAATAGCCCAAAATTAGTGGCACGATAATTACGAACCGAACGACTGACTCTGTGTGCACTCGGTGAAGGCGTAAATTTAATGATCATGAACCGTCTAAGACAGATTAAGGTCGAGAAAGATAATGAGAATAATGACATTAAACGTGGTGGCCACCGGAATCACAAAGCGCCATTATCGGCACGAGGTAATGTTATAGTACTGTAGTAGAGTGGATCAGCAATAGTATTGTTTATCTATATTCAACAGGTTTGTATCCAAAGGTAGAAGTGTGCAATGCACGTCTTAATCGCATCAAGAAAGCGATGAGCAATGAGTACGGCATGCCGATTACAAATTGTCCGGCGATGACGACGATCGGTGCTCGTGTGCCGTTAAATGTGTGTACGAGTAAGTACAAGAGTCGCAATGGTTCATCACGTATGGGCAGCTTAACGCCGCGCGGCCCCAACATGCTTCACAATGCGTCGGCGATGCCCATGAGCGCAATAATGCAACAGCGTCTGATGATGGCACAACCCAATGCACATCGGGCGCAACAAGTGCACGCTGGTCAACAGCCAGTAATGCGACGAAATACTAATGGTGTTGATGGTGGTGGTGCTTCTGCAGGGACTCCCGGTAAGAGTGGTAAGGGCAATAATGTGGAAAGTGTTTCGGTGCTGCCGCTGGAGTTCGGCAAACGTAGGAAAATGAAGCTGGCAAGTGCATTCTTGTTGCCTGACAAAGAAAATAAGAGTTTTGTGTATTTGTGTAAGCCGGTGAAAAAGGTCAAAGAAATTTTGACGGCGCGTGAAATGAACGATTCGACGGATAATTTTAAGCAAAAGGATGTGCCATCTCCGTTGTCGGCAACGCTCTGTCGTGAACGCAATGAAGTGGATTCGTTTGCTAGCGCCAAGTCGATGGAGAACTCGACCACGGACGAGTTTGAGTTGGCACCGTTAATGCCGTTGAAGCCGAGGAGCTCGACGAGCTCATCCATTGCGGAGCTCTCGAGCGCCAGGGTCTTTATGAATGTGCGTGAGTTGCTTAACCGTCAACAGCATGAAATGTTGCCCGAAGATTTGGACACGATCAAGGATGTCGTCAAGACGGATGCGCGCTATCATCAACTGCAGAAGGACGATGAACTGTTTAAGGATATATTGCGAACCCAATTGGAGGAGATACGTAAACAGGAGACTTTGGTTGAGACAGCGCTATCGGCACTTGAAGTGCAATCAACTAACAATGAACATGAACAGGATGACGTAGTAAAGGATCCATTTCAGAAGCCAATAACAGAGCAAACTCAAAAATCGTCAAACAATTACAGCATGCAGAATTCTGTTAAATTAGAGAAAAGTGAATCCGACATGGTGTCATGCGTTGCAAAGATAAGCAGTGACACAACATTGCCAAATGAGTTGGAAGCAGGCACGACAACGTCGGGTGCGTCTTTGAATTCCGTCATAGAACGGGAGCAATTGAATGCATTGGCCAAGCGTAAAAAGGAAATCGATCTGGTATTAAAGAATATACCAAACTTACAGCGTGAGATTAAAATGCTGCATGCCATCGGCGAGAAATTGGAGAGCACGCTGCGTTCAAATAAAGATGAGCATGTGCCAGCGAACATCGAAAAACAATCGTCGACAATTTATTACACACCGTGTGAGGACACGGCACAGCTGCTACAGCGGCTCGAATTCCCCAGCATTTTTAACGGGTATAGCAGCCTAGCCCGGATCGGCTTAAGTTGGTCGTTGGCGCCAACCCGCATGGCGCAATCGCTTGCGCGCAGCTGCGGTATATGCTACGCCTATGGCTGCATTAAGGAGTTTCGTATCGAGCAGAAAACGCTCACCGAACTGAAGAACGCCGACGATGACAACCAATGGTTCTATATACCGGTGAATGAGGATCGCACCGAGCTGAGGCGTACCTCATTCGGTAAGCTTAAAGACAATCCCGATTTGCTTATGCAATACTTGAAGCCGCGCAGTCAATTGGCCAGCTTCAATTTGCTCGAACAGGATCCGATGTTTCTCAGCGGCATTATGTACACACCCAACAACGATAAAATGTTCGATGAGCTGTCAAGCAGTGAGCATTTGTTATTGCACGAGGGCGGCGACAGTTGTCACAGTAGCCGGCGTCGACGTTCGACCAAAACCAAGACCAAGACCAAGTGGTTGTCCGTGGGCGCGGCAGTAAAACCCAATACAGGATTAATTGACGACAAGAAGTCGTTGAAATTTGCAACGAAACGCACGCATTGCTGCAAAAGCCGTAATGAGCAGTATTTTCTGCAGCCATGTCGCTGTCAACCATGTCCCAACATGTCCGATGTGATGACACTGCCGACAATGGATGTCAACGCCATGCAGAAACTATTCATGCAGCAATTCCTTAGCGATGTGATGATGCCGCCCATAGAGGTGTGCGGCAATATGGTCGATGCGTCGACAACGACAAATCCATCTCTACACAAGCTACACAAGCTACACAAACCTGACAACAAATCATCATCACTATCAACGCCACAAAAGGTGGCCAATGTCATCGAAGAGAAAACTAAAATGCTGTCGTCACCAGTTTTGCCTCCAAGTCGTGCCAAAGTTCAGAAACCAAATTCTCCCGAACGTTTAAGCGGTGGCAAGAATCAACAACAGCATAAACAAACAACTTCCAGTGAAATGACAGGCAAATCTTTGTCACCATCATCGTTGTCCTCAATGCCAGTGCCAGCCACGCGTCGTTCATTGCGTCGTTCATGTACACCATTGTCGCTTGGTTACACGCATGTTGAACCCAAGTCTCATCTGCTGAAAACCGTTATTGTCGGCGTTGTTCAAATAACAGTCTTTCTATTGCTAATAATGGCCTTTACATATCCGGATGTACACTGCTAAGCTCAAGAAGCCGCTTAGTAGCCCCACTTGCTGTCCCTGTGCTTGTCTCTGTTTCGTCACTTTGAGTTTTCGCTCAGATCGTCATATATTATGTGTGTGATCGTTTAAATGCGATTTCAAAATTTCATGTCATGTTGAAAGGAAATTACAGAAGTTAAGTTATTTCGGCGCCCCGTAAAAACCAATTTAGGTTCTGTAAATTTCTTTGCAACTAAAAAAAAAAACCAGAAACTTTCATATAAAAGAAAAAGAGTAAATATTAAGAAAAGATTTTGAAGTAGCAAACATTTTTGTTTTTTCCATTTCGTGCGCCAAAAATATATTATTTGTATGAAGGTGACAACTAAAGACGCAGTTGGTAAAAAAAAAGCTCAACGTAATAGACACATTGTCAAATTGAAGTCTTTTTTTATAACGAAACTATAAATAAAAAAATATATGTAAGACCAGCACCGATATTTTATACAATTAAAGCTTTCAATAAAACAGCAAACGTTAAAGTCACGTTCCTTTTTATTATTGTTTTTGTTCTTTTTTTTTTTGTTGATTTTTTCGCAGTGTAAAATCCTTATTGTACAAATTAATAAGTTTAAGCAAAAAGTAAACCATAACCGCTTAGTTGATATTGTATGTGACTGTAGCACAGTGACGGCCATAAAGAGTGTGTGCGTACTCACATTGCAATTGATTGTTGTTGTCGCTATTCAAGCAGTTTGAGGTTAGTTTTTTTTACTTTCCAATATTTTTTATTTGTTCCACCAATTTTGTTTTTTTTCTTTTCCGTTTTTTTGGGTTTAATTTCTTAGTAGCTGCGTGATATACATATGAGTACCTGTACCTTGTTTATACGTTACTCGCACAGGGCCGTGTCCTTGCTGCCCGTGTGTGAGTGTGTTTGTGTGTGTGTTTGGTATTGTTCGTGCGTGTGTTAAACTAGAAAAGAAAGCTTTAAGCGATTTATAGCGGTGCGTAGGGGGCGTAGGCGGTAGTAGGTGATAGTAGGTGGAGACTGTAGAATTGGTGGGTGACTGGCCAAGCGTTGCCTAATGCTGTGTAACATTGCTAAAAGCGAAGCGTAAATAAATTATAAGCCAAGTTAATGCACAGAGGAAGGACAAGAAGGAGCGGTTGCAAAAGCAGGAAAGATAGAAGCTTAAAGATTTTTGATTTTCTTCTTACAAGTGGGAAAAAAACATATTATAGAATGATTAATAGGTGGAAGTGAGAGGACAGAGGGCATGAGTTTTGATAAGCGCAAACGTAACATATTTTATGTGAATACTGTACATAACGATTTCGATTATTAAATAAAATAAACAAAGGTAATAAAAATAATTTTTTTTGTGAATTCTTACCGCACGATTAATGGGAAAACGTTGTTGTTCTCCGGTGCACGATAGTCACGATAGTAGAGCAGATATGGTGACTTTGTATTCACGAAAAGTGGTGGCACGCCGCCACCAGTGTTAGAAACGATTGCAATGTCAGCGCAATTGCGAAATGTTTCTGTGAACGAGTGTGTGTTACATATTAGGAGAGATTGAGAGACAGAGAGCGTGCGTGAGATTAGAAACAAATGTTCAAAAGAAATAAGCAAATATCACTTATTATTACCGGCACGGCCACAGCCAACCGCCTCGGTGCCATTGGCACAGGTGCCCCACATATTTGCCGTATAATATGTCCACTGCAGTACGCATTGTGTACAGGTGACATAAGGCGGTAGACGGACACGATAACGGAATATATCCTTCTTTTTGGCATCACGTGGTATCCGAAAGCGATGCTCACGCCGGCTACCCGAGATATATAACGGATAACGATCGAAACACGGTTGAGTTGCTTCTTGTCGTGGATTATTATTCGGGCAGAGATACATTTCAAAACGGCCATAATGATTTGCGGTCAGCTCGACTTCCACATCGATTTCCTAACGATGTAAAACAACAAAACGCAATAAAAGATCAGTTTGCTGCTTAGTTTATAAAGTTGCCGCCAGGTGTCGTCATTACTCAGTATGCTCACCTGTCCCGCTGTATAGTAACGTGAAATGATGCCTTTGGCAAATTCGCCACCCGCTTCATGCGGACGCGGTGATTTCACATGATAGGCGTCACCACAAACGCCACACTGGCCGGCATTCTGTTCCCATTGCACGGCATAGCCGCCGCAGAATAGTTCGTTGTCATTGTAGTTGACCGGATTCGGATAGCCAAATCGCCACATGGCATTACGCGCTGGTGGATCCATTAAACGGCCATGACCATCCACCAAACGCACATAACAGCAGGCGAGCAGCACTGTCGTCTAAAATGTTAATGTGTGTGGGTGAGTGAGCGAGCGTGTGAGTGAGTGAGTGCGAGCATGTGCATATGAAGAAGAACAATAATAAGAAGAAACAAAAATTTACAACAAAAACAGTGTTAAAACAATGCTGCTCACCAAAGTAGCAATGATGACAAGGTTGTTGTTGTTATGCATTTTACGTGCTTTTCCTGCTCTTTCACACACTCAATCCTCCTTATTGTCGGCTCTACTTGTTCGCCAACTTATTTCTGTGCGTCGTACTGCGTTGGCGCCGGCAGTGTTCCACTAGAGAAGAAACAAAAAAAAAAACATTATTGCAAAAATGCTACAGTTACATGTGTCTTGCTGTTGTTATTTATATACGCTTAACGGTTTTAATACTCCCTCTTTTACAAATAAGCTCTTGACTGCAATTAATTTCCTACAAGGACGTTTAATCCATGAAACGTTGCTCTTCTTCAACTTCTTCCTCTTCGTCTGCTGATTATTGTTGTTCCCAACGTTTTTTATAAACCATTGTTCGATCATGATCATATTCAAAAATATCAGCAACAACAAAAACAACAACAAATCAATGAAAACTGTCACAACATCTCATATCAACTACTTCGTTCTCTTCTCTTCTCTTCGCTTAACTCTTGGCTTTTTTGCCATATTTCTGTTCAGCATCAATATCAAGCTTACATTGGCTTGGCCCAAAACGAGTTTTTGCTTCTGCTTCGGCTTCTTGTGCGTTTTTGTATTTCAGCATCATTGAACTTGAATTTTCAATCTGCCGAGTTGCATGCTCACATGCCAATAGATACTATTTTTACTATACTCAGCTAGAATTAATCATGTGCGAATATTTACGCTGAAAAGACCGTTGACTTTAGTTGGAGTTCAATAAACGGCGCCATTGAACATTTGTTTTGATTGGGTTTTCTTCTTGCTGTTGTTTTTGTTGTTGTCGTTTTGGTTTTATATGGCTTATCTATCATTGAACGCTTTTTTTTGTAGCTCATTCAAAATAGTTTATTCTTTTTTCCTTAATTTTTTTTTTTAGCTTGAATTTTATTTAACATTTTTTTAAAATTGTTAAATAAAAATTGCATTATTATAATTATATTAATGTTATTTTAAAAATAAACAATTTTTTAAAGTTATTTTCACTTTCAATTGAGTTTTGTTTTTTAAGGAAATTCAAAATTTTAAGGTGAGTCATATTTGTCATGTCTTATTTCGACTAATCACGCATTTGCCAATGATTTATACAGTCTGATCTAGTGGTATCTGAGAGAGAAATCTAAACAATATTAAGAGAAACAGAAATGACAAAAGCATTAAGCATTCCGTTTCGTTTTCTATATGCTTTGTTGGTCCAATTAATGAAATAAAGTATGTATGCAAATTAAAGTTACGTTCGATTTTATTGGCTCGAAAAATGTGAAAACTAATTAGGCACAAAACCATTCGACCATTCGACCGAACGCAACTCAAGAGAAATGTAAACTTTTTCTGCGTCTTAAGAAATATTTTAGAACATTTACAATGAAAACGAATCGTTTTGTTCTTTTTTTTTATTTTTTTTTTTTAAATAGAACTCGAGAACTTTCGTTTTAATTATGTGTTGCTATTAACTACACCCATGCATACACTATATATGTATGTGTGAGTGCCAACTAGAAATAAATAAATTATCAAAGAATAATGTCTTTAAAATAAATAATTTTTGAATTTCTCATTAGTTTTTTAATGTAACGTAAGATTAATGTCAGTACTGCATTACCAATATGTACCTGTATGCTAAACACTGCGTTATCATTTCTTGTAAAGATTATGCATGAATTTGCTTGTAGAGTATACATGAGTAAAAACAGCCGAGTCTTTGACAAAACTGAGATTGTTTGGATTTGTGGTAATTTATGACTTTTGAATTTGTTTGAGAATATTTTTGGTAAAAGTTTTCAGCGAATTCGGCTCACAATGCTAACGTTGACATAATAAGTCTTGAACGCTTGACTGAATGCCTCGAGGCTAATAACATGCGCTGACACTTGAAATCAAAATTCGATTTAATGCTGCGATTCTTTGGCGCCCCATAAGACGCTATTTGATAATAATCGTTTATTGATTTGGCGGCATAATTAAGCTGACGTTGGCAGTGCGAGC
>JBAMBP010001400.1:0-10560 GCA_037044515.1 Phortica magna
CAAAGCCGCGCACAGAAAGTTGGCGTGGGGTGGGACGACTCACGGGGTCCTCTTTGGTTACAGCACCGCTCAAACAGAGTGGTGACATAGGGATTGTAACGGTGTGGTCTGGGGTACTCCTATGGTGGCTACCGTGGACACCGGTGCAGTAGATGGTTTTGAAAGTGGTCGCCTGGTTTCTACGGCGCTAGTTCCTTCTTGAAGAACTACTCAATAAACTGTGGCTCTTCCTTGGACGCCTTTAGGCCAGGAGGGAAACGAAGGCTGGAATTTTGGTGTTACAGAGAAGCAGAGAACGGGAAATGTTGCTGCCCTCCATAAAGGAGCAGCTGGAAGTGGAAGAGAGTTCGATATCTAAGCCGTGCTACGCATCAGAAAGATGATAGGGCTTGAGGAGGACTCACAGGGTCTTCTTTGGTAAAAGCGCCGCTCAGACAGAGCGGTGGTGCTTTCCTGGGGTTCTCCCATGGTGGCTACCGTAGGACACCGGAGAAGCAAGCAGTTTTGTAAGTGGTCGCCTGGTTTCTACGGCGCTAGTTCCTTCTTGAAGAACAACTCAATAAACTGTGGCTCTTCCTTGGACGCCTTTGGGCCAGGAGGGAAACGAAGGCTGGAATTTTGGTGTTACAGAGAAGCAGAAACGGAAAATGTTGCTGCCCTCCATAAAGGAGCAGCTGGAACTGGAAGAGAGTTCGATATCTAAGCCGTGCTACGCATGGAAAGACGATAGGGCTTGGGAGGACCCACAGGGTCTTCTTTGGTAAAAGCGCCGCTCAGACAGAGCGGTGGTGCTTCCCTGGGGTACTCCCATGGTGGCTACCTAGGACACCGGAGCAGCAAGCAGTTTTGTAAGTGGTCGCCTAGTTTCTATGGCGCTAGTTCCTCCCTGAAGAACTACTAAATCAACAGTGGCTCTTCCTTGGACGCCTTTGGGCCAGGAGGGAAACGAAGGCTGGAATTTTGGTGTTACAGAGAAGCAGAAACGGAAAATGTTGCTGCCCTCCATAAAGGAGCAGCTGGAACTGGAAGAGAATTCGATATTTAAGCCGCGCTGCGCGCAGAAAGATGGTTAGCGGTGGGAGGACCCACAGGGTCATCTTTGGTAAAAGCGCCGCTCAGACAGAGTGGTCGTGCTTGCCTGGGGTACTCCCATGGTGGCTACCTAGGGCACGGGAGCAGCAAGAAGTTTTGTAAGTGGTCGCCTGGTTTCTATGGCGCTAGTTCCTCCCTGAAGAACTACCTAATCGACTGTGGCTCTTCCTTGGACTCCTTTCAGAGTTACAGAGCAGCTGAGACGGGAGATGGTGTTGCCCACAATAACGGAGCAGCTGGTTGTGGAAGAAAGTTTGATATCTAAGCCGTGCTACGCACAGAAAGACGGTGAGGGGTGGGAGGACCCACAGGGTCCTCTTTGGCTATAGCGCCGCTCAGCCAGAGTGGTGGTGCTTGCCGGGGGTACTCCCATTGTGGTGACTGTGGAGACTGGAGCAGCAAGTAGTTTTGTAAGAAGTCGCCTGGTTTCTACGGCGCTACTTCCTCCCTGAATAACTATTCAATTAACTGTGGCTCCTCCTTAGACTCCTTTCGGTCAGGAGGGAAGCGAAGGCTGGTTATTTGGTGTTACAGAGCAGCTGAGACGGAAGATGTTGCTGCCCTCCATTAAGAAGCAGTTGGACGTGGAAGAGATTTTGAAATCAAAGCCGCGCAGCGCACAGAAAGATGGTTAAAGGTGGGAGGACCCACAGGGTCCTCTTTGGTAATAGCGCCGCTCAGACAGAGTGGTGGTGCTTCCCTGGGGTACTTCCATGGTGGCAACCTAGGACACCGGAGCAGCAAGCAGTTTTGTAAGTGGTCGCCTGGTTTCTACAAAGCTTTTTCCTCCCTGAAGAAATACTCAATAAACTGTGGTTCTTCCTTTGTCTCCTTTCGGCCAGGAGGGAAACGTAGGCTGGAAACTTGTTGTTTGAGAGCCGCAGAGATGGAGGATGTTTCTGCCCACCATGACGGAGCAAATGGACGTGGAAGTGAGTTCGATATCTAAGCCGCGCTGTGCACAGAAAGATGGTTAGTGATGGGAGGAGCCACAAGGTTCTCTTTGTTAATGGCGCCGCTCTGACAGAGTGGTGATGCTTGCCAGGGGTACTCCCATGAAGACTGCCATGGACACCGGAGCAGCATTTAGTTTTGTAAGTGGACGCCTGTTTTCTACGGCGCTAGTTCCTCCCTGAAGAACTACTCAATTAACTTTGGCTTTTCTTTGAACTCCTTTCGGTCAGGAGGGAAGTGAAGGCTGCCAACTTGGCGTTACAGAGGGGCAGAGACGGTGGGCTGCTGTTGCCCACCATAACGGAGCAGTTGGACGTGGAAGAGATTTCGATATCTAAGCCCCGCCGCGAACTGAAAGATGGTTAGTGGTGGGAGGACCAGACAGAATAGTGGTGCCGGTCTGGGGTACTCCCATGGTGGCTACCGTGGACACCGGTGCAGCAGACGGTTTTGAAAGCAGCTAGCACTTTTGTAAATGGTCGCCTGGTTTCTGTACCGCCAGTTCATCCCTGAAGAACTACTCAATCAACTGTGCCTCTTCCTTGGACGTCTTTCGTTTATGAGGGAAGCGAAGACAGGAAACTTGGTGGCCACCGTGGACAACGAAGAAGCAAGGAGTTTTGTAAATGGTCACCTGGTTTCTGATCCGCTAGTTCATTCCTGAAGAACTACTCAATCAACTCCGCCTCTTCCTTGGACGTCTTTCAATCAGGAGGGAAGCCAAGACGGGAAACTTGGTGATACAAAGCAGTAGAGACGGGAAATGTTGCTGACCACCATAAAAGAGCAGCTGGAAAAAGAAGAGTGTTCGATATCACTGCCGCGCCTTGCACAGAAAGATACAGAGGGGTTGGAGGTGTAACAGAGTCCTCTTTGGTAAAGTGCCAATCAGACAGAGTGTTGGCACAGGAATTGTAACGGTGGTGGTCGGTTGTACTCCCATGGAGAGGGCCGTGGACACCGGAGCAGCACGCAGTTTTGAAAGTGGACGCCTGGTTTCTTCGGCGTCTATTCTACCCTGAATAAATACACAATCAACTGTTGCTTTTCCTTGGACTCCTTTCTGACAGGAGTGAAGCGAAGGCTGGAAGCTTGGCTTTGCAGAGCAATAGATACGGGGGATGTTGCTAGCCACCATGAAAGAGGAGCTGGAATTGGAAGATAGTTCGAGTTCTAAACCACGCCACGCACAGAAAGATGGTGAGGGGTGGGAGGTCTCACTGCGTTCTCTTTGGCAATAGCGCCGCTCAGACAGAGTGGTGGCACAGGGAATGTTACGGTATTGGTCATGGGAACTCCCATAGAGACTACCGTGGACGCCAGGGCAGCACGCAGTTTTTTAAGTGGTCGCCTGGTGTTTACGGCGCTAGTTCCTCCCTGAAGATTTACTCAATCAACTGTGGCTCTTTTTGGGACTTTTTTTGGCTTGAAGGGAAGCAATGGCTGGATACTTAGTGCTTCAAAAAAGCAGGGGATGTTGCTGCCCACTAGAAAGGAGCAGCTAGAAGTGGAAGAGAGTTCGATATCTAAGCCCCGCCGCGCAAGGGAAGATGGTTAGGGATGGGAGGACTCACAGGGTCCTCTTTGGAAATAGCGCAGCTCAGACAGAGTGGTGGTGCTTGTCTGGGGTACTCCCATGGTGGCTACCGTGGACACCGGAGTAGCTTGCAGTTTTGTAAGCGGATGCCTGGTTTCTACGGCGCTAGATCCACCCTGAAGAACTACTCAGCAAACTGTGGCTCTTCCTGGGAATCCTTTCGGCCAGAAGGAAAGCAAAAGCTGGGAACTTTGTGTTTAAGAGCAGCAGAGACGGGGAATATTGCTGCTCTCCATGAAAGAGGAGCTGGAATTGGAAGAAAGTTCGATATCTAAACCGCGCCCCGTACAGAAAAAGGGAGATGGTGGGAGGAATCACAGGGTCCCCCTTGTTAATAGCGTCGCTCAGACAGTGTGGTGGCATGAGGATTGTAACGGTGGTGGTCGGTGGTACTCCCGTGGACACCAGAGCACCACGCAGTTTTTTAAGTGGTCGGCTGGTTTCTACGGCGCTAGTTCCTCCCTGAAGAACTTCTCAATTAACTGCGACTCTTCCTTGGACTCCTTTAAGCCAGGAGGGAAGCGAAGGCTGGATACTCAGTGCTTCAAAACAGCAGGGGATGTTGCTGCCCACTTGAAAGGAGCAGCTGGTAGTGGAAGAGAGTTCGATATCTAAGCCCCGCCGCGCAAAGAAAGATGGTTAGGGATGGGAGGACTCACAGGGTCCTCTTTGGTAATAGCGCAGCTCATACAGAGTGGTGGTGCTTGTCTGGGGTACTCCCATGGTGGCTACCGTGGACACCGGAGTAGCTCGCAGTTTTGTAAGCTTATGCCTGGTTTCTACGGCGCTAGATCCACCCTGAAGAACTACTCAGCAAACTGTGGCTCTTCCTGGGAATCCTTTCGGCCAGAAGGAAAGCAAAAGCTGGGAACTTTGTGTTTAAGAGCAGCAGAGACGGGGAATATTGCTGCTCTCCATGAAAGAGGAGCTGGAATTGGAAGAAAGTTCGATATCTAAACCGCGCCCCGTACAGAAAAAGGGAGATGGTGGGAGGAATCACAGGGTCCTCCTTGTTAATAAAGTCGCTCAGACAGAGTGGTGGCATAAGGATTGTAACGGTGGTGGTCGGTGGTACTCC
Organism: Phortica magna; assembly: GCA_037044515.1. NCBI lineage: Eukaryota > Metazoa > Arthropoda > Insecta > Diptera > Drosophilidae > Phortica > Phortica magna. The sequence goes on from JBAMBP010001400.1 coordinate 4,722, forward strand.
CGTGGACACCAGAGCACCACGCAGTTTTTTAAGTGGTCGCCTGGTTTCTACGGCGCTAGTTCCTCCCTGAAGAACTTCTCAATTAACTGTGGCTCTTCCTTGGACTCCTTTTAGCCAGGAGGGAAGTGATGGCTGGATACTCAGTGCTTCAAAACAGCAGGGGATGTTGCTGCCCACTTGAAAGGAGCAGCTGGTAGTGGAAGCGAGTTCGATATCTAAGCCCCGGCGCGCAAAGAAGAATGGTTAGGGATGGGAGGACTCACAGGGACCTCTTTGGTAATAGCGCAGCTCAGACAGAGTGGTGGTGCTTGTCTGGGGTACTCCCATGGTGGCTACCGTGGACACCGGAGTAGCTCGCAGTTTTGTAAGTGGCCTGGTTTCTACGGCGCTAATTCTTCCCTGAAGATATACTAAATCAACTGTGGCTCTTCCTTGGACTCCTTTCGACCAGGAGGGAAGCGATGGCTGGATACTTTGAGCTTCAAAAAAGCAGGGGATGTTGTAACCCACTAGAAAGGAGCAGCTGGAAGTGGAAGAGAGTTCGATATCTTAGCCCCGCCACGCAAAGAATGATACTGAGTGGTAGGAGGTCCAACAGCCTCCTCTTGGGTAATAGCGCCGTTCAGACAGGGCTGTGGTGCTGGTCTGGGGTACTCCCATGGTGGCTTTCTTGGACGCTGGAGCAGCACGCAGTTTTGTAAGTGGCCTGGTTTCTACGGCGCTAGTTCCTCCCTGAAGAACTTCTCAATTAACTGTGGCTCTTCCTTGAACTCCTTTCGGCCAGGAGGGAAGTGAGGGCTGTATACTTAATGCTACAGAGCAGCACGGGATGTTGCTGCCCACCGTAAAGGAGCAGCTGGATGTGGAAGAGAGTTCAATATCAGAGCCGTGCCACGCTCAGAAAGAAACTGAGGGGTAGGAGGTCTAACAGCGTCCTCTTGGGCAATAGCGCCGTTCAGACAGGGTTGTGGTGCTGGTCTGGGGTACTCCCATGGTGGCTTTCTTGGACACCGGAGCAGCACGCAGTTTTATAAGTGGCCTGGTTTCTACGGCGCTAATTCTTCCCTGAAGAAATACTAAATCAACTGTGGCTCTTTCTTGGTCTCCTTTCGGCCAGGAGGGAAGTGAAGGCTGGATACTTAGTGCTACAGAGCAGCACGGGATGTTGCTGCCCACCGTAAAGGAGCAGCTGGATGTAGAAGAGAGTTCGATATCAGAGGCGTGCCACGCAGAGAAAGAAACTGAGGGGTAGGAGGTCTAATAGAGTTCTCCTTAGTAAAACGCCAATCAGACAAATTTGTGGCATAGGAGTTGTAACGGTGCTGGTCGGGGGTACTCCCATGGAGACTACCATGGACACCGGAGCAGCACGCAGTTTTTTAAGTGGATGCCTGGTTTCTACGGCGTTAGTTCCTCTCTGAAGAATTACCCAATAGACGTTACTCTTCCTTGCACTCCTTTCCGCCAGGAGGAAAGCGAAGGCTAGAAACTTAGCTTGACTGAGCAGCAGAGACAGGTGATGATGCAGCCCTCCATAAAGGAGCAGCTGTAAGTGGAAGAGAGTTCGATATCTAAACCGTGCTACGCACAGAAAGATGGTAAGTGGTGAGACGACCCACACGATCCTCTTTAGTAACTGCGCCCATCAGAAAGAGTGGTGGTAGAGGGATTTGAACGGTGCTTGTGTGAGGCACTGCCACGGTGGCTACCGTGGACACCGGTGCAGCACGCAGTTTTGAAAGTGGTCGCCTGCTTTCTATGGTGCTTGTTCCTCCCTGAAGAACTATTCAATCAACTGTGGCTCTTCCTTGGACGCCTTTCGGTCAGGAGGGAAGTGAAGGCTGCAAACTTGGCAATGCTCAGCAGCAGAGATGGCGAATGTTGCTGCCCTCCATAAAAGAGCAGCGGCAAGTGGAAGAGAGTTCGATATCTGAGCCGTGCTACGCACAGTAAGACGCACTGGGTCCTCATTAGTAATAGCGCCGCTCAGACTGAGTGGTGGTGATTGCCTGGGCTACTCCAATGATGGCTACCGTGGACACCGGAGCAGCAAGAAGTATTTAAGTGGTTGCCTGGTTTCTATGGCATCATTTCCGCCCAGAAGGTTTACTTAATCAACTGTGACTCTTCCTTGGACTAATTTAAGCCAGAAAGGAAGCGAAGAATGGAAACTTGATGTTACAGAGCACCGAAGACGGATGATTTTGTTGCCCTCCATAAAGGAGCAGCTGGTTGGGGAAGAGAGTTTGATATCTAAGCCGTGCTACGCACAGTAAGACGCACAGGCTCCTTTTTGATAATAGCGCTGCTCAGAGAAGGGTAGTGCTGGTCTGGGGTACTCCCATGATGGCTACCGTGGACACTGGAGCAGCAAGCAGTTTTGTAAGTGAACGCCTGGTTTCTACGGTGCCAGTTCATCCCTGAAGAACTACTCAATCACCAGTGGCTCTTCCTTTAACTCCTTTCGGTCAGGAGGGCAGCGAAGGTTGGAATGGTGGAAAGAGCAGCAGTGTCGGATATCTACAGCCCTCTTGACAGCTGGATGGCAGAGGTGATTTAAATGGCTGACTGGTTGTGTGGGTACTCTCATGGTGGCTACCGTGGACACCGACTGCAGCAAGCAGTTTTGTAAGTGGACGCTTGGTTTCTACGGCAGCCAGTTCATCCCTGAAGAACTACTCAATCACCAGTGGCTCTTCCTTTAACTCCTTTCGGTCACGAGGGAAGCGAATGCTGGAAACTTGGTGTAACAGAGCAGCAGAGACGGGGGATTTTTCTGCCCTCGATATAGGAGCAGCTGGATGTGGAAGAGAGTTCGATATCTAAGCCTCTAAGTGGTGGTAGAAGGGATTAAAAGTGGCAACCGTGACACTGGAGCAGGAAGCAGTTTTGTAAGTGGTGGCCTGGTTTGTACGGCTCCAGTTCATCCCTGAAGAACTACTCAATCAACTGTGGCTCTTCCTTGGACTCCTTTCGGTCAGGAGGGAAGCGAAGGCTGGAAACTTGGTGTTACAGAGCAGCAGAGACGGAGGATGTTGCTGCCCTCCATAAAGGAGCAGCTGGAAGTGGAAGAGAGTTCGATATCTAAGCCGCGCCGCGCACAGAAAGATGTTGTGGAGTAGGTCTTAAGGGTCAGAAGAGTGGTGGTAGGGGATTCCCAGGCAGGAGTACTGGAGCAGCAGCAGTTTTGTAAGTGGTCGCCTGGTTTCTACGGCACTAGTTCCTCCCTGAAGAACTACTCAATCAATTGTGGCTCTTCCTTGGACGCCTTATGGTCAGGAGGAAAGCGAAGCCTAGAAACTTGGCTTAACATAGCAGCAGAGACGGGGGATGTTGCTGCCCTCCATAAAGAATCAGCTGGAAGTGGAAGAGTGTTCGATATCTAAGTCGCGCCGCGCACAAAAATATGGTTTGGTGGTGGGTGAACCCACAAAGTTGTGGCTACCGCGGACACTCGGAGCAGCAAGCAGTTTTGTTAGTGGTCGCCTGGTTTCTACGGTACTAGTGACTTTCTGAAGAACTACTCAATCAAATTTTGCTCTTTCTTTGACTCCTTTCGGCCAGGAGGGAAGCAAAGGCTGGAAATGTGGTGTTAAAGAGCAGCAAAGACGGGGGATGTTGCTGCCCTCCAATAAAGAAGCAGCTGGAAGTGGAAGAGTGTTCGATATCTAAGTCGCGCCGCGCTCAAAAATAGTGGTTTAATGGTGGGTGGACCCACAGAGTTGGTCAGGATACCCGCGGACACCGGAGCAGCAAGCAGTTTTGTAAGTGGTCGCCTGGTTTCTACGGCACTAGTTCCTCCCTGAAGAACTACTCAATCAACTGTGGCTCTTCCTTGGACGCCTTGTGGTCAGGAGGGAAGCGAAGGCTGGAAACTTGGTCGTTACAGAGCAGCAGAGACGGGTGATGTTGCTGCCCTCCATAAAGAAGCAGCTGGAAGTTGAAGAGTGTTCGATATCTAAGTCGCGCCGCGCACAAAAATATGGTTTGGTGGTGGGTGGACCCACAGAGTTGTGGCTACCGAGGACACCGGAGCAGCAAGGAGTTTTGTTAGTGGTCGCCTGGTTTCTACGGCACTAGTTCCTCCCTGAAGAACTACTCAATCAATTGTGGCTCTTCCTTGGACGCCTTATGGTCAGGAGGAAAGCGAAGCCTAGAAACTTGGCGTTAACATAGCAGCAGAGACGGGGGATGTTGCTGCCCTCCATAAAGAAGCAGCTGGAAGTGGAAGAGTGTTCGATATCTAAGTCGCGCCGCGCACAAAAATATGGTTTGGTGGTGGGTGGACCCACAGAGTTGTGGCTACCGAGGACACCGGAGCAGCAAGGAGTTTTGTTAGTGGTCGCCTGATTTCTACAGCACTAGTTCCTCCCTGAAGAACTACTCAATCAACTGTGGCTCTTCCTTGGACGCCTTGCGGTCAGAAGGGAAGCAAAGCCTGGTAACATGGCTTTACTGAGCAGCAGATACGGCTGAGGTTTCTGCCATCCATAAAGGAGGAGCTGGAAGTGGAGGAGAATTCAATATCTAAGCCTCGCCGCGCACAGAAATTTGGTGGGTGTTGAGAGGACTCACAGGATCCCCTTCGGCAATAGCGCCGCTCAGCCAACAAGCAGTTTTGTAAGTTGTCGTCATGTTTCTACGGCAGTTGTTCCTCTCTGAAGAACTACTCAATAAACTGTGTCTGTTCCTTGAACACCTTTCGGCCAGGAGGGAAGCGAAGGCTGGAAACTTGGTGTTACAGAGCAGCAGAGACGGGTGATGTTGCTGCCCTCCATAAATGAGCAGCTGGAAGTGGGAAAGAGTTCAATATCTAAGCCGCGCCACGCAAAAAAAGATCGTGAGGGGTGGGTGGACTCACAGGATCCTCTTCGGTAAAAGCGCCGCTCAGCCAGAAAGGTGGTAAATGTATTGTAACGGTGCTGGTCTGGGGTACTCCAAATGTGGCTACCGTGGACACCGGAGCAGCAAGCAGTTTTGAAAGTGGTCACCTGGCTTCTACGGCACTAGTTCCTCCCTGAAGAACTACTCAAAAAACTGTGGCTTTTCATTGGACGCCTTTCGGTCAGGAGGGAAGCGAAGGCTGGAAACTCTGTGTTACAAAGCAGCAGAGACAGGAGATGTTGCAGTCCTCTATAAAGAAGCAGCTGGAAGTGGAAGAGAGTTCGATATCTAAGCCACGCCGCGCAAAGAAACTTGGCGAGGGGTGGGACGGCCCACAGGATCCTCTTCGGTAATAGCGCCGCGCAGCCAGAAAGGTGCTAGATGTATTGTAACGGTGCTGGTCTGGGTTACTCCTATGGTGGCTACCATGGACACCGGAGCAGCAACCAGTTTTGTAAGTTGTCGCCATGTTTCGATGGCACAAGTTCCTCTGTGAAGAACTACTCAATAAACGGTGTCTGTTCCTTGAACATCTTTCGGCCAGGAGGGAAGCGAAGGCAGGAAACATGGCGTTACAGACCAGCAGAGACGGGGGATGTTGCTGCCCTCCATAAATGGAGCAGCTGGAAGTGGGAAACAGTTCGATATCAAAGCCACGCCGCGCACAGAAGGATCGTGAGGGGCGGGAGGACTCACAGGATCCTCTTCGGTAAAAGCGCCGCTCAGCCAGAAAGGTGGAAGATGTATTGTAACGGTGCTGGTCTGGGGTACTCCTAATGTGGCTACCGTGGACACCGGAGCAGCAAGCAGTTTTGTAAGTGGTCGACCTGGCTTCTACGGCACTAGTTCCTCCCTGAAGAACTACTCAATCAAACTGTGGCTCTTCCTTGGACGCCTTGCGGCCAGGAGGGAAGCGGAGGCTGGAAACTCTGGTGTTACAAAGCAGCAGAGACAG